>CAHIKZ030002711.1:1942500-2235000 GCA_903632075.3 Acanthosepion pharaonis | reverse complement strand
CTAACTTCATTGAGTTGAATCTATTGCATTCTTATCTAACAGAATGTAGATTAGAACATTTTTATTATACTTTGATTATGTTGGAGAAATGTGGCATCATCCCAGCTTATTGTACAGTTTGGTAGTATGCACTTTATTTTATGAGAGATAGTAGTTGTAGGATTGTTTCTATGTGGGAAGGAGAAGAAGATCATTGAGAAGATGCATGTCAATCATTTGTCCAAAATCACATCGCCATGTGTTTGTTTGCCTCACTAACAAATCTGAGTGACCCTAGACATATTGGCTTTTCTAATTATTGCAGCTATTTCATTGTCTTTTCTCTTTTTGGTTTTATATCAAAACTTAAACGCCACTCTCAGAATGCCACTATGCCCATTGAGCTCAGGTGATCATAGTTCTGACTAGTAGCTTGCTATTCTGGGCCAGTATATTCATGGATTTTCTTCATTCTTTTAATCTATTAAATTATTTTTTAAAAAATAAGTGGAATATGTAGATCCTTTTAAATTTGTAAAACTTTCTGTTGTCTAACATTAAATTTGAATGATATATTTGAGGTAATTATTTTGATTGCTTTAAAAATTGTAAATTCAAATTGTAAGTTTAAATCTTTGGTTTATAGTTCATTTGATTTGGACTTGGAAAGGCATTACAAATGGTTAAGATCTGGGGGAATGGGGGATTTTGACCAATGCAATAGATAAGTTGGTGTATAAGACTTGATTTGTTAATAATTTTCTATAGATGTCAGATCAAAGGCATTGTTTCAAGTATTTGTATTGAAAAAACATATTTCTTTATTCAAAGTTAAAGAATAGATGAAAGAGATAAAAAATTGGTTTCATTTGATTTTCTAAAGGAAATAAATTGTAAAAATTATATTTTATTTTAATATATTTTTACCTTTTGTTAAAGATTACATTTAACTCGGACCTCTTTCACCGAAGTCTTAAAAATAACTGATGAAATACATATTTGGATTGCTTGTGTTCTAAAAGACATTGTTTTTGAAAATTCATAAAAATTGTTGTTTCAACATCGACTGAAGTAAGAATTGCCTATAACCAAGAGTCATTAACATATACAACATTGTTCTGATTGTATTTGTATATCTTCTGCTGTAAACATAAGGTTTTGTCTGATCTATTTTTTCAACTCTTGTCTGGTGTAATCCTTGATAAGAAGGAAACTTTATCTACAGCAAACTACAGATAGCAAAAATTGTCCAGTAATGTATTGAGTGGACTGGTTCATTTTTCAATGTCCAATACTCCAATTACCCAATATATATTTCTACAGAAAGATGCTGAAAATACCATGGACCGAACATATGAGTAAAAGTTTTAGAGAAAATGGAAACAAAAAAGACACTTATACTTAACATCAGGAAGAGACAGTTGAAATTTCTAGGGCACATAAAGAGGAAAGAATGCTTGGAAAATCTGATACTCAGAGGACAGCTTGAAGGTAAGATGACAGAGTAAAACACATAACCTAATTAGTGAACTTGAGTAAATGGATAATGGAACAATTTTTAGGAGATCTAAGAAAAAGACAAAATTTATGAAGAGCTACAAAGGAAATTGTGGAGAGCTATGATCGCTTACATTCTGAAGGAACACAGTATATAGAAAAAGATTTTGCTGGAGATGAAATTTCCTTTTTCTCATGGGTTACACCTGGTGAGGAAAAGGGGTTTGAAAAATAGCTCAATTGAAACCTTGTGTTTATAACATGAACCTACAAATAGACAGGAGTGTTTGAATAATGTTGGATATGAACTAATGATTTAGGTATCATTTTTACATTGCAGAAATATGGATGTGAATATTCTATAAAATTTGGGTTGTGTATCTCTTGAAAACAAAGTTCATCACCAAATTAATTTCTTTTACTGGATAACAAATGATTTTTCAAATTACAGGTCCCCTCCCCATAACATCTTAAATCTTTTGTAAGCTGAAATGCTGTGAAGCAATTACTATAATATATATATAGGAAATTTTTTTCAGCATTCCCAAACCAAATAAATTAACTTTGTATGACATTTTTCACTACAACTGACAGAGAAAAATTCATATTTGTTGGCTTTATAATGAAAGTTTATTTTGATGAGACATGAATATCACAGACATGATCTCCCAATGAGGTTATGTCAAATGGAATCATTCGCTTGGATTCTTCTTAAAATTATTATTATACTCCATAATTTGATTTTTACTAAAAATGTTAAGTTTATTAAACAGTATATTTATTCATTTTCATCTACCAGCCTGAACATTCAGGAAATCTTATTAGAAAAGTATGCACTTTTTAGCAAGATTTGAACAGGATTCATGCAGGTAGATGAAAATAAATAGATATACAGTTTCATAAGTAAACAGAACATCTAATCAAATATGGGTATCCACTCAAAAATAATGTTTAAGTAATAAATATATATAATTATATCACATAGAAACACAGTTCTCATATGATCAATGAAGTTAAGCATGTTGAGCCTAGTCAGTACCTAGATGGGTGACCACTTAGGAATATTAGGTACTGTAAGCTTGGATGTGTGAGAAATTGGAGGGCTGATTTTCAATTCCAGTCAGGTTCATTAAATTCACTTATGCACAAATGCACTTGGGAAAGGTATAAATCCAATTCTTTTCCCTTATCTATGGATTAATTAGTAGGACTTGTATTAGTAAATACATATAAAAAAATCTTATAATATTAAAATGTTCTGGCTTTTTAAATAACCTGCACAAGGTTGATAACCCATAAATATGTATGTGTATGTGTGTATTGGAAGATGAGAAATTTTATTTTCAGTAAGATGGAGCATCACCACACTACTATTGTGATGTATGGTCATACCAGAATGAAATCTTGCCAAACAGATGGATCGGATGACAAGGTTCTGTAGAATATCCTCCTTGTTTACCAGACTACACCCCCTTACAACTTTTTCTTGTGGGGATACTTAAAAGATAAAGTCTATATTACAAAGCCAGCAACAATCACTAAAATGAAAGTTTCCATAGAGCCAAATACCTGTCGAAATGTTGATTGCTGCTTGGGATTCCATTGTGTCATGTTGTCAGCAATGTCTGGATCATAATGGACAGCAATTTAAAAACATGCCATGACAAAATCTTAAGAGTCTGCATTTATAATAAATGCTGTCGTCATATGCATTATTTAAATTAGATAGTTTGTTCGAACTGCTTGAATTATTTCTTGAGAAAGCTTCAAAATATGTATACATTTTTTGAGACAATCTGTGTGTGTGTGTGTGTGTGTGTGTGTGTGTGTATATATATATATAACCAGACTGATGTTAGTAAATTTATATGCTCCAAAGTATAACTTTTATATCACATAATTTTTATGGATATTAAAATGTTAATTTATTTCCATAAAGTTTGAGCCTAATTATGTTTATATTCACATTGTTGTTGAGTTTTATGAACAGTTAGAATTAGACTCAGTGACCAATCCATTATTGAAGCCATTAAGTCCATTTAAAATCCACTTATATTTATGAAAGATGCTTTCTTTTGTTTTGAAGCACGATAATTTCTTTATCTATTTTATTTGATGGATGACACGCTTGTCAGGAAAAACAGTTGAGTTTTACAATTCATTCTTAGTCGATCAGAAATAATTTAGATTAAGTGTGGATAATGCAAAGTTAGTAAAGTGACTTGGTGGATTTAATTTTGAACTTTTTGAGTTAATAGGCTAAAAATGTAATTAGATTTGCACTTTTCATTTCATGATATCAGGTTTTAGATGATATCCTGCAAAAATTGAATGTGCACATAATCACTAAAATCTTACTCAATAAAGGTATATTTCTGGTTGTTTAATTTTCAATCATAAGGTTAAAAATTCTTTTGTGATCCTCTGATAAATCATAGTAATTGAAATTTCACTGTTAAGTAATTTTGTCTTTTTTCAAACTTTAAAATATTTGGGAAAACTAAGATAGTAAGCTGTTAGTCATGTGGAATATTTATTTCATTCAGGGCATTGCTTTTTTTTTTTTTTAAAAAAGATGTTTATCTTTTTTTTTCTGCATTTGTGAATATTCTTGGTTCAATAGCTCATCAATAGTTTGAGTGCTTCATGATCCATGACGTTTTTGCCAGAAACTGTTTTCAAATTTAAAATCTATCAAGTGCATTCTTTTTCATTTTGGATCTTCTACTGTTGATCATCTCTGATCCTGTTCACTCATGAATAAACAAAATGAATTGATGTTCAAAATCTTTTTATTCTTCATTGATTTTTTCCCCTTTATGTAAATTGAATATGAAGATCTTAATTTTTTTTCTCTCTTTTTTTTTTTTTCTTTCTGCAGATCCCCTGCCAAATGATTGCCCACCTTCTCAGGCCCTTCAGCTAGGATTCGAACTTGCTCTCAAAGAGAGAGACGCTGTCCTAAGAGAAAATGCAAAAGCTGTGGAGGAACGTGACACTGCCCTCCGGCAATATCAATTGATGAAAACTGAGCGAGACCAAGCACTCCAAAGCCTGGAAAATGTTACTGGCAAAACAACAAAGTCAAGTAATACGTAAGTGAACCTTTTCCATTTGTCTCTTTACTCTGTTTACTATTATGAAAATGCTAATGATAATAAGAAGGCACAGTGGAGTAATGGATAGCAGCTTGGACTGAGGAACTGGAGAGACAAGTTCAAATTCCAGTCAAATCCATTACATTCACTTACGTGCTAATACCCTTGGGAAAGGTATGAATCCTCTTCTCTCCCCCCCCATCTATGGGTAAATACCAGGTTCTAGAGCCTTGGATGGTAACTGGTCTACTGCATAAAGAAATGGCAACCTACTGCAGGAAAAAATCTGCCTCATCAATCATGTATCAAATGATACATGATATCATAAGTGTGTATCATGCATGGCACATAATGATAATAAAAGCCATTTCCTTAGAAAAATCATTTGACGTTCATTGACTTGTGCAGCCAGTTACATTTTTCTTCAGTCTCTGGTTATTGGCCAGGGATCAAAGTGTAGCAGCTGTTCTCCTCATCTCTAATGTTAATGATAATATTAGCTGTTTTCTTATAAGGAAACATTTGGCATTCATTGACTGAGCAGCCAAGTACATTGTTTTTGCTCTTTCTGATGTTGATGGGTAGGGGTTCCTTCTTTGCCTTTTGTTTGTGGTAGTGGGAAATGTCAACATCTTGTTTATATCATCATTATTTTTTTAGTTACATGTGCTATACATTCTAATTGTTGCTGCTGCTGTTGAAATTCATCAAGTGATGTGGTAAACTTACACAAAATTATGCATTATGGTGAAGTAGTTAACATGCGGCTTTACAAGTGAATAACAAGTTCAGCCCTTCATTGGGTGCCTCTATGCCTTGTGCCAAAACTAAACTAAGTAAATAACCATCATCTTAAAGTAAAAATTCTCTAAGTTGGCTGTTTCAAAAACAAAATGACCATGAAACAAAATCCAGATGGGACTAGACATATAAAAACTGACTGAAGACTTTGGAGGGGACAAACTGAGAGATTGCTGTTGTCATATTTTATTTTTCCCTCTTTTAAGATGGACAGATAATTCTTGTGAAAATAGAGAAAGGTTTGAAAATGTAAAGATAATTGCAATATTAGATATTTCCTTAATAAAGAAACATTTGGCATTCATTGACCAAGTAGCCACTGCTTTTGATTGAAATTTATAAACTTTTCCTCTTAAAGCATTTTTTCAGGAAAATAGGTTTCTCAAGTCCACTAACTTATTGCTCTTTTTAGTATTGATGGAGGCTTCCTTCCTAACCTTTTATTTGCAATAGTTGGGAATGTCATCATCTTGACTATATCATTTTCTTTCAGTGTCACATGTGCTACCCATTTTAGTTGTTGCTGCAGTTGAAAGTCCTCAAGTGATGTGGTTTCTGTTGTTTAGTACAATTCTTTGATTTTGCAGTGGCAGTCTACAAAGTTCAAAGAAGAATGGTTTTCACTAAGACCTACAGGCTTCATTGGCTTGAAGCTATTTTTAACTCTTAATTTGAGAAAGTCGTTGTAAACAGTTTTTAGATATTTTTGAAGAGTTTTGTAGCATGCATGGTATCCATATGAAAGTTTTGATCTCAGGCTATTTAAGAACATGACTTATTTGGGTTTTGGAGTAATTTGTTGTGTTGGGCAAAACTAACTATAACTATTCTATGTTCAATTTCTTTATCTCATATACTAAATTATAGCGGATCCATACACCAACATATTTAAAGTGTTTTGTATTTACTAATTCCACATCCTAAATTTTTTTTATGATTGATTCAGGATAGGTGCCATTTTCTGTAAATGTTATTAGATATTTTTCTAAGGAATTTTCTCATACAAGATAGTATTGTTAGTAAAGATACTCACAATTTCCTCCATCTCACCACATGTAACAATGAGTACCATCAATTTGATTTTAGTCTGTAGGTGTATTCCATAATGACCAAGTTAAGAATGTGTTTTGTTTGTGAATGAAAACACTAATTATTTACGTTTCAATTCTTGTCCTCCTCTTTGATGTTGTTAACACATTTTGTCTGTTGTGCTCTCCAGCCTTCTTCAGGTGCTTGTTAATCCAAGTAATGTTCAGAGAATTTCAAACTGAGCTCTTTATTCAATCTATAGAAGAGACTTTTCTCATTTTGTTGCTCATATCTAGGGATATCTTGTCTTTAATCCACTAGGCTGAAACATTGGAATGACAGTGATTAAAGATTAAATAATAATTCAGATAGAAATTATAAACAATATTGAAATATTGCAAACAGGCCTTTTTGTTACTTTTTATTCTTTATTATAATTGTGCAGTTTAGTTATGATTGTTCCTCCATTAGTCAGCACTATGGTTACATCCTGCCAAACCACATAAATAATGGACTATTCCATTTTGATCACATGGAAAGATAGAAAAGACATATCAGTGATGCTACTTGGTTTTGGTTAAAAAAAAAAATGAAAGCAGAGAGAAGATAGAAGTGTTTAACATTTGACATTTTTTTTCCATTTCACTGAAACCAATTTCAAATCTTTTCATTTGTACCCCCTTACTTCTTAAAATAACAACCAGCATTCATAATTATTATTGTTGTTGCAATATTTCTTAAAATTGTTAAGCTCAAATATTTAACAATGCAATAGAGGAATTTCCATGAATATTTTATTGTTGTAGAACTCACCATGAGCTTATTCAATCATCACCTTAAGAATAAAGATTAATTAGAAACTTTAAATAGGAAAATCATGAAATTTTTGCAGGTATTTCTAGGCAGTATGAATTCACTTACAGTCAAGATGTTGCTTCATTTTAAAGATGCATTTTTATGATTTAAGAAAATATTATTGATTTTGTCAAATATATGCTCTCCTAAAAAGACATTTGTATAATGACTCTTTAGCTTAGAGAATTCAAGTCATGTTCTGAAATAGCCTTGTCTGATCTAGACCTTCATATGGATGTCATGCATGGTGTCCAACTCATTCAGATATGCCTAAACTATTATCTATATGCAACCATCTTCTCAGATCAATACTTAAAAATGGCTTCAAGCAAATGAATCTTCTCAGTATTAAAGAAGATAATCCTTCCTCAGAACCTATAGAATGGTGCCACAGAATCACAAAGAAACATTTCTACTAAATACCAAAAACCATATCACTTGAAGACTTCCAACAGCAGCATCGACTAAAATGGGTAGCAAATGGAACTAGATGGGAAAATAATATGATTAAGATTTTGATATTCTGCACCACCTTAAACAAAAATGTTAGGAAAGAAACACCCATCAACTCCACAAAGAACAATAAGAGTGGACTTGGGAAGTCTGTTTTCCTAAAAAAACTGTTTTAAGAGAAAGATTTTATAAATCTCAACTGCTAAATGTTCAATCAATCAATGATTGCTGAATGTTTCCTATATGAAAATAGTTAATTTCACCATTACCATTATTAAATAGTCATAAACAACTTGTCAACATTCATTTGCATAAATTAAATTTAAATCTAAGTGTACCAGTGGAAAAATCTGCTGACTTTTACAGCCAGTCATTCACCCAAAGCAACAAATGTTTATGGAAACTGTTTTCAGCACAAATATAGATGTTAAATCTAGTTAAGAAATGAATAAAATATTCAGTAGTTTAGTTTCAAAAGGTATCTCAGTAGCAGTCTTTAAATAATTTCCGAGTAAAAGACATTGATTCTCCTTTTAATTTAGTCTGACTTTATAAGCAAGTTTATCAGAAATAATTGAAATGGCATCTTTATTCATAGTTTTCTCTATAAGATACTGCCAAAAATTTGGAGCAATTTTACCATGAAAAACATTTTACTCACTCCAACTAGTTTCTACAATTGTGTGCAGTCTTCTTGAGTGTAAACACAGTAGCAGCCACTGTCTGTACATAATTTGATTCATACATACTGTTCAAATGTGTCACTTTTGGGTACCACATTAGATCTGTGAGAATACAAATTGTAATGGTCAAAATTAGAATATCATTCAGCAAATGTAAAATGTTTTCTTTTTAAAACAATGAAAAAAAATGTATATTCTTTTTGCCATGTCCTTTCAAGACGTGGGTGATCATGGCTCTCCACAACCTTCTATTCCTTGTAATCTTTAGCAATGTTTGTCCTTTTGCCAAACCTTCTGCCTTCATCTACCCCCCCCCTCCATTCTGCCGTCCATTCACACATGCTCGTCAGGTATGTGACTTGCCACCTTCCCCAGTTCTTCTTGCCATCAATATACCTTGTGAGTATCAAATTCTCTAAGCCCTTTTCCCCCCTTTATATGGCAAAGAAATTTCAGTTGCTTCTTTCTGATTCTGCGTATCAGTGACCTTTTTGTTTCCATGAATTGTCTTTTTTGCTTACGTACTCCATCCATGCAATTCTCAGCATCCTTCTATATAATTACATTTCCAGTTTTCTCTTCATCTGTGAGATTGTCCAGCATTCACTGCCATATAAGAAGATTGATTATTACATATCAGTTCAGCACCCTTTTCTTTGTTTCTAATAACATTTTTCTGTTTCTTAGCACTTGTTTCATTTTTTGAATGCAACTTTTGCTAATACAATGCATGTTCAGATTTTGGTGTTGCATTTCTTATGCTTTTTTAAAACACTTTCCAGATATTTAAACTTGTGTACATGTTTGGTGTTATCTCCAATTCATAGTCTGTATCTTGGGCTTTTTCTTTTGTTGATAACCATACTTTGTTTTCTTACAGTTGATTAGACTCTTCACACTTTCCTTCACTACTCTGTCTAGGAAGTCCAGTAGTTTTCTTTCTCTATCTGTCATTTGCATATCTTGTTAAGATACACCCACTGATGTAATAAATCCTGGTAAACTTCCTTAGGATAGTTTTACTGTAGAAATTGAATAAATCCAGTGAGAAGACACATTCTTATTTTATGCCCATTTCTATTTTTGCATGCCTATTCAATTCATTTCCTATCCATATACAGGCAGTTTGCTACCAGTATAAGTTCTGAATTATTCCAACATCAACACTAGTTAGATCATTCGGATTATTGTTCTCATCTTTATTGTCATATTCACAATGTTTTGGCTGTTGTACACTCTGGCCTTCTTCACTTGAAAATGCCAATGTATATCAAATGAAGAATGATGGAGCATACAATAGCCAAATTGTCATGAATATAGCAATAAGGATAAGGACAACAATGTAAATAGTTAGAATACCTCATTTCAGAAATATAGACAGATATTCTAACATCCTTCACAAATAGATTTAGATTTGCTAACAATTCAAATAGATCTTTGTGGCATACCTTATCTGCTTTTGTGTAATTTATGAAGAATAAGTGTACATCTTTTTGCATTTTATTGCTCTCTCTGATAAAAACTCAATTAAAAAAGTAAAAGAATTGGTGACAAGTTAGTACTGTTGAGTCCTTCATTTTCATTATTAATTTTCAATGTGTTTATTTTTTCTTGTTGTAAGACATATAATGTTGTTTTAGAGTCAGTAACCATTAACTAATTAAGCCATCTGTTAGGACGCCACCCCCCATGTGTTATCCTAGTGGTTTTGGTTGTTCATTGCTCTGTGTGTCCACAGTTTTCATTTGACTTGGAATATTTAGACCTCGGCAGTATGATGAATATTTTTTGGCATGACACCATTGCAGTTCAATGTCACACATTTTGTCTGTTAGATTCTACTATTGACTAAATCCAACATCCTGTTGCCAATATCTTAACTATAACCCTGGTAGGGGGTGGTTTCTGGCTACTATACCTTGCCAAAGAGCAATCTGTGATTTTGTCCCAGGGTCACATACTGTTTTGAATTCAGAGTTGACTTTCTTCTAGATTGATTGCCAATCCCAACGAGAGCCCAATCTTCACTGCTATTTAATCCATAGCTAAGGGGAGAAGAGATGGATTCATACCTTTCCAAAAGGTATTTGCACATAAATGAATGTTAATAAACTTGACTGGAATTCGAACACCGCTCTCTATTTTCTCATTCTGAGCCACTATCCATTACACCATCTGCACATCCATATTGACTATAAGTAAGCTGCATCTATTGAAAATAGATTTAAATTCTTCTTCACTATCCTTGGAAGCCTGTGAAGACATCATCTATATCGGGCAACCTCTCAAGAAAGGGTGTTCAAATCTCATTGGAAAATAATTCTTTACTTCTCATCAATGCATATATTTATTAGTTTAAACCATTCATTTAACTTTATATTATGTAACAGTAATAATGACCAGTGGATGAGTGTTTCTTTCACTTGAGTGTCACTTTCCTAACAAAAAGAAAAAAAATCATATATCCCTGTATCTATTTAACTTTATTTGGTAAAAATGACACATTGATTCATTGTGTGTGTTTTGAAGGTGAATAGATTTGAATTGGATTCCTTTATTGCACTTGAGCAACATGTTGCATTCATTTTGGCCACTTCTTGTCAGTTTGGCAAGAGTTCTTGAAGTACCAATTTGTTCTATATCCCTATATTACCTATCCCTTGTCGCTCTTAGCAATGTTTCTCTTTTTATTATCTCTTCCATTACATGTTCTGCCACCCATTTACACAAGCTTTTTAGGTAGGTTCCTTGGTAATTCCTTCTACTACTCTTGTCTTCAATATATCCTGGGGGTAGATTGAGTAGTATATCCTGGGGGTAGATTGAGTAGTATATCCTGGGGGTAGATTGAGTAGTATATCCTGGGGGTAGATTGAGTAGTATATCCTGGGGGTAGATTGAGTAGTATATCCTGGGGTAGATTGAGTAGTATATCCTGGGGTAGATTGAGTAGTATATCCTGGGGGTAGATTGATATCCTGGGGTAGATTGAGTAGTATATCCTGGGGGTAGATTGAGTAGTATATCCTGGGGTAGATTGAGTAGTATATCCTGGGGGTAGATTGAGTAGTATATCCTGGGGGGGATTGAGAGTATATCCTGGGGGTAGATTGAGTAGTATATCCTGGGGGTAGATTAGATTGAGTATATCCTGGGGGTAGATTGAGTAGTATATCCTGGGGGTAGATTGAGTAGTATATCCTGGGGGTAGATTGAGTAGTATATCCTGGGGGTAGATTGAGTAGTATATCCTGGGGGTAGATTGAGTAGTATATCCTGGGGGTAGATTGAGTAGTATATCCTGGGGGTAGATTGAGTAGTATATCCTGGGGGTAGATTGAGTAGTATATCCTGGGGGTAGATTGAATAGATTTTCCAACCCTTTCTTTATTTTGTGTCCTAGAACTTTTCTGATTCTAGATATAAATGTGCTTTTTGTTTCCATTTTTCTTAAAACTTCCTCATTGTTTACATGCTCTTTCTCCATAGAATTCTCAGCATCCTTCTGTAGAACCATGTTTATGTTGCCTCAAGTCTCTCCTTCATTTGTGAGGAGATTGTCCAGTCTTCCCTGCCATATAGGAAGATTGATATTACATAGCAGTTCAGCACTATTTTCTTTTTTTTGTTTCTAATAAATTTTTCCTATTTTTATTATTTTCTTTCTTTAATATAATTAATGCAATTGTCTCTTGATCATCTGACTGTAAAAGAAAAATCATATTCATTCTATGACAACGGCTGTCTATTCCATGTAGTTTTTGTTTCCTCTTGCTTAATATTCCCATAGGCTTGGTGGTAAGAAATTGCTTCTATATCAGTTAAAAAGAAAAATCCAGTTATTCATCAGCGTAAGATAGAAAAGAAGAGTGATGAAATATAACTGGAATAGATATCAGTAAATAAAATATTATTTGAAATGCTCCATGTGTTTTCTTCATAGATTGCATATTTACAGAATAATTTATGACTTCATAGATTGACCTTGCTTGTATTAATGACTTCCCAAAAGAGTCTTTCTTTTTTTTTCTTTTTCTTTTTTATTTATTTTTGTGCAATTTTTTTTAAAAAAAACTTTTCTTCTTGAAGTTGGCTGAATCAACATCCAATCATGGAATGATGATTGGAGGACATGCCAACAGAAATTTATTCAGAGTGGTGGTGGTGGGTGGGTGGTTGAATATTCTGAGAGAAAATCATGGTTTTCCAATCCATCCTTTCTTTCTGAATCAATTTTCGAATAGCAGATTCCCTTTTAATCAGCAAATCCATTCAGATAGCTGATTGCCATTTTAAACCATGTGTCGTTACTTTTACTTTATTTTTATATATAATTACACTCATTCTTTGCTTATCAATTTGCTGTAATTTTAGGGTGATTTTTTTTTTTTTTTTTTTTTTTTATTAATCATTGCCAATATCTTGCTGGGGTTTTGGTATTTGATGATTTAAATTTTTTTTCTTAATTAAAACAAAATATAGTTTTAAACTTGCCTTGTTTTTTTTAAACAATTTTTTTTGTATATCATTGGATAGCTTTTCTACTTGTTGTGACAGTTCAATTCTTGGAAGCTAAATTGTTAAATATTCTGTAATATACAAATGAAACTCTCCAGAGAAAACAATTTTAGAAGAAAAAAAACTTTAATTCTAAACAGAATAGCACATTATAGTAATGCAAAATATAGGAAGATAATGGCTGCTTCTAAAAGATTCATAGAAATGTTGAGTAGCTTTCAAAAATTATATCTATCATCACAACCATGTAATTCTCTCTCTCTTATTAAAAATTTCATCTTTGTCTCTCCACAAACAAAATTATTTTAAACAGCAAATATTAAATTACATTTAATTAAAATTAAGGAACAAAAAAAAAACAAAAAAAAAATAATTAAAACTCAAACTTGGGACTTTGCATTTTATAGGTCACCATAGACTTGATGAATTCTTATTGGATCTCAGAAATCAAATTTTGCCTATGTATATTTGTTACTCTTATTTATTATGCTGGCCTACAATATCAGAGATGAATATTGGTATTGCAATAGAGGTTGAACTTTCCCACCAATAACTCAATCTTTTTCTTTTGCCTTGTTACTTATAGCATCTGTGCAGCAATTTGGCAAATTGACATCCACCATGAAAGTGCTTACAAAGCAGAGTTGTATCAATAAATTTCTTAATGCAAAATATAAAAATGCACCTATTGGTATTCATTGATGTTTGCTGAACATTTGTGGCTAAACCGTGGATGCAAACACATTTAGGTGGCAGGTAACATGTTTCAGCAGAAATGACGTCAATGTGTTTTTGATGGGCCATGCACATAAAATGAAGGCTTCTGTTCATTGCTGGCAAAAACACAGTAGCAATGACCTTATAGAAAAATAGTTTTAAAGAAGAAAACTTATTCTATCCAGCAGTGTTATTGTGCTTCCTGCATCTCTTGTAGTTTCCATAGAGACGAATAGGAGATACTACTTTTGGAATATCCCTGTTAGTTAGTTTAAAGTTTGAAAACTTTAAACTATCTATTTTACATTAAGTTTTTTTTTCCAGATTCAGTTGTATAAATGATACTCAGTCGATCAGAGTGGGCAAATATAACTTGGCTCTACACTTAGTGCAGTCTTGTAGCATTTATGATATTAGGAATGGTCACTATTATTCTTAATTGTATATTTAATCTTTGAAGTTTCTTTTATGTTAACTCTTACTTAACTGGAAAGAGGTATGATTTGTTGACTATTTTTTTTAGACTGCCTAAGGAAGAGGTAACTGCTTTTTCTATTGCATTAATCTAAGAATGAGGGAGTTATGAAAAGTTCTTGTCAGACCAAATTGGGTAGGGTTCAGCACCACGAAACAGGCATACTATTTGATATATTCTCTCAATGGTTTAGTTACTGAAACAGTTCTCTGCAGCTACATTTGGTGACAAATGATTGCTATACTCAACAGTGAAGAACTGGTATGCCAACTTTTAGCATCAAGATTTTTTTTGTCTGGCACTACTGAATCACAAACAAAAAACTATACCAAATAATGGAAACCACATCACTTGAAGACTTTCAACAGCAGCAGCAACAACTAAAATTGATATTAGATGTAACTTGAAAAGGGAAAATAATGACATAATCAAGATCTTGACAATTAACACTACTTTAAATAAAAGCTGAGGTCTGAAGCCCCCATCAATACTGGAAAGAGTGATATGTTAGTGAACTTGAGAAATATATTTTCCTGAAAAATTGTTTTAATAGAAAGATTAGTGCTACTTTGCCTAGTTATTTACAAAGAAAAATATCTACTTTGGCTTGTTATCTACAAGGGAAAATATCTACACTGTACAATTTTTTTTTTTTTTTTTTGAATGATATCTACATAGTAAAACAGGTGCTACCTTTGGCTTGTTATCTTTTCCTTGTAGATAACAAGCCAAAGTAGCACTAGCTACTCAGTGAATGTATGCCAAATCTTTCCTTATAAGGAAATGGTTATTACCATTACAACAGCTATATATTACATATACATTTTTTCATTCTATTTAATATTATAATAATCAGTGCAAGATAAAAAAGAAAAGCAATGAAAAATAATTGGAATAGATCTCAGTAAATAAACCCCGTGTCAGAAGGCAATGTGCTGTTCCAGTAAAATAATGTTCACACACATGATATCCTTGTTAGTCAATCTGCTCTAACTCTGACTCCTTCAAAAACTTTTGTGTTTATAACTTTTAAAAGTTGGAAATAGTCAGAGGGAGCAAGAGCTGGTAACAAGGCTGGATATTTAATGCACACTAACCACTATTTTTACAAAATATCCATCATATTGCAAACCATGTGAGGACATTGTGCTATAAAATAGACTGTTTCAGGAGTTTCCTTTGCTGTTTTTCTTTCAATACTCCTTTTAAGCAGCACATTAAGTTAAATTTGTATTCTGCATTAATTATTAGTCCTTTTGAGGAGTCAATCATCAAAATACCTTAACTCATCTTTAGCACTCTGCATTAATATTATTTCCCTTTCTACTGCATTCTTCTTAAAGGTCTCTCTATTGCAGTATCCTTATTGTTAATTTCATTCAAAATTGTTTTCTGTTGCCACAGCAGGATATGACAACACAATTATGAAATTCAAACACTATTGTTCAGGGATCAGTCACCTTCAGTGACAGGATAAACATTTTGTACAGCAAATGAAATCGCCTCTATATAATAAATGCGAAAATGTTTGTGTGTCACACTTTTTCAATTAAAGGGACATAACTCTCAAATATCTCATCTTTTTCAAATAAGACTAGTCATCCAGAATTGGAGTTGAATCCTCAAATTGAAAATTTAGCACACTGTGAAATTGAAGACGGTGATGAATATGGCTCAGAGAGCTCTGCAGTTTTGGTCTACCAAATCCAAACAGAGAAACTGGACAAATCAACAGAGAAATTTTGAGAGAAACAGGTTGCAACATGGAAGAACTGCAGCATTGTGTTCAAAACAATGAGCTCCTGTTGAACAAGACCAACAGCAAATGTATCCAAAGTTCCTTGATGACATCAGCAACAACAATGGAGGGATTTTCTTCTTGGATGCACCTGGAGGTACTGATAAAACTAACCTTTTATATGCAGTGAGACTCTAAAGAAAAGTAGCTCTTACAGTGAAATTGCTGCTGGAGGGTGTAGAGCATACAGCACCTTCAAACATCCATTAGATTAGAACTACAATGAAACCTCTACTTGCAACATCAAAAGAGGAACCAATTTGGCTAAGCTACAGGAGGAGACAAATTTCATTGTCTGGGATGAATGTACCATGGCACACAAGCAAGTATTTGTGGCCGTGTACAAAATACTCAGATATTAGATAAAATTCATAAGTCATGGGAGGTGTCACTATGCGCACTCTGTGGTGGTTTTAGACAAACATTACTAGTCATTGCAAGAGGAACTCCAGTTGATGAAATCAATGCTTGCCAGAAAAATTCTTACATCTGGAGTCATTTTCAAAGACTCAGCCTGAAAACAAACATGAAAATCAGAATCACAGGTGACCTTGAAGCTGGAAGATTTGCTGCTTTGCTGTTGCAGCTTGGCAATGAAACCATCAAAATGGGCCAAAATTGAGATATTTTACTCTCAAATGGTTGTGGAGTTTCAGTCTCAAGTATCCAAGGCTTGATTAACCACATTTATCCAAACTGGTTTTGTGAGAGGGCCATATTAGCTCCCAAGAATCAAACTGTGGATAACATCAAATGAAAACTTCTCAAAGAAATTCCAAAAGAAAGCATGAAGTACTTTTCCATTGACACTATGGTTGAACAAGAGCAGGAAGTTAATTATCCAATAGAGTTCTGGACTGCCTTGAATCCTCTTAAAATGCCATCATAAAAGCTGGAACTAAAAGAAAATGTCAGTTATGCTGTTGAGAAATCTGGATCCTCCAAATCTTTGTAATGGAACAAGGTTAATTGTCAAGAAGATGCTTGAAAGCAGAAACCCTTACTCGTCCAGGAAAGGCGAAAAGTGTTTTAATTCCAGGAATCCCCTTGATTCCTCCAGATCTTCCTTTTGACTTCAAAAGCTTCAGTTTCCAGTGAGAGTGAGCTATGTAATGTCAATCTATAAGTCCCAAGAACAATCATTGAAAGTAATTGGACTTCATCTGATAGAACCCTGCTTTTCTCACAGCAAGCTCTATGTTTGTTATTCAAGGGTTGAGAATGAGAACAAGCTATTTGTACTGACCCTGAATGGGAAAACCAAAAATGTTGTTTACCATGCAGCTTTGCAATAAGTTTCAGCTAGACAAATTATATCATTATTTTGATGAAAACTGTTGTTTAAAAATATTGTTCAAGTTTAATCAAATTTAATATGTACTCAATGCATTAAGTGACATTGTTGGGGTGAAGGCCCAATCAAGAGCCCTCTGCAGGAGCTAACTTAAATGCTGTCTGATTAAGTTAGTACTGTGATGAGTTAAATAAATAAATAAAAAGACATGTCCATAAGTTTCCTTGCTGAAGAACCTGAGTGCCACTACTGCATGGATTATTGTTTGGTCTGCAGATTATTGTGGTGCAACCATGTTTCATCAACAGTGACAAGTTGTTCGAAAGAATTATGATTAGATCACTGAAAATGCTGTAAAATCAACTTCTGTATCCACTCAGTATTACTTCTGGTTAGCATTGAGACATTTTGGCTTCCACTTGGCTGCCTGCTTTTCCATATCAAACTGGTGATGGATTATAAGTCTAATGCCTTCTCTTGATGTCTGTTATGTCTCTAGTTATTTTATGCTAGATTAGTTTATCGGCCAAAATTAGGTCATGAACAGGACTTGATATTGTTGAAGCTCTCCAAGACACTGTTTCATCTTGGGTCTCAAAATGTCTTTGCTACAAGTCACCACTCCATTTTAACATAGTCAAGTATGAAGGTTACTTAAGTCACTGAATGCTAGTGCCATATGCTCATGAATTTTCTTTGGAATTCTTTCTGAAGGAATGATGGTCCACAGTTCAACACTTGAAAATGCCATATTTCTCATTTACATGGTTCAATCAATGACCTGAAACATATATGGAAAAATAAGCACAATAATTGGCATTTTGCAATATAAAAAAAGACTTCCCCAGCAACAGTCCCTGTACCTGTTGCAGAATTCATCCAATCACTTGAGGTGGCTCTGTCAAATGAGCCTGCCACATCCAAATGAAAGCCAACCAAATATAGCAGAAGTCATATTCATTCAGATATGCAAATCCATAGTAGTAGTTTCAGAGGGAATTTGGATTCACAAGTAGTCCCCAGCTGCAAGTATACACACTTTTAGGATAGTATGATCCAGTTTGAATTCAGTTTCCTTCTAGATTGGTTACAACCCAAGGTTAGAGGATCTAGTCTGTCCTGCTTTTTTATCCATAGCTGGAGAAGAAGAGATGGATTATACCTTTCCCAAAAGGTATGAGCACATAAGTGAATGTAATGAACACAACTTCAATTATAATTCAGCTCTCCACTTCCTCAATCCAAGTCACTAACCATTATTCCACCATATGCCTTCAGCAACAATGACCAAAAAAAAATTCTGGTTTTAGGTAATGGAAAAGATGAATATTCCAACATTTTTTATGTGTGTACACATGCATGCACACCTCCCTCATATATATATATATATATATATATATATATTATATATGCAAATTTAGGTAATCCGTATGGGTAGACCTGAGGAGGATGATATCCAGAGAGCTCAATGTAAAATTCAGAGCAGATATGTTTGAATAAAAGACAGACCACGTAAGATTCCATGTAATAAGTTATTTCACCATAACCCCTTTAACAGGGTTCTGGATCATCAGACTTTACTTCCAAAAGCTGAAATGAAAATGAAAAGAAATTCCCACGTTTTTTACGGACCTCATCAAGTATACGCAAAGTTGAGGAAGTGAGGTGGGAGAGAGGATATGAGTGTGTCATATGTATCATTTTAGTTTCCTATTTTAACCCCAGTGTGTCGGGATGGATGTTGCTCAAATTTAACGTCTCGTTTCTAGATAAAGGTGGCTAAGGGGTGAACGATAAGAACTACATTAAAGGAAGAATAAATTAATGTTATCAAATTTTAGACGCCCAATAAATTGCATATTTGGGAGGTTTCATTCAAATTCTTAGACGCTGTCAGTTAAGGAACTACTTTTTTAAAAAAATGCATATTTGGGAGGTTAATATATTTGATAAATATCTAAATTTTAAAACAATCTGTTAAGGAACTAATTTGAAAAAAAAAATTTCATTATATATATATATATATATATATATATATATATATATATATAAAATTGGAAAAGTAACTCTTTTGAATGTTCTGTCTATGGATTTTTTCCAATCGAAATGATTTCATTCATATCCTTTTAATATTTTGCGTATAAATGAAAAAAAACCAATTTCAGCTTTTGGAAGTAAAGTTTCAAATTGAAATTTACATGGAATAGATTTTATTTTTAAAATTCAGAGGAAAATTTCTTAGACTTCATTTTTTCTTTCTTTTTTTTAACTGAAAGTAACTGACATCCATCAAACATGGCATTCTAATCAGTAATGTTTTTGAGAAATAAAAATTACCCCAAAATTTAATTCTAAGGTTTGAAGTACTTTTTATGAATCTAAATAAAGGGTTCAGTTGTGTTATTTTGTTTTTCTATCAGGTAAATTTTCAACCACCTGAAGAAGGATGTGTCTTAGTACTGTTGTCATAAGGAGGTGGCAATAAATGCTTCCAAGCTATATATAAACAATAAACTATACAAAAAAAAAATAACTCAGCAAAATCTAAAGATATTGTTTGAACCTTATGATTGAAAATCATCCAATTTTTTAAAAAAAATTGTCTTTTGACAAATATTATTGTAGAGGATTTGCAAAAATTTATTATTTGCTTATAAAATTTAGAGATTTGAGGAAATTTATTATTGTCCGGATTTGCTTATAAAATTTATTATTGTAGAGGATTTGCTTATAAAATTTATTATTGTAGAGGATTTGCTTATAAAATTTATTATTGTAGAGGATTTGCTTATAAAATTTATTATTGTAGAGGATTTGCTTATAAAATTTATTATTGTAGAGGATTTTATTATTTTTGCTTATAAAATTTATTATTGTAGAGGATTTTATTATTGTAGAGGATTTGCTTATAAAATTTATTATTGTAGAGGATTTGCTTATAAAATTTATTATTGTAGAGGATTTGCTTATAAAATTTATTATTGTAGAGGATTTGCTTATAAAATTTAGTAATTATTGAATCCTTTCAGAACATGTAGCCCAGTTGAAAATGTTTCATCTGGAGTAGGGGATGAATTGGGTGATTTTCATCCAGGAAAGAATTTTATATAATTCATGTTACTCTTATTCATGATTTTTATTGATTTATTTTTGAGAGATTTAATTGTTTAAAAACTTGATTGATTTAGGTAAATATATTTACAAGAATAAAATTTATTTGCTTTTAACAGCTACTACTATATAGTCACACACTGTAGGCCACAAGTATGAAGCCACTCTCTGGATTTAATAATTAGTATGTTTTTATACCTTCTTTGGTTTAATTAACTCTTACTAAGCTAGAATGCTTAAACTATTTAAGCCATTAGTGAATGGGTTAATTTTTTTTTAGAGAAGTGGGTACCTAAAATGTTAAATCGACCAACCTTAAGATTGGGTAAAAACAGCTAAAATTTTAAGGAAACTTAATGCATTAATGGGTCAATTTCATTATTATTGAAATATTGGAATTGCAGAATTTTAAACCTAATTTCCGATTCCAAAAAACGATTCTTTGGGTTATTTTTTTTTTTTTTTTTTTTTGTTTAAAACTTAATTTTCCATTCCTGGTGCTAATGATAAAAAAATATAAATATTTATTGATTTTAAACTATCAGTAAAACTAAAATCTATAGATCATCATAAAACCTATGTTAAGTATGATGTAAATTTATTTTATTTGTGTAAAAAAAAAATAAAAATGTGCAAGTTTCCATTCAGTTCTCAAACTTTCCATAAAGTTCACTAAGTTTTCAGTTCAAAATAAGATTTGTATTTTTAATTTCTTTTTAAATATTGTTAACTTACTTGTTTAATATTATAAATTGTTAATGTAATAATTATAATGAAAATTATGTGATATAAACACAATATGAATTCATGTTGTTCTTCTGCCAGGCTCTGTTTTAAGACACTTTTTTTAATATTTTTTTTTTTTTTAATTTATAAAAAAGAAAAAAAAATGAATGTATGGAATTCTTGCCAATGTCACATTTGATTTCTTCATGTATATAAAAATAGACCTTGTGTCACCAATTATCCTTGTGGTGAGGCAGTTAAATTCCAGTTTGTTTTTATAACAGTTTTAATATATAAAATCATTTTTTATCTCAATTAATGAAAAGACTTATTTTTATGTAGAATACTCTGTAAACAAAATTTACTTAAAAAAATAAACAAACTTTTATTTGAAGTTTCTTGAAAAAAAAACTTTTTCACACAAGTTTGTACTGAAAAAAAGCTTTTTCACACAAGTTTGTACTGAAAAAAAGCTTTTTCACACAAGTTTGTACTGAAAAAAAGCTTTTTCACACAAGTTTGTACTGAAAAAAAGCTTTTTCACACAAGTTTGTACTGAAAAAAAGCTTTTTCACACAGGTTTGTACTGAAAAAAGCTTTTTCACACAAGTTTGTACTGAAAAAAGCTTTTTCACAAAGTTTGTACTGAAAAAAGCTTTTCACACAAGTTTGTACTGAAAAAAGCTTTTTCACACAAGTTTGTACTGAAAAAGCTTTTTCACACAAGTTTGTACTGAAAAAAGCTTTTTCACACAAGTTTGTACTGAAAAAAGCTTTTTCACACAGGTTTGTACTGAAAAAGTTTTTACTTTGTAAAAAAAGCTTTTTCACACAGGTTTGTACTGAAAAAAGCTTTTTTCACACAGGTTTACTGAAAAAAAGCTTTTCACACAGGTTTGAAAAAAAGCTTTTTCACACAAGTTTGTACTGAAAAAAAGCTTTTTCACACAGGTTTGTACTGAAAAAAAGCTTTTTCACACAGGTTTGTACTGAAAAAAAGCTTTTTCACACAGGTTTGTACTGAAAAAAAGCTTTTTCACACAGGTTTGTACTGAAAAAAAAGCTTTTCACACAGGTTTGTACTGAAAAAAGCTTTTTCACACAGGTTTGTACTGAAAAAAAAAGCTTTTTCACACAAGTTTGTACTGAAAAAAAGCTTTTTCACACAAGTTTGTATTAAAAAAAACCTAAAATTTAATTTCCATCTAAAATTGTATTTAATTTTATTTTACTATTCTTCTTTGGAATAATTGAACTAAAATTTCATCTTCTAATAATCTAATAAATAACTGAAAAAATTGATCCTATGCAAATAAAATATGCATTTACAGTTGTTCTCATCCTTAACCATTTTTAATCTTATTTTTATTTTAATGCTTTGCAACAATTGAATCTCATACCTTATAAAATGATCAAGTTGGATATCAGTGTTATTTAGCTTTCAACTTCATAAAAAATTTTTTTTAATGTAAAATTTGCTAAAATTGCTTATATCACTTTAAAACAATCAAGGGATGCATTTTTTTACTGTTTTATTGCACTTTTACTCATTTTTCATTTAACAAAAATAAAACACACTTTCATTCTTTTTAGAAATATATTAAATTTTTTTAGTTGTGAGAAATTTATTTTAGACAGTAAAACTTAAATATTTTTGGCAAGATTGAAGACCCTTTATTATTTATAAGTTGTGAAAATTCATATTTAATTCTTATTAAATATCTGAGGAAATTTAAAATTTGCATTTATTTTTCATTCTCTGTCCTGTAGGATTAGGTACTCCATGTACTTTATCAAAATATATGCATAAGTTAAACCATAATACATAGGATTATGCCTTCCTGCTTAGGATATTATTGTTGCAATATTATATATAGATTAGGATGTCTCTTACTTTTGAAAGATGCATGCTGAAATTGAATTGTCATGCATAAATTGTTCCATTCATTGAAAAATGCCACATATAAAATTTTAAGGCGATTGCATAATATTTAGAGGGTGCCTTTGCTTGTTAAAACTGAAAAGGTGGACAAAAAAAAAATTTTATTTTACAAATAATAGCAAACTATTATTAGTTGAATCTTTACAGATTATACACATTAGAAAAATAGACATATTTTTATCTAACAGTGAAAAATATAAATTTTAAATAATGTGTATTATTTTCAGGCCCCAATTATGATAAGGGTATCCAATGCCAAGCAGAAAAGTGTAGTTTGGAAGTTTTAAAGATTTCTGATGATGACCAAAGTAAAGGAATATGTCAACTGTAGCTAACTTAAGTGATTTATGTAAATAAATTGTTCTCTTTATTGATTAAACACCAGAGGACATCATATTATGGGATGTCATAAGTTATAACTTGTGCTCACCTCTGATTTTGGAGGAGGGAACATTAAATAGAAATATAATTCCACTCACATGATGCCCATGTTATTCAATATACTGTCTGACAGAATAGTTATCACAATAATTTGAGGCAAAGGTTTTATAAGGCTGGATTCTCTTCCTGATACCCAACTCAGACACTTATGGTAATCCAAGTACAGCAAGTGTTTCTATTGAGCCACCATCTCTAAGAAGGTTGCCATTCATCCACCATTTGACAGGTTTTGATTTTTGTTCTGTGGGGTGACATGCTACCTTTTTCACCAGCAGAAAATATAGTGAGAGATCTGGGTTAGGTACCAACCACCTGTCCATGTGGCAGGTTGTACTGGGTTACATGTTACCAATAAGAGTCCTAATCCTGACCTGAAATTATAGTCACAGGTAGTATTCAGTTAAGTGAAATAATGGAATTGCATATAAGAATACATTTTTCTCATATAGTTTGCTTTCTTTTTTTGTCTGTGAAAACAATTAATTTCTTTTAGGAATTCTTCATTTTGAAAGTGGCATTGAGTGGAACGGGTTTGATTTGCAATATAAGTTTAATGTCAAAATGGAGCTTGGATTTATGTCCAGATTTATGAACACCTGTGCTCAGTTTAGCATACTAATTGAATGGAGAACTGGATTTTAATTTTGTGCTCCTTTCCACAAGAAAGGTCAAATCCAATTGGAATAAATAGATATATAAAATGCTGTTAAAAAAAAAAAAAAAGTAAAAAAAAAAACTGACAAAAATAGGATAAGCATCCAATTTAAGCAAAAAGTCAATATTTATTTTGAAATTTAAATTTATTCTTTTTTAAAATAATGGCACAGAATTAGTATGCGTTTTTGCAGTCATAGATTTATAAACAGCTACAATTCACACATTAAATTGAACATCAGCAGTTCACTTGAATTTTCTCCACAAATGAAAAATTTCCAATAGAAATACAGGTCATATTTGAACAAAACAAACTACATTAAAAATAAAATATCATCAGACCTCTTCTGCATTGAATGAAAATTCTGTATTGTATGAAAAGGTGCAAGAGCTGTGTATTGCAGTGCCACAGTATAATATATATCTATATAATCATATACACCAAAGTTACTTCCCAAAGAACATATACAGTGCAATAATGTTGGGCTTTTCAGTACTGTTGATAAACTTATTTGGGAACCTCTGCATGTATTGATCTGTATATGTGATCATTTATTGTAATCCAGCTGTAGGCTTAACTTTGAGCAAATTGATATAAATATTTGCAGTGTTTCACATTTGTGTTTGAAAAATTCTGTGTTTTTGATATCATGAAATATTAAACATTAGAGAAGTATCCTTTCCCGAAATCCCTTAAAGTAGATATTTCTATTTAAAATATTCAATCAAAAAATTCAAATTGACAGTTGTGTTGACATGTATCTTCAAAAGTAACTTAATCATTCATAAACATTGAAATTTTCTTTTTGCATAAAACAATTCTGCATTGAAGTATAATAATAGTAATAATAATCTTATTACATTTCTGTAATTGTTGAAGATTGAAAAATTACCTGTAAAAAGATCAATAATTGTACAGTTTTGTTGATAGACAAGGCCAAATAATTTATTTTGGTGGGAGAACTTTATGCCTAAAGTTCAAAATTGATTTAATCTGTTTTTAGATTCAAATATTTGATATTGTATTTAACACTTTCACTGTTCTATTGTAACAGCAGTGTTGCCTGGCTGTGCTGGGCCATTTTGAGAAAAATAGGTATTTGTCATTTACAGGAAATTAATGAATATAGACAAACTGACAGCAATTTCTCATAGGTGTTGCCATTTTAGCATTAGTTGAAATTAAACAACAATCCCTAAAACATAATATATACAAATGTCACAAAACAGGTTGTATGTTACTATATGGCTTTGGTTTGGAAATAGTGCTAAGCTAGTTTATACCACAAATGCTAGGGGACAACTTTCATGATGTAAGTTTTGAAATGATGTACAGGGTGCAATAGGTAAATTGTCACCATTTTATATTTTTAATTTCATAGATGCTCGTTGTTTGTTTTTGTCAACTGCACTGTATAGTAGGGTCAGTTGGGCACAGTCTGTGAGAAAAAGACCACCATGATGCAATTCCAGAAATTGGGAAACAGCATGCTGTACTTGGCATTAATTCCAGAGGCTCCAATACAAACATTTCAGAATGTTTGGGTGTCAATCTGAGGACAGTGCAGAGGAGTCATAAAGAGTTGGATGAGTCTAATGGTGATTAGGAAAGTGTTTGGAATGATCACTAGTGATGGCAACATTATGCCTCGATTGATCTTCCTACAGGGCCTCAGAAACAACATGGAGGACTACATCAAGTGCCTTGAGGAGGTAGTGCTGCCCTGGGTCACGAAGATGTCTGCTGGAAAACTCTGTCAGGCAGCATGACTCTGCACCATGCCATACAAGCAGGAGAACCCAGTCATGGCTGTCAGGCAATTTCTGCAACCACATCAACAACAACCACCCCCCACCCCCACGTGCACTTACATCTGGCCACCTAAGTCCCCTGACTACATCCCTCCTGATTATTATGTGTGGGATATAATTGATCAAGAAACCAACAAAACCCCTTATAACCTCAAGATGAACTGAAAGCAAGGATTATGGCAGCATTCACTGACTTAAACAAGGAGACCATCCAGAAGAGTTGCCGATGATACTGAAGTCATCTGGAGGCTATGGTTGAAGCCAATGGTGATTCTATTGAATAAATTTACTCTTTAGTATTTCAAGATTTCAAGATATTTTTGTGTAATTTTGGTAAATATATCTGTTAAAATGAGATGTCAGTATTATTTTAAATTTTGTGTAATTTAGACAACAACTTATCCATCGCACTCTGTATGTCTTTAAAACACACACACAGATCAGAATTCGACAATTGGAATATGTTAATTTTTTTGAGCTTCAAAAAGATGCATTGTTTCTCCTTGAATTTCAAGTGCTGTAAATTATATTAATGTTGCTTAACAAGTAAAATACATGTGAAACCTGATTAACCTGATGAAAATCAAATACTACGAAAATAAAAATACCAAAATTTCTTATTTTTTCTCTATATCTCATTCTCTGATGAATTTTAATAAAACTGATACATGTTAGATTAATAAACATTTCCTAATTGTTCTTTATCTTATATAAGTTAAAGATCAAATGCTGCTCAGAATTCGACAAGATGATAAAGAACAAATAGGAAATGTATATCAATCTAACATGTTTCACTTTTATTAAAGCTTCATTAGAGGTTGAGAGAAATTTTTTTTCAATCACTGACAAAGCTTTAATAAGTAAAACATGTTAGATTGATACACATTTCCTATTTGTTCTTTATTTTATCACATACATCCATGAATATATGAATTGCACATCGTGTTAATATGTATGTATGTGTATATATATATGTGTGTGTGTGTGTGTATATACACACATGTACCATCTCAGATTTTGATGAGATTTAAGTATATTGTACCCATCTATGACAAACTAAAAACCCTCAAATTTCAGCCTCCTTAAACACTGAGTTAAGGAGTTATGGCCTCTTAAAATTTGGTGTCAATTTTTGCTTATTTCAAAATAGCACGATTTGGCACTTGATAACTTTTTCTAAGAAGATATCAAATTGATATTTAGTAATTCTATAAGTTTAATACACGGAGAAAAGACTCCGTTTTTTATTTTATTGATATTTTCTATAGTTTCATAATTATGGGCTTTTAAAAATGGGGAAAAATTGCTAGTTTTTCTTCTTTTTTATTTCTGTGTGAGTTTTGCCATTCATCATAGAATAAAAAATAAAGTTGATTATAATCATCTGATGACTTACCCTGTGAAAAACATTGAAATATTTGTTTTACAAGAATTAAATGGTTCCTAGTTGACAAAATTGTACATTCACAACAACAGCTGTGTTAATATATTTTGAATCTTAATGGGAAAGTATTGAAGGAAAGTGAGAAGAAAGGACTAAACATCAATTGCAAGAAGACAGAATGCATGGGTGTTAGTAAAAGGAATAGTGCAACAATCAAATTAAAAATTGGAGATACCAAAATCAAACAAGTACAACAATTTAAATATCTTGGAAGTGTTTTAACAGATTATGTAAAGTGCAATACTGAAATCCAAAGGTGCATTGGGATAGTAAAAGATATCTTCCAAAAGCTAAGCAAATTATTAAGAAACAGGTAAATTTAGTTTGAACTGCAATATAATCTCTATCCTCCAATTTAGCAGTGAATGCTGGACAATCACATCACAGATGAAGAAGAGACTTGAAGCAACAGAAATGTACTTCTGCTGAAGGATGCTGAGAATACCGTTGACCAAAGATGTTAGCAATGAAGTTTTAGAGAAAATGGAAATAAGAAGAATGTTCTAGAGCACATAATGAGGAAAGAGGGCTTGGAAAATCTGATACAGAATAGATTAAAGGCAAGAAGAACAGAAAAAAACAATGCATAACCTACCTAGAGAGCTTGTGTAAATGGATGGTGGAGCAAGGTTTAGCAGTGATATTAAAATGACAAAAATTTATTAAGAGTTACAAAGGACAGGAAATTGTGGAGAGTTATGATCACCTATGTCCTGAAAGGATGTAACTCATAGAAGAAAAAGCCTCTAAATAATCTATTTTATAATATGAAACTCTGTATGACTTTATATATTTACTGGTCACACTACTTGATTTCCTGCTCTTTATTGATGAAATATTAAAGTGCAGAGGCATTGTCTCCAGTAAGGGAATATTTCATAAGTAAAGGAAATAAAGCTGCCAAAACATTTTTTTTAATTTCTTTTCTTGTGTTAGATTACTTTGGATATGATAATTCTAATGAGTTTTAAAAAACAGAATTCGTTATTACATGCAACAGTAGAGTTAATTGGAGATAGAAATATCCTATTCATGCAGAAAATTTAACCAATGCAACTGCAAAATTACTTAAATATGGCCATCATTTATTGATGGTATGGATTGTGTTAGTTTTCATGAGATATTTTAACTTTTAATGATTTAAAAAGCAGAATTCTTTCTTGTATGTGACAATAGAGTTAACTATATAACTACAAATCCTGGATTACTCATGCAGAAAATATAACCAATGCAATTGCAAAATTACTTAAATATGGCCCTCATTGATGGTATGGAAAATTACTTAAATATTGCCAACATATTTTTTTCTTGTTAATAGTTTGGGTAAACTAGTCAGAATTATAATATATAAGTGTAAAATAATTATTTGACTTTTTTGAAAATCAAATGATATTACACCATTATACTTTAATAATTAAATTATCTATAATTAAAAAATTATCTTTATTATGAAATGAGAGTTCAAAACTTGCATTATTTTTGTTAGATGAGTGAATGTATGTGTGTCTCTGAATTTTATTCATGTTTACAGGATTTTTTTTTTATCATTTCACCCTGAGCAAGACAATAAAGCCACTAAGATGCAACAGTTGACTGAGAAAGAATATGGTGGGGTGACATCATTAAAAAGAGAGAACAATAAAAGAACAGGAATCGAAAAGACTGAAGATAATGATTGACACCGCATTTAAATTTTTGAAGATCAAAATGAATTGGGAAGTAAGAAAATGGAAGAGTTCCACAAGTTAGAAGTGCAAGTGAAGAAACGTAGTTATGTTTGGCTATTTCATCTGTAAAATGATACAACCTTGTCTCCAATCTAGTAGTATGCTTAAATTCATAAAGTCTAGGTATCATAGAGGAAAGTTCATCAGAACAATTACGATAAGGACAAGCATAATGTAGCTTCCCTGTGCCTTTTCTAAAGGCACAGGGAAGCTACATTATGTCAATGGAAAAGTGACTGAAGCGATAAGAACAGTAACATTGCAGATTCTTCTTTGGATATTATCAAGAATCTCTAAATACAGGGTTATTAAAAAAGAATGAACCAATTTCATTACACAATTTTTTAATAAGGAAAAGCAATAGAAAACTCCAGCCAAGTCACAAGTATTCTACTCACAATCAACTTTTATTTCCTGCTTTACAAGTGTTCAATGTGGCCACCACCTGCAGCATGGGCAACATGAATGTGGTAAGAGAATTCCTCCCAAACGTATATCCTGATATCACAATCCACTGAGATGATTGCTACTGTTATTCGATGTTTAAGATCATTTAGGTTAGTGCATAGTGGTGGAACATAAATGCAATCTTTTATGTATCCCCACAAGAAAAAAAATCACACATGGTGAGGTCTGGGGATCTCACAGACCAAGCACAAAGAGCAAGGGCATAGTCTGTAAGGTTTCAAATGTAGACATCTTCTTAGCACATGTCAAATACGTTATCGAGAGATTGCAAGCTCGCAGCTAGCGTGATTTGTGGACTTCAGGGAACTCCTCAAATGCAGCATAGATTCTCACCACTTGTTCCTCCAAAACTCATGATCGTCCTGGACTTTTCCTTTACACAGACACCCACTCTCTTGAAACTGTTTAAACCACTGTCAAATGTTCTTTGGAGAGGGTGGATTAATGTCAAATTGCCTTCAAGAAGCACACTGCACCATAACAACTGTATTTGTTTTCCAGAATGCGCAGGGATAAACAAACAACTGAACATTGCCAGAGATACAACGCAACTACAGTGCCCCTGTGGCAGTCATTCAAAACTTAGAAAACTCCTCTTTCAAATGGTCACTGACTCATTCCATGATGATGCTTGAGAACTGAAGCAGTGCATTATGAAATTGGATTATTCTTTTTGAATAACCCTGTATATACTAGAAGCACCAGGCCAGATATGGAAGCTGAGGTGACTCATTTACATATTAAATCATAAAGACTGTAAATAGATACAGTTATTACTTATGAGGCAGTTGAGTGCATACTACTTCCCCTGAGTCAGTAACACTACATCATAATAGCATCACCGATATCTAAAGAACCGAACAATTATCACTTCATAGTTATAAATACACACAAGCATGGCTTAGGATACTTGTAGCTTAAGCTAGGACAAAAATTCTAAAGGATTTAAAATTAGTTGGAGGAGAAAACCAAATAAATGATCTCTTCTTGCCAACTGGTGGTTGTAAGGGCATTATAAAATTATCAGCAATTGCACACCCAAGACAATTGGTGGAAATGACGTTTGACAATATAAGTCAACTAATAGTGAAAAACATAGCACCCAAGAAAAAACTAGTAAATGCAGAGAGAGCTAAGTTTCTCAGAAAGTAATTGAACCAGTTATCAAATATGTTCTTTGTTTAAAAAAGGCCACTAAATATTGCAAATTTGAGAAACAGTAATTGAAAAATCAGTTGATTGAAGAGGATTTGATCCAAATGAAATTCATAAATAGCCTTCAAAATGAGGGGTATTGGCAAATGACTCTAATACATTTACACCTGGAAATGTTGTCACTAGAACAGTGTGTTGAATTTGTTCAACAACAAAAATTAATTGGAAAATTATGCTTATGAAAGATATGGATCTGGTTGAGGAAATGGACATAGATGCAATAAAGAAAAAATAAAATAAGGTGTACCTTTTGTGAATATCAACATCAAAGCAAAAAAAAAAATGCTTAGCATATTAAAAAAAAAAAAAGTGAAGTGTTTCAAAATGAATCATTTTAAACGTATGTGCAAATCCAAAAAGGAAAATATAGAGACAGTTCAACAAAATGACTAGGTAATAAGTAGGTATGTCTTTTCATTACCAAAAAAAAAAAGGGCTTAGTAAAAACCCAGATCAATGTTTTATGGGATATGCAACTAGATACCAGAAGTGACGTGACATTGATATCCAGAAATTTCTGGAAGAAATTAAGGAAAAACCAAGATTAAAGAAAAGCCTTGTACAACTGAATCAGTTTAATAGGTCCATGATAAAAATGTTAGACTATTTTGAAGCCTATGTGGAACTAAAATATAAGTTTGACATATAACCAAATATAGCAAACAATGAAAAGAATCATGGTCTAATAGGAAGTGATGTATTGAATATAAATTTGACAAAATTAGTAAACAAAGTCAAGGTAGAAAAAACAGGAATTCTAAAAGAATTATGAAGCAAAGTTAAAACAAAAGAAAAATGTCTCCCCATCATATTTTGAAGTATGAAAAGTGCCAGTCATCTACTACTAATAGTTGTGGGAAAACTAAAATAATTACTGGAAAAAGATCTACTTGAATGAGTTCTGGTAGGAGGGAGCAAATTAGTCATTTTAAGAAAGAAATATGGGATCTGCACATTTGTAGTGGCTACAAAATAGGTATAGACTCGTATCCTATCCCCAATGTAGAATGAAAACATTCTTTAAAATTGATCTAAAGTTGGCATTATTTACATTATTCAGGCTATTATCCTCATCTTTGTCGCCATATTTATCACAACGTTTTGGCCGTTGTACGCTCCAGCCTTCTTCAGGTGGTTGGAATGTCGAACTGAAATATAGACAGATACTAAAGTTGGCATCTCAAAAAATACCTTTTGACAAAGACTTTAAATAAGTTACAACAATAAACATACCAATAGGGTTATTAAGATGGAAAAGAATAGCATGTGGAATTAAAATCACAAGTGTCTTTTTTTTTTTTTTTTTTCAAAGAGCTATAGAGCAAGTTATTGGTAGCGATATTAAAAAAAAAAATATATACTATGTTCCCAGAATAGAATGACATTTGTGTTGGTGCTATTAACGACAAAGAATTAAAATAGAAAACCAGTATGATTTTGAATAAGTTAAAATATGCTGGATTAACAATTAACCAAAAAAAAAATGTGTGTACAATGCTAAAAAATATCATTTTTGGAATATTTCATATCTAATGAAAGCATATAAATTGTTAATTGACAAAATATTAAAAGCTGAAGTACCTAAGAACAAAAAAGAATTAGAATCTTTCTTAGGACTTGTAAATTTCTACAGACAATTTATAGATTGATACTCTGAACTGATAGGATCTTTTGCTGCTTTAAGAAAAAGAGTGTAGAATTTTGGTAAAAGAACAAGTGGCATTTGAAAATTTAAAAGCTGTTCTGGCAAAGAAACCAATATTAAAAATATTCAACATTAGAAAGGAAATAGTAAAACAACTGACACAAGTGAACACTCAGTTTTGGGAATATTAGCTCAGGATGGTCATCCTAATGTATATCTTTTGAGAAAATTGTCAGAAACCGAATTGAACTACTCAAATATTGAGAAAAAAAGTGTTGGCCATAATATGGACAACAAATAGAGCTCATCAGTTTTTGATTGGAAAGAAATTCCTACTAAGGTCTATCCATAGACCTTTAGAATTCATATTTCATCCTAGAAGGATATTCCTAAAGTAATGTCTTCTAGAATTCTAAGATTGGCCTTAATGCTAATGGCGTTTGACTTTGATATTGAGTACATGAAAGGCAATACCAGTCTGAATGTAGACACTTTATTGAGATTGAGGTTTATCACTTCTGAAAGTGAGAGAGGAGGAAAAATTCAATGATGCTTTCTTACACTGGGTCAAAACTGATATTTTGTCGGCAGACAAATTAGTTGAGAATATGAAGCAAGATCTCATATTGAATAGTATATTGTTCAGGATAAAAAAATAATAAGTGGAATAATTGCTCACAGGCAGAAAGGTGTTTTAAACAGGTTAAAGAGAAGTTAATCGTAGAAAAAGGGGTAATTTGTAATGGAGACGTAGTGGTTCTGCCAGCAATGCAAAGGAGCAAAACTATAAAAAGCATACATTGCAGAATAAGGTCTGTGCAAAAGAGATTAAGGCTAGAGGCATGGTGACCAGGTTATTCTACAGATGTAGAAGAATACATAAAAATGTATGAAATGTGCAATGAAAGAAGAAAATTTAGACAGACAAAAACACATACATGGCCTAGAGAGTCACAACCTTGGGACAGAGTACACATGGATCATGCCCATGTTAATGGAGTGAAATTATTACTAATACTTGTGGATTTGTATTCAGGCTAGCCAGAAGTAATACAGGTTTTTCAACAAAAGAAGTTTGACTATAAAATAAGCATTAAGAATCATATTTTCAAGAAATGGAATTCTGAAAACACTAGCATCTAACAACACCTCAGAGTTCTGTGACTAGAAACTATGCCAATGTTTGAACAAAAATGGATGCAAACCATATAAAACCCCACCACCCCATCCACAATCAAGTGGATTAGCAGAAAGGATAGTGCAAACCATAAAAAAACGGATTGAAAATATGCGTATAATCGAAAGAAAAGCTAGACATTTCTTCCTAGATTGTTTTAAGTTATAGGACAATACCAACATGCTGGAAGATCGAAAAGCTCATCCACCCTAATGGGTAGACAAATTAGAGCATTGACCATGTCTTATGCCACCAATGAAAAACTGTGGTGTAAAGAGAATAGTAAATATACAAGAGGCAAGATCCATAATGCAATAGACAGTGGACAGAACATTATGACAATAGAAAAAAAATGGAAATGGGATATTAGCGCATACAGACCAAGTTAGATTGCAACATGTATAGTGAGCCTGAAAGTGTCATGGCATGACAAACATGACAGTGAAATCAAGAGTAATATAGACTCTGAAGATGAACAATAGTTGGAGGAACACTCCTATGAAAAGAGAAAAAGCTCACAATCTCCCATATCTAGAAAATCTCTTAGGTAGAGGGAGAAAGATAGTGAGGAGACAAAAGCTCCTAGAAGTAGTACCAGGGAAGATAAGGGGATAAAACTTGTTCGGTACAGAGATGAGGTGACTCATTTACATATTAAGTCACAAAGTCTATAAATAGCGATGGCTATTACCTGTGAGGCAGTTAAGTGCATACAACTTCCCAAGAGTCAGTAACACTACACCACAGCAGTAATATTCAACGCATGGTCAAATGATTGACTTATAAATGTGTAAGATAGATTCTGGCAAGAAAAATTGTTTAGCATGATATAATGAACCAACTTCCCTAGTAGCAGATGATGCGTCTGGTTTAATATAATCTTTCCACTTCACATCAGTGGAAACCTTTTTCTTATAAATATCTACTCAAAATGTGAATTTAATTGGGAACTTTTAGATGACAAATTTCTTTATGAAATCTCATTTTAAAAATACTGCAGAATCATATACTCTATCATGTTATATAGCTTATATTAAGTTGTGCTGATAAGATGTTAGTGTATGTATTCTTTGAGACACATACTTTTAAAACCATTTTTTTTTTTTACTTGCATCCATAAATAACATGTACAATGAAAATGCAGCAATTTAGCATAAATGTCAGTAACATGTCATTCCCATTTGAAATCATTTTGAAGAAGCTGAAGGAATTGAAAAACAGGTGAGCATGGCAATAAAGAATTCCAGAAGTTGTAAATTATTGAAGGCAAAAAAGATTATCAAAAACTCAAAAAAAAAAAAAAAAAAATCTGAATAGAGAAATTGAAGCTAATTTTTGAATGTGATTAGTATTTGTTCTTGTTGAGAATAATCATCCAATATTTTATATGTAACACAAAAATGTAATTGATGATTGCATACATTTTATATTGGAGATGTGCCTTATTTGGGAGCATCAAAATTTTTTTAGAAAATTGCTGGTGACAAGTAACAAACAGTTTTAAGAATTTTACTCATACAAGTAGAAATTGAGTTTAAAAAAAAATCCTTCTGTTGCTTCAAGTATCCTTTGCAGCATTGTGATCACATGACTGTACACACCTGCTGTTCTATATTTCGTTCATTGTCATCTATTATACATAATTGGGATATCATATTTGGTAGTTTTTTGTTATTTTTTTATTTTCCTCTTAAAAATATCATTGCAATTTTTTTATGATATAAAGGGGAAAATTAGCCAATCATTGAAACTACATTGTGCTGCGTTCTAGGAGGAAGTTGTGTCAAAATCTTTCACATAAGCTCATTTCAAAAATGAAATACTATATATAAATTAGCAACATTATGATTCAAGGAAAATTTGTCTAAATTTTCCTTGCAGTTATAAATTGCTCTTTATTTCTCCATGCCCATAATAAATATAATGGATGTTTTATTTATATATGATGGGCTCTCACAGCACTTCAATGTATCAGGGTACAATACACACACACTTTTTTTTTTTACTCTTTACTTGTTTATTTTTTTGAGTTTTTAGTTTTATTCTTTTATATGTATGTATGCATGTTTTAAATTTTATTTTATAAAGAGATTTCTTTATATGTTTTATTTTAAAAAAAGATGTTAAGTCATAATTGGCTGATTTGGGAAATTTTTAATCAGAGTGCCTTTAATTTGGAAATTCCTGCATTTTATTGATTTCTGTAGATAATGTCCATTTGTAAATAGATAAGCTATTATGAAAGTGTAAATAATTTCTCTTTACCTGAACCAATATAAATTATTGAATCTTTCATTGCAATATAAGATTTATATGGGTTCTGTTAATTTAAGTAAAATTCTGCGTTGATTTGATTATAAGGAATCATGACTTAACCTCAAATTAGTATTCTCTTAACATGAAACCAGTAGTGTTTTTGAGTTTAAGCATCAGCTATAATGTATAAAAAATAACTTTTACAGCACACATCTGCTCTCATAGGTTTTTATTTTATTCAAATACATGATTTGAATATAATATAGTAATGGTTCTTTGAAGTTTAATGTGGAATACACCTTGGTAGCTCCAAAAGATTTTGTTTTATGAGCTAATCAGTGAAAATGATTCTCTTTGGTTTTCAAAAAAATTACTCAACATTTTATTTTGAATCATTTCACCCCAAAGCAAGGTTATAAAGCCACTAAGATGCAAGGGGTTATTTAGGATGAAAAGCAATAGTGAAGAAACTGAAAAAATGTTACAGAAGGGAAAGATCAATAAAAGGAACAGGTTTCAAGAAGGCAGATGACAACAATACATTTAGTTTTTTTTTTTTAGATTTTAGTTGACAGGAAACCAAGAAGCTGGAAGAGTTTCCTAGGCAAAAGCATGATAGAAGAAACTATTAGAATAGAACTTACATTTAACAATTTCAACAGTAAAATCACTACCAATCTAGTACTACAATTATGTTCATGAAGTCAAGTTACCAAAGTGAAAAGCTCATCAGAAAACTTGGTATGAAAATATTTGTGGAAAAGGCACAGGAAAACTACATTATGGTGATAGGAAAGTGATTGAAGCTAAGATGCCAAGTTGGAACCAATAATATTGAAGATGTTGGGGATTTTGTTCCAAATCTCAAGATACATAATAGAAGATTTATAAAGTTTATTTGCAAAGAAAACTTTACAAATAAACTGTGTATAATTTTATAAATGAACAAATCTGATTTTGATTCAAACAATTCTCCAAGGATTCCCTCATCCCAACCAAATTCCTTGTTAGATTTCTTGAAAAAATAAGACATATTGACTTGTGTGAAACAAATGATAGCCTGAAGATGTAATACATCAAAATTACAGGTGAATTTTCTTACCCAAAAGAGTTTGCTTTCTTTTCCAATGCATAATATGAATGAGCCAATTGCTCACCATGAAAGAAAAACGGGAAAACAAAAAAAAACTTTAAATATAGGACTGGTTTCTAACAATTCACCCTTTATCTTTGCAAGAGTCATATTAGACAAAAAATGGAATATCTGAACTGGAGCTGCCCGATTCTTTTTCTTTCCAGTATTGATAGAATACAAAAAAATTCAGTCTTGTGGCAGGAAACTAATTCTCCACTCTGCAGCCTCTATCCTACACACAACATTGCAAACCTATCACAACCCTCTCACTGTTTCCATGGAAAATGTTCAGATGGTTTCATATCTTTAGTTCCACCTGTTCCATTAGAGTTTGGACATAACATTCTGTTTCCACTAATTTTTCACCCAATACAAGGCCTAGGACCCACTCATGGTAGAATACAGAATGAGGTTGTATGAGCATAAGAGGAGGAGGTAAGAAGTGCAGTTTATGAGGATACTTAGGAAAGATAATGGTTAACCCCTAGACTTGAAAAGGTTAAGATTGTAGTGATCAGGAAAGTATCCTCTCAGAAGTGTGTTTCATAGAATAGCAGCTTGGAAAGAAGCTATCCGAATGGAACTTCCTTCTTAGTAAGAGAATACAGAGGGAATGGGGATGATTCATCTTAGTGTATGTGGCTTGGTGCTGTGAAGGTCAGAACTGGTGGAATTGTTGCATGTCAGAACATTTGTCATGAAAATAGTGATAGAGTAGCAAGATGCTTCTGATGTTTCATCTGAGGAACCACTTCCTCTTTTATTCATATCAGACGTCATTCATCATAACAATTTTACCAGTAACCCTCTATCTTGAGTGACTCTCAAGCCTTGTATTACATAAATCTTAGTATTGAAAAAAAAATTACAAATACTAATTTGTATCTTTAATCTTAAGGAGGTAGCATGTTGACCTATTTTAGGTTAAAATAAGATTTGGTGACTAAAATATTGGTATTTGTAGCCCGTTTTATTTTCCAAATGATTATATATTTTTATTGAATACTAACAGTAGAGCCCGGCGTTGCCTGGGGATGTAACAGTAAGAGATAGATCAAGTGTCGACCATCATAAAGACTGAAAAATAAAATTGACAAAGATTATTAAGGTTGACGGACACGCATGTCTTAATTAGTTTTTTTTTTTTTTACGAATTGGTCAAACCCAAATTCAACCAAAAACATTGTTTACAATCGTTATGAGTCTATCGATTGGTGAATAGAATTTTATTATAAACAATTGTCTTGTAAATGGAATTTTTAAAGCATTCGAATGTAAATAAAGAAAAAAGTGTGCAAGACAATAAGAAATACTACCTGCCGAAAAAAAAAGTGGATGTTTGTTTTATCGGCTGAAAAATGTAAGAAATCCGATCCCATATATAAAGGAACACACACACACACACACACACAACCTAGGTTTTTTAACCTAAGTCACTCCACGGAATCGCTAAAACATAGAGAATGGTCTGATGAAAAAGACGCCAAAGTTTATGAAAACAAAATTTTATCATCAAAATGCTTATGTTTTTATGAAGAGGATAGACTAAATTTTTTTTTATTATTTTTAAAAATTTTTCCATCTTTTAGAATATTCTAAATTTTGATTTAAAAAAACCTTGTTTCTCTTTGTCGCAACAAGGGGTAGTAAATAACATAGATAATTTTAAGCGCGTTTTTTTGTATTTACACATTAATTTGGAAAATCTTGCAAAATAAAAATAATTGTCAGATGTTAATGAAACTTTCAGAAACTATTCACAGATGATCGAAATTATTATAAATGTTTTTTTTTTTTTTTTAAAGTCATGGCAGAAATATTTTTTTATATTTATTAACACCCCATAACTAATTTTATGAAAAACTCTAGAAATTCGAGACCATCGGTTTTAGTGATTACAATTTAAAAGCATAAGGCTTTGAAGAATGCAAATCATGTTTTTTTTTGTTTTTTTTTTTTGGCCAACGTACCTGAAAATCAGCTGTGAATTGTAACATACAAAACTCAATAAAACAAATATATTATTTAGTTTCAAATGCTTTTATTTGTTTTAATTTGTTTTTATGAATATGGACAATATTTTCTGAAAGCAAAAAAATTTTTCAATGAAAATTGAATTTTTAATACAATTATTTCTTATTTCTTTAATTTTGAAAAGATTTTTAAAAAATGTTTAAATTGAATTTAAAAAAATATTTTAACATTAACTTAAAAGCAACATCAACCTTTCAAAATGTCCGTGTGAGATTGTCATTGTCTAGCGCATTGAAAATTGTATAATTTGGACCAATCAGATTAGCCATGGTAATTAAGAAATGTAATTTTTGTGTTTATAGTCGGACAGTAATTATCAAGCAATGGGAAGACCAACCAGAATACAATTTAGTTGCATTATTTGAGTTCAGCATTGTTCTCCGCTGTTAAGCCCTTTACTTTTTTTTCTGCACGTATGGAGAAGTTAATTTGAGTTTTCAATTTCAACTGAGAAGGGTGCCTACAAGTAACAGTATCATCTTATGAAATTTAGCTACTGCTAAACTTTAATTTATATGATCTTATTTTTATATTAATCTCAGTTATGACATTTTTCCATAAATGAAATATCAAAATTAATAATAAAATGAATGGAAATACAAATAACACAGTAAAATGTAATAAATGTACATAAAATTATAGTATTTTATGTACACTTCTTTGATAAAATTTCATAAGAAAGGTACCTAAATTAATTAGATACCTTTTTCTTATGAAATTTAATCTCACTATTAACAGTCTTATTTTTTAATTTCTTTATATTTTCCATAAAACATTGTAAACGTAAAATGAAAGCTAAGTACAAAAAAAAAAAAAATAAAAAAATTAGAGCGCTGAAAGTTTTCCTTAAAAGTAACAAGGTAAATAATTTGTTCACTTAAATAATTTCACTTCCTTCCATCCGTAGAAAGAATTCTCATCCCGTAAGTTATCTAAACGTCATGAATGTGCCTTTCGTCAAGCGACACGAAAGGTTATGACCTGCTTTGTTTTATTTTCAAATTACATTTTTTTTTATGTACAGAAGCTAAGTTAAGCTTGGTTCAAAATATTTTAAATAAACAGTATAATTTCTGTTTTTATTAAAATCAGTTTTGAAAAAATGATAATTGATTTTTAAAAGAATATCAAAGTAAGATTTTAATCTTTTTTATCAAATCGAAAAAATGATTGAAAATGATTCTGTCCTTTTTTTTGACCAAAAAAAACAATATTTTAACGAAAATTTCAGACGTGCTAGGAACGATTAAAAAATGTAAAAAAAATACCCCCAAAAATACTTTGATCTTTCCTCTTTAATAATAATATGAACATTAGACAATAAAATTTTGTTTTCGTCAAGTTCGGCGTCTTTTTCATCATGCTATGCTCTTTTGTTTACATTTTCGTGGGTGAGTTGTCCCCTTTCATTCTCACGATGTGTCTTAATCGTGTTTTCAAAATGATTTTATTAAAAAAACAACTGTGTTTTTTCCCATTTTCGGCCCCGTTAGATCCACCACACAAGGTAATTTTATGTAGTCCTGTGAAGTTTTGTTGAAATCAGCTAAAAAATGTAGGAAATTCGATCCAACATATAAACGTTACAGACACACACACACACACACACACACACACACACACACACACACACACACACACACACACAATCTGTGTTTTATAATAAGTAAGATTTACATCCTACTTATGCTTTTTTTTTTTTTTTTTCTTTCCTTTATTTTCCAAGGGGAAAACTTTATATACAATAAATAAGCAAACATCAACTGGCCTTGTTGCAAATATAAAAAGTAAAAATGGATGAGAAGACTCCTTTGTCTGCATTGTGCCAAGGTTCCACTGAGTGTATTTGGTTTTTGATTGTTTAAAGCTGCTTGACTAATGCAATATTCTGTGAGGCCAAAAGAATTCTGAGTTAACTGATATGACAAAGGTGAAAACAATTTTCTTATCAATGAATAGTTCATTTCTTTCAAGCAATTACCACTACACTCAATGTAGAATTGTAAAATCACTTACTGATCCCTGCCCCCAAATGTTTACTTTCATTGATTTTGGTCTCAGTTGCTTGGGAAATTACCATTGTCAGCATTTGAGACACAATTACAAAATAAATTAATAAAAGGATGCATGGATAGACACACAAAAGACATCAAAGAAGAGCATCTGTTGTTGGTATGAGATATAAACAAATAGGTCATTGGATATTACAGGCCAAAATATTGAGGCCAAAACTATGCCTCTTGAATAACTCAAGTTTCAATTACATGAGTCATAACTCATATTTATGGAAACTTGTCGACATGTGCACGAATTTATGACTGAAATATCACAATGTAATTTGTTGGAATGTGCTCACATTATCTACAATTAAAATATTGGTAAGTATTGTTCATTTTTTTCTTTGGCTTACAGCCATATCACATTGAAACACTGGTTCGTGTATGATTACTGAAGTTAAGCAATATCAAGCCTAGTCAGTATTTAGATGGGTGAACATTTGGGAATACCAGCTGCTGTAAGCTTGGATGTGTAGGCTGGAAAATAGTTTGGAACTGGAAATGGGAAAAATGAGTTCCACTTCTAGTGAGGTTTGTTATATTCACTTACACACAAATAGCCTTGGGGAAGGTATGAATCCACATCTTCTGCTCCTAGCTATGGCTTAATTAATAGGACTTGTATCAGTAAATCATTATCTCCAAAGATTTCTTACAATTTAAAAATATTTTCCTGCTCTAAATTACCTGAAAAAGGTTGATAAGCCATAGAAAAAAAAAATAAATCATTCATTTTTTTCTTTGAAAATATATGTCCAATAGATAATTAAATTATTTTACTATGAGATCTTTATTTATTTTATTTTTTTGTTCCAGTAAAAACATTGATTCTAGTCCTTCACTAGACTCCAAGAGAACTCGCTCACCTGGTCGAAAAAATAAAGATAAATTAAAAGGGATGGATGAAGATACATTAATTGATGAGGTAAGTTTTGTTTCTTTTCTTTCTTGCTCTAGTGTAGTGTTTCTCATTGAGTGTGCGAGGTGCACTAATGCACCTTGAAAGGTAGCCAGGTGCACTTCAAGTTGACAGAAGAATAATTTGATTTTTTTTTTTTTTTTTATATATATATCTCTGGAAGATAATCTGACTTCTTACTTTTAATTTATAAACAATGAACAATACATTTGGATTTGTAGCCCTTTCATTGACATTTCAACTAATGACATTGGCTTATCATTAACAGAAGAAGAGGAGCTGGTCACTATATCTACTGATCGTGGCTTACAAATCAAGCATAAAGAGGTGTCCATTGGTCAATTTTGAATTTTCATTAAAGAAAAATATCTTTCCATTGCTCGTAAAGGATTGAATATTTTATTGCAATTTTCAAAAGCATACCTCTGTGAATTATCTGCACTTGACCAATATTAAATGCAAAAATAGGTCAAATATTAAATGCATTGATGAGAAAATGAGAGTATATTTATCATATGTAAGGCCAAACATTCAAAAACTTTCCAAGCATAGGTTTCACACAATTATACTTTAATATACAATGTAATGTTTTTAAAATAAATGCTTATTTCAGGAGACATCTTTATTATTTTCCTATTTTCAAATTTCATAAATAATTTTTTCCTTATTAAAATTCAAAGTGCACCTCAGAGTTTTACTTATTCTATACGTGTACCTGGAATTAAAAAAAAAAGGTTGTGAAACATTGCTCTAGTCTACATCTAATGATTGGTTGTTTTCCAAGTAGTACTTTGTAAGTTCATCAGATTTCATAACTAATTTTTCCTGATTAAAATTCAAGTGCACATCAGAGTTTTAGTTATTCTACATGTGTACCTGGAATTAAAAAAAAAATGGTTGAGAAACACTGCTCTAGTCTACATCTAATGATTGGTTGTCTTCCAAGCAGAACTTTGTAAGTTCATCAGATTCAATTCTTCATTGAGAAATCTCTTTCTGTCCTCTTATTTACTGTGTCAGATCAATATTTTTTTCACAGGCTACATGCAGGGTTTGTTGGTTTTTTGTTTTCTGTCTTTCTAAAAGCTCTTATATAAATCTTTATTTCCTCTGTTCACTAATTTATTTTTTTCTATCCTATCAATAGTAAATGGCATTTTCTTTGACTGCCTTTCTCTTTAATGTGTGTAAATCTATCTTGTTAAGGTGTTGTGCAGTCAGTCAGTGGTATGTGTAATGGTTGAGTTTTTAGAGTATTGTTTCTGTGTTTTTAATGTATCTCTGTGTTTTGCATCTTAGATATTGTGTCTTGTTAGCTGGGGAATAAAGTATTCAAAACAACCATGTACAATATACTAAATAAGTTATAAATAGACATTTTAAAACAAGATACTGCACATAATTCCTTCTGCACTCTCAAGGCTGCCAAGTTTGTACATTGTTTTTATCATTATTTGTAATGCTGTTTGGTTCAGTAATGAAATCCTCTCAGACTGAGTTTTTGATTTGGTTTTCGAACTCTGACTATTTCCCAATTTGACAAACTCAGACATGGAGCATTGTCATTCATCCCATTTTTATTTTTATTTTTTCTTAATAAAATCTTTAAAACCAGTAGTTAAAAAAAATGAGCTCAGTACCCTGTGTATCAACACATTCATTGATTGGCAGTTATTTTAGATTATTTGTGAACTTACAGGAGTGGTCAATGGAAACATTTCCTCAAATATATCAACTTTTGCTCTCTCTCAATATAATACAATATATATATAGGTTTTTTTTTTTATATATAAATTGTTATTTATAAAATTTTGTACTGTCAAAAGCACCCACTTATTACTTCAGGATAATTAAATTAATTTAAATTATTTATGCATGTTTACATTATAGAAATAAAGTTTTATTTTTCTATAGAGAAAAAATATTGATGTGGAATTTTCTCTGGCAAAAAAATGCTGTTGTTCAACTTAGTTGTAGAAGATAATTCATTAAATGTACACTTTTGGGTTTCTTTAGAATTTAATTCCTTGCTTCTTTCTTTGGTTCCCAGGACGCTTATTTGGCCATTGATGAAGATAGAGAAAAAGAGGGCCTTTAGTTCACTTCCAACATGGCAATTAAAGTAACCTTTCTTGTTTTTCTAGAAGTTTTTTTTTTTAGTAGAAATGTAATGTAAGAGTAAGATAAAAGTTGTGTCTGCATGCTGTTCAGTGTCTCTTGCAGTGTATAACTTCTTTTTTTTTTTTTTTTTATTTAAAGTCCTTTTTATATGGAGGATATACCTTGTAAACAGTACTCAAATTTAAGAAACTTTTTATTAGAATAATTATTGTTTACAATGGAATTATATGTGGACACTGAGGTCAACACCAGGTGGTGACATTCTATTTCATGTTTAAATGCCATCTTGAAGCCTGAAGATTCCATTTCAGCATAAAACACTGTCACCACCTGGTGTTGACCTCAGTAACCACTTTTATATTTATAAATGCTCTATCCCTAATACTGAGCACTTTTACACAAAAATATAGTATTTTAAAACACACACACACACACACACACCTCCAAAGATTTGCTTAAAAAAAATATGAGCATATATTATGAAAAAATGCCCCAGACTTAATATTTTGACAATAAAGCTTTATCATCCCAATATCTGTTATTAAGAGAAAAGATCAAAGGATTTTTCAATTTTTAATTTATATTTTTGAATCCTTTTTAGAACCTTGAAAATTTTGCTTAAAAAATTTTATTTTCTTGTATCTACAGCTGACCATAAATTCGTATAGAAAATTTTAGCGTCATTTTGCGAAGAAAAACAATTGATTTAGAAATTTTTGCAAAAATCAAATAATTGTTAGATTTTAATGAAATGACTTATTCACAAATGAATGAAATCTTTTTAGAAAGTTTTATTTTTTTTAGAAAATCTTGGTAAAAATATTATTTTATGTGTTACCCTGTCCTACTACACACACTTATTTAATTTTATGAAACTGAGAAATTCTTTTTGTAGGGCTTAATATTTATATTAGTTATAAGCACAATTCTTTGAAGAATTTAAATTGTCAATTTTTTTTTTTTTTTTAAAAGGACCCCTAGTTGCAGAAAATCTGCTCTGAAATGTAAAATAAAAAATGCAATAAAACTAAGTCATTATTTAATTAGAAAAGCTTTTAATTGCTTTTATGAATAAAATATATTATGGGCACTATTCTTTTAAGAGAAAACATTTTCTCAATGAATAATGAATTTTTGCAATAGTTGTTTTCACTTTTTTTAAAATTTTAATTAGAATAATTTATAAAGTTTTAAATCTATTAAAATTGTGCATTAATTTGTGGTTAGGTGATATTAGTAAGTAAAAAACTATATTTATTAATCATAAATGGAAAAGCTTGCTACAATTTAGCCCCAAATATTTTTTAAAGATTCAAAATTTTTTGTGTGTGAAAATAAGACTGGTAACTAAAGTAAATTTAAAGCCAATTTACCTAAAATTCAATAAACATTAGATTATTTAGAATATTTTCATAAATTTTTAAGGCTACTGTGTAGTAAAAAAAATTGTATAAAAAGAGGCACTCATGTTATCTTTTTTTTTTGTTTTTGTTTTATCTTAATTTTTGTGGATATGTCTCTCGTAGAAAAAAATTAGTCAAATTTCCCAAATATCAGGCAGTCAATAGAGCTGTTAACACCTTATAAAAACATCCATCTGCATTGTGTTGAGAGAATTATAAATATGGCTAAAATTTGTTTCGTCATCTCATGGACTTTATCAAGGTATTTATTTGCCTTGTTAAAGTCCATTAGATGACAAAACACATTGGCTAAGTGTAGATTTTCCTTGTTTTTTTTATTCATATATATATTTATATATTATTTTTTTTATATTCATATATATATATATATACACACATTTACTTACTGCCTGATGATACCACTGTGGTAGTATAAAGGCTAATGTTTCAAATTTTTTATATCTTAAACTGTCTACATTTTTGTTTTTTGAAAATTGTGTTGACCACTTTTTTAATGAAGTTGTTCTTTTGTCAAAGGTTTAATTTTGTAAAATATATTTTCTGTTTATATGTTAATTTTTAAGGATACGCTTATTTGAGTAAATGCTCTGTTCTTTTAATTAAACAGCATTAATTACATTTGCATTTAAATTTGAGAAATTTCATAGAAAATAGGCATCTTCTTACAGGAATTGAACCTGTATCCTATATGGAACCACCATTAAGCATGGCATGCTATGACCATTCAGCAACAAAGAATTTCTGGTTAAGCAAAGTTTGAATTACTGCTTTTAAATACACAAGTTTGCTAAACTTGCTTGATCCATTATATCTGCTCTGATCTTGTATACTAATGTAAACAATGGCAACATATCTTAGGAAATGGATTAAATTCAACATTATACATAATTTTTTATAGATACACTTATTTGAGTAAATGTTCTTTTAATTAAACAGTATTAATTACATTTAATGAAATGGAAGTTCTCTGTAGCTGAACAGTTATAGCATGCCAGGCTTAATGGTGGTTGTGTATAAGATACTGGTTTGATTTCTGTCAGAGGATGGATATTTTCTACAAAATTTTTTGAACATTCAGACTGGTAAATGTAATTAATACAGTTTAATTAAAAGAACAGAGCATTTACTCCAATAAGTGTATCCATAAAAAATATTGCATAAACAGAAAATATATTAAATATTTGTCAGATTTAATCCATTTTCTATGATATATGTGCGTGTGTGTGTGAATATTTTCCAATCATTTTTTTTTTTAACTCTTGATATGTCCCGGAAAGGGATATATTTGAACGAAGTAGCTAAGTGGTTTTGGCTACTATAACCAAGTAGAATACGGTAGCAGTAATTGACTGGTATGCGTTGTAGTTGCAGGTATTAAATATTGACGTATAGATCAATGGCATGGTCCAATGAGTGTCGTTATAGACTTAGCTCTCAGACTAAGGCTCTTTGACTCTGTCGTACCTACACGTCCGTCGGTATTTATTCCAGTGAGGGGGAACACAGCTGTATGCATATTCCATTATATCAACTAAAAAAAAAAAAAACGATTGTATCATACTATAAGTTATTAAAAATGTGCATTATTTCTCTGGTTTGTAGCTAGGAACCTTTTTAAAAAAAAAAAGTCAACTCCTTCAAATTAAACCTTGATCTTTATAATTCTTTTTGCAATTCTCAACTGTTGAGACCTCAGCAATAAAAATGAAGCACAAGAAAAAAAAATGTTGCATTCAAAAACGTTGCATTGAATATACTGTGAAAGGTATGAATCCATGTCTTCCTCCCCACCATCTATAGGTTAAATATCTGGAATAATCTTTATCTCCCAAAAAGTGTTAATGCAATATTCACTTATCAAAAAAAAGAACTATTCTTACAATCCCCCCCAAAAATCTAGAGAGTTGATAAGCTGTAAAAAAGCAAAGAAGTCAAACAATAGAATGTATTGGTGAATTTTTTTTAAATATTTAGATTTGGAAAAAGAATTGCTGTCTTACAATTTAAATTTTTTTTATCACTAAAAGGAAGGTAATAATGCCACTAAGACATAAGGGATTACTGTGTGTGGAAGAGAATGAGAAGACTTAAGTGATGAGAAAGGACAATAAAAGAACAGTATTCTAGAAGACAGAAGATGGCAGTTGATGCTGCATTTAAATTTTTGATGATTATCAGTGGCAAGGAAGAAAAAAATTGAAAAAGTTCCACAAGTGAGAAGTGTGAAAAAATAAACTATTAGAATAGAACTTATGGTTACTAAATGAACAGAAATCATTAGTGATTAAGATATTTTGAAACATATTCATTTTATTAAGTATTACCTTTTACAATAAGCTTCCCATAGATTGTATGAAGGCATATTGTAAAACACTTGGACTGTCTAAGAAAGGATTAAAACAATACTGATGTTTAGTCATTTAGTCAAATTTTGAAAAATGATTTTGGCTGTGAACTTTTCAGCATTTCCTTGTAGAGATTATCATTTGACTGCCAAATTGTGCATAAGAAATTGTGTTATTCTCTGTTTTGGTGATATTGCCTGGTTTGTCTAAGACACCATTCTGGAATCTTGTAATGTTTCCATTGTCTTTTGTGATTCCCAGCTGAACAGTGCCAACTTTGGCATGAAGATTATGATTTTGTGTGTGTGTATGCATGCATTGAAAGTTTTTTTTTTTTCTTTTTCAGTAATCTCATTTTGTGCATCATTTCATTGCACAGTGTGCATTATAGAAATAATACTTGGCTATCACTTTAGCAACCAACCAGCTTAAGTGGAAATTTCTTCTCTTATAAATGTTGGCATTTTTTAACTGTTTCTTCAATTAACTCTGGCCGCCCTTATTGGCTTATCACTCGTTTGGCTTCATGGCTTTGCATATGAGCAAATGTAAATAAATTCCTTTATGGATATTAAGCCTTGTGTCAATTGTGTACAGATGGATGTTGAGAGGAAAAAGAAAAAAAATCTGATCATTGCAGTGCGAATTTTCTTTTTATTGATTAATGAAGAAATTCTCTTTTTCTCTCTTTCTCTGCTTGCAATTGTGCTTTTCATGTAACCAATGGAATTTTGCAATCTGGGAATTGAGTTTTTTGGGGTTTTTTTCTGGTTGAGGTGGGGGGGGGTATGCAAAAACATGAACAATTTATCTCCTTTCTTATTGGCTAGCTGAGTAAGAACCCTAAAGGGATTAGGAACAAGTCTATGTTTTTGTGTATGTATATACATGTGGATTTATGTCCATGTGTTTATAGGATTTTCTTATATGCCCATGTTTGTAAATGCTTTTATAAAAGTATATATTTTATGTAATTGTGACAGTATATTTAAAGGCAATTTAATTGTATGCTTAAGATTATATCATATTTACTTAATCATTTGCATGTTTCAGCTGTCACATGATTTCCAATTCATATTCATACCAAAACTAATATCCAGTTTTGTAGAGCATCTTCTATGTCCCATGTTCCTTCAGGATGTAGGCGATCATGGCTCTCCACAATTTCCTGTCCTTTGTAGATCTTAATGAATTTTTTCTTTTTCTTATCTCTCTTAAACCTTGTCCTGCCATCCATTTACACAAGCTTGCAAGGTTATGCCTTGTGAGTATATATCTTCTTGGTGTTAAATGTAAGTGTCCTTTTTATTTTCATTTTCTCTAAAACTTTGTTGTTGTTCACATGTTCAGTCTGTGATATTCTCAGCATTCTTCTGTGGAACCACATTTCTGTTTCTTCAAGTCTCTTCATCTATGAATAGTGTCTGCAAATCACTGCCATATAGCAGGACTGATATTACATATAATTTCAGTTCTCATTTCTTTGTTTCTAACAAAATTTTCCTCCTGTTTCTTAATACTAGTCTTTTGGAAGACAATATGCCTTTGGATTCCAGTATCACACTTTTCATCCTCTGTTAAAGCACTTCCGACATATTTAAATTGTTGTATTTGTTTGATTTTCATATCTCCATTTTTTAATCTACATGTTGGGCTGTTCCTTTTGCTTTCAATGATGCATTCTGTCTTTTTGTAATCTATGTTTGGTCCTTTCCTCTCACTTTCCTTCACTACCTTCTGTAGGAGTTCTTGTAGATTCTTTTCTCTCTCTCAGCTGTCAACACTTGTGTCATCTGCATATCTTGTCTTGTTAAGATTGTGGTCACCAAAAATTAATCCTGGTAGAACTTCAAATTCTTTTAATATTTCACTGTATAGGTGGAATAAGTTCAGTGAGAAGGCACACATTTGTCTTAAACACTTTTCTATACACGTATATTTACTGAATTCATTTTCTATCCATATGTAGGTGGTTTGCTGTGAGTATAGGTTCTGGATTATTCTAATATCCTTCCCAAATATGTTATGGTTATGAAATATTGAGTTGAAGGAGAAGCAAATTGGTTTATTCTGTTAATAGAGAAGAAATGTCTGCAATGAGATCAGGAAAATGTACACCAATATGTATATATATCAAATGATAATTAAGAGATGTATAATATGGAATTGTGTTGGCCTGTGGCAATGCTGGTGATACATTAACTCCTCCACAAACAAGGATTATGGTGTAATAGATCAATATACATTAAATTTAGCATCTTCTGGTCTCCTTTTATATCTGTATGAAGCAAATGAAAAGAAATTATCTTCAATGGTAGCAGAAGCAAAAAATTTTGATCTCAGTGTTTTATTTTTAGTAACTCAGGAAATAATGAAGAGAATTGTAAAAAATAAAATAGAAAAATAAGAATTAAAAATAAAAATCTGTCAGAAATTGTGCACAAAAATTGTGCAGAAACATTGATTTCCGCATCCCTTAAAAAGCCTGCAAGAAATCCCAAATCAACAAGAAACTCAGCCCGTTAAAGGAAAAAAAATTCTCCCTCCATTCAAATGGTTGGTGGGTGGTGACATATACTTCATCTTTTTTTTTTTTTTTTTTGGATAACGGAAAATATTCACAAAAATATCAGGGAAAAGCATTTTCTTGTCTTGAATGAAGACATAATAGAAAACACTGTTTTAGTCCTCACATCTGAGAGTATGTGGTGAGAAAAGGTACTTGGCTGCAGTAGCATTGCAGGGAACTGTTTAAACAAAAGCAGTATCAAAAAGACTGAGAGTCAAATGCATTGGTCCTTGAAGAGATAGTTATTTGCATGTGATACATTCTTGAAGTGCATTACGGGGTCTCATGTTGTGCAAGTTCTCTCCTGAAGAAAACTCAGCTCTAAGTTTTGTATCTGAGCATTCAATAAAGAGGTACAGGTTGTTATCAAACATCATGAGACTTTTTATTTTTTTATGCCTTTGAGTTTCAATTAGAAGTGCCAGGATGATGATTTTATTATTATATATATATATATATATATATACATACACACACACACACACATGCATAATACCCCACACCAACAGTACAACTCGGAGTTTCATGCACTCTGCAATCATCAGGTATAAAAGAACTGGCCATTATCTGGTTAAAATTTCTAGGTTTTGCAGTGTTACTATTCTTAAATATTTAATTGTACTATGATCTAAATTTAAATTTAGGTTCAAATTTGCCCTTAAAATTTCAATTTGAAATTTAAACAGTTTAGAATTCTGGTAGTTAAATACGTTATCTATCAAGGGGGATTGCTTCTCATTTTTTTTTTTTTTGCCTGGATTAGTGGGTTAAACCAGTCGAAAGGATATATATCGATAATAAAATGTGCATTATTTATATTTATTTTTTTATATATATTTGATTAAAAATTTTATATTACGGAATTTATATATTATTTTAAAAATGATGGAGCACATTATTTTTCTTTAAAAGGAACCTTTTTCATCCAACACTTCTTCAGAAAGATTCATTGGAAAAAAAAAATACAAAAAAAATAATCATTAATGGCAAAACTGAAGATATACATGGGGGGTGGGTAAATAAAGAGCGTCGACTAAAATAAATTTATTGCTAAAACAACAAATCAATGTGAATAAGCTCCTAGTGAGTATAAAAATGAAAAGATCTTGTTTCCAATGAATCTTTCTGAAGAAGTGTTGGACGTAAAAGGTTCCTTTTAAAGAAAAAGAATGCACTCCATCATTTTTAAAACTATATATGATTAATGCAAATAAATTTGTCACTTAGCTGATTGATGTTATATTCAGCACCTTGACTCCAGAGTTTCATCGACAAACCTTTTTGTAATTGTTCAGTCCACTCTTCAGGAGGTTCTCAGCAATTGATTGCCATTTTTCTCATTTTTTGGTATCTTTATACTAAAATGTATCGTCTGTGTATAATTTTAGAAAAAAATTCCCCATTGGGTTATGCATATCTTGATTATCACTTTTATTAAATATTCAGTGAAATTCCTTCCAGTCCTTAATTTAGGTTGCAAACCTTCTAGCATAAAGGATTTCATTACTGAAACTTTAAAAAAAAAGAAAAAAAAAAGAGGAACTACAACCAACCTGCCTATTTTAAACTTGTGTGTTTATGCATACCTGTCCTATATGTGGCTTAGTATGTAAGTCAGCTGGTGGTTTGACCAGACATTCCAAAATACGCAAACATGTATTTCAGCTGGTGACATCAAAAGATGGACAGTTCAAGTGTAACATCTGCAAACAATCATGTAAGACTTTGAATGCGATGAAGGGTTATATACGTACACTGTTGTGTGGTGAACAATGAAGAAATGGCATTCTTTTGATAAGAGGGTACAATCACACACACATACATACATACATATATATATATATATATATATATATATATATATATATATATATATATATATATATATTGAATATTGAAAGTTCACAATACCTAGTGGATATTCACAATTCTTCACTCTTCAAAACCTGGATAAGAAATAAATATATATCTAGCAGATTTTACTATGAAATATGAAATTTTTAAGATTGTTAGGCTAGGTACACTTTTCATCTTACCATTTTAATGTGTCTGCCACTATTTATATATTTCTCATTTGTCATACTGTTCTTTGAAGTGTTATGTTTGATTTTTGAAAAAAAAAATCCTTAAATGAAGAAGAAATTTATCTAAGAAGAGGAAATATTTCAGTAATTAAGTGCTACTTTATGGCTATTTTCAGTTTTTCAAATCTATATGGCATATACAATTATTTTTTCCCCCCAGTATTGATTGAATGTAACAAAACCAAAATGGTAATGCATTTGAATGTAGCCAGATATTCAGTTCATGTATATCTTTGAAAATCTTATCTCTCAAATAGTTAATGATTGTTTTTTTCTTAAGATGTTTAGTCTATAGTTAAAATGTTAATATCATGAGAGAAATCATAAAATATCTACACAATATAAATTCTGAGATTTTTTCTTTTTTTTTTTTTTTTGTTTCATAGAGAAAAAAATTAAAGTGATGCTGATGAGAGCTTTCATCTGTTTTTATTTCATTTTCAATATATTCATGCAGGTTTTGTTTTTTGTTTTTTTATAGTTTACAGATGTGCACCTTCCTCTTATGTTTTCTCTATTTATATTTGCTTTAATTGTTCCACCTCAAGCAAGGCAACAATGCTACAAGTACACAGGGTGTTACCAGGAGTGAAAGAGAATGAGAGAATGTAAGTGAGGAGAAAAGACAATAATGAACAGGATTCAGGAAGACAAAAGATGATACATTTAAATTTTTGAAGATTGTATGTAGCAGGGAGACAAGAAATTGGAAGTGACAGAAAAGGAACTATTAGAATAGAACAGACATTTGTATCTAGCTAGTTAAACAGTAAAGTTGTGAAACCCAATAGCCAATCTAGTAGCATGCAGTCAAAACACCAAGGAGGAAAACTCATTGGAGCAATTGCCATGAAAATATTTGTAGGAAAGACAGAGAGAAGCCATGTCCTATCAATGAGAAAGTGACTGAAGTCAAAATGCCAGCTCAAAAACAATTACATTACAGACCCTTCAAGAATCTTGAGATAAATAGTAGGAACACCAGATCAGATATGGTAGCAGTATTTAATGCATGGACAAGTGATAATTCTTTACTCTGTCAAAATAGGAAAAGATCTTCTCATGCTTGAAAATAGGATGATTTATGTATTTATTATTTTGGCAGATATTTAAACATATCAAATGGAAAATGTGTGAGTGTCAGCACCAGTGCACATTAGTATATCTGCAGAAACAAAAACGTGTATAAAATGTAATTATGTGAATCTAAATTTAGATGTTTGCAAAAGTGATTTCTGTTTTTCCAAAATAACTTGATTTATACAAGGTACAGTCGAAATACCTCCCACATAATGGTAAGACATTAGCTAGATGAAGACACCATTACCACTTGCCTAAGTTTACTAGTACAACACAGATGACAGTTTTAAATGTGGGAGATATTTCTGTCATACCCTGTACCTCTCCCTATATATATATATATATATATATATATAAGATTGTTTCAAAAATTTGTTCATTTTTTTTATAATTTATTTTAATACTTATTATTTATTAATAATTCTGATGAATCATTTGACAATGTATTCCCCTTCATTGTTTACAACTTCCTGCCAACAATCAACTTTTCAATGCCTTGATGATAGAAATCACTAGGTTTTAACTCAAAAATTTTTTATCAGTTCAGGTTTTAAGCTCCAGATCATTGGTGAACCAAACACCCCTCAAATTGTTAGAAAGCAACCAAAAAAGATAGTTGTTAGCAGCTAAATCAAGAGAATATGGTGGGTGTGGCAGAACTTTCCAACCAAGCTCTTTAATTGTATGTTTGGCTATGTTAGTGACATGGCGAGGATCATTGTCATGTTGAATAATCACATTGTATCACCCATCTAAGCCTGTTTATTTGTTCAACATACAGCTTAGCATTGACCATTTAGTTGTTTTTGAATTATTTCTTCTCTGTACAGAGCACAAATGTCTGGAACAGCTTTGGCAGCTTTGTAACTTGATTAAAAGCAAAGAGATTTCAAACATGCTCATTCTTGCCTACTTGGAATTCCATCTCAAAGGGATGTCTAATCTGAAATAATATTTCAATAACATTAAACAATAGTTTCACAGGATGATCAGAATTACCAAGAAGTAAAAATGTTACAAAAGATTATTTTTTGAGATCATTTGCAAAACATCAGGGGAAAAAACCCCAAAAAAACAAATGAATATCTGTAACAACCTAATACATATTCTGTTTGGATTAATACTCCAGCATAGATAAAAACCAGCAGGGCAGTTTGATGTGGTATAATGGTTAACAAGCTAGTCTTGCTAGATCAATTACAAACAAGTAATGAGTTCAATCCTCCTTTGGTGCTTCACACTTTCAGCCTTGTGCCATATGTAAGCTATGCTTAGAAAATCATTTTAGGCACTTTGACGTGGTGTAATGGCTAGCAAGTTTGTCTTGATATATCAATAATGACTGAATAGTAAGTTCAATCCTTAATGAGTGCCCCATACTTTTAGCCTTGTTCCACATGTAAACTATGCTTAGAAAATCACTGTAGATAAGAATCAGCACTCTAAATCAGGATTTACAAAGTCAACAGAGTCAAATGTGTGTCAAAAATGGAATGGAAGATTGTGTTGAGCCAAATATTCTTAGTTGGGGGTTGGAGCAACCTTACTATGAATATTTGACTCAACACAATCTTTCATTTCACTTCATAGTATTCCAAAACTTTAAGTGTTTTAGCATTGTTGAATTTTTTTTTGGAGGGGGGGGGTATTTTTTTGAAATATGTACACATTTTATTTACTATTAATGGAGAATTTCATTTCTCATTATTTTAATTTTTACTACAAAATTTTATTAAATATCTTGTTGAAAATACTTCACCTCTCATGGATTGTTTCCAGAGTAACTAATGTTTCCACCTACATAGACTTGCAAAATATCAAACTGTTCATAAATTGTCACTCTTTCAAGGATTCTTACTGCTTAACTTTAACAGCTATTGTGTCTATTTTCAGCGTGCTGTGGCTGTCAGCTAAATATTTGTCAGAAAATGGGTGGGGGTGAATTTTCTAACTTATCAAAAGAATAGACAGTATATTTTAAATCTCTTTTTATATTTCACATCCATTTAGATCTCACAGGTAGTAAGGCATTAGTAGCTTTATATTGTTTCTTTTTATTCTTATTTATTTTTTATAACTGTCTGCCAGCTTTTCTGTTCAATTCCTAAACAAGGTATTCGTGTACTTTCAAGGGAATATGAAAAATACAAACAGAAAAATATTAAAAAAAAAAATTCTGTTTGACTGTCAGTTTGACCACATATCGTGACCATGGCAGAAATTATTTCACACAAACTATATTAGTGTGTTTATCTTGCAGGGTGGGAATAGCCAAGTGGAAGAAAATTCATCTGAGGGCTACAAGATAGAATTTCTTCCCCTGCTGTTGTTAATGATCTTATTTCAGAGAAAGAAAACCTGAAAAGGCCTGGTTACATCTTCTGCAATGAAATGGTTGAGATCTGCAACATGCACATTCACAATGGACAATGTCTTTCAAAGAGCATAGGTTTTGAACAATATTGCAGGTTTTTTTTTTTGGTTTTTTTTAATATTTGCTTTTTACTCTTAAAACGAGAAATGTTATAATCTTAAATTTTTATTAACTCTGAAAATGTTTATAGCTTTTTTTTTTTTCAAGATAATCATTTCAATGAACATTAAATTTATGAATTTTATATTATTTTCTAAAATAATTATTTAACAGAAAGCATACTATACTGGAAGAATTAATTATAAACGAAATTAACTTTAAGTTGTGGTTCAAAATAGTCAATTATGAAGTTAATATTTAGTACATGTGTTGTAATATGTAACTGACAATAACAATATTTTTCCTCACCAGTTGTTTTTTTCTTAAAGTTTAATGTTATGAGCTACAGAGAAATGCAATAAAACTGAATGACAATAGTAGGTAAGTATCAAACTATTACAATGGGCCAGAAATTGAAAACTGTTGGTCTTTTTCCCACCCTTTTCAATTCCAAAGCTGCCATAAGCAGTCAGTTTTGTCTGTGGCCAAAGGCCAAAATGGCTGAAAGCTTCTGAAAATAACTGTCAGAATTTCATTGGATGAATTCGCTTTGCCTTCCCAACTTGAGTTATCTCATTGACAAAATGATTTACATAATTCTAATATCATGAGAAGTTTTAGTATTTCTGACAGCTTTGGGTTGAATCTAAGTTATAAACACAACTGGTCACAGAATTAATGAACAGGAATTGAACTTTGATTTTTGTAGCTTTCAATTCAAACCACTTATATTAATCATGGACTTAACTTTGATTTTTTTTTTCTTTCCGTTTTGGTAATTTAACCATCTCAACTCTATTATTGTCATAAAGGTTAAAGAAGTATCAGAAAGAATTAATTTTTCAGTGAATATATAAAAATCATTAGTTTAGCTCTAAAGATTGGTAATGATAATATAAGTCATTTCCTTACTAGAGAATATTTGGCATTTATTAACGAAAAGTAGCACTGGCTGTTCAAGCCAGTGCTACTTTTCTTAATTTCCTGGCCATTGGTCTGGTATCAAAGTGTAGTATCTATTCTCTTTATCTCTAAATATTAATATTAGCCATTTCCTTATTTAGCATTCATTGACTGAGCAGCCAGTACTAATTTTGGTTGAAATTTATAATATCTTTCTCTTAAAACAATTTTTCAGGAAAATAGGTTTCTCAAGTTCAGTAACTATTATTGCTCTTTCCAGTATTTGTTTGAAGTATTGTGGAATTCCAACATCTTGATTATATCATTATGTTGCTTATGTGTGCTATCCATTTTAGTTGTTGCTGCTATTGAAAGTCCTCACAGTATGTGGTTTGTTATTTAGCAGTCTGTTGCTTCATTTGCTTGAAGCCATTTTTAACCATTGATCTCGGAAAGTGATTACAACTGATAATTTATATATTTCTGAGAAAGTCTGGCACCATACATGACATCCATATGAAAATCTCAATGTGTCAAGGCTATTTCTGAGCATCACTTGAGCTTGAGTTTTTAGGTTAGCATTTTGGTTTTGTAGTAATTTTCAGCTTTGGTCAAAATTACCACTAGTGCAACCTATTCTATTTTCAATTTCCTTATCTCCTATATTAAATTTATTATAACTGATCCATACACTGAGGTATTTGAAGTGCTTAGTATTTACTAATTCTACATCCTGAATTTTTACTCTTGTATGTCAGCGAATGCTCAAAGATGAGGAAGAGACTTCAAGCAACAGAAATGTGGTTCTACAGAAAGATATTGAGGATACAATGGACTGAACATGTGAGCAACAATGAGGTTTTGGAGAGAATGGAAGCAAAAAGGAAACTTATGCTTAGTATCAGGAAGAGGCAGCTGAAATTTCTAGGCATGTAATGAGAAAGGAGAGCTTGGAAAATCTGATACTCACAGGGCAAATTAAATGACAAAGAAAAGCAGTGCATAACATATTTGAAGGGCTTGAGCAAATGGATGGCAGAACAGAGTTTGGGAGAAATAACACAGTAAGACAAAACTTATAAAGAGCTACAAGAGAGAGGAAGATGTGGAGGGCCATGATCGCCTATGTCCTGAAGGGACACGGCACATAAAAGAAGAATTTTTATGATGGTTTCAGAGTAGGATCCATCACTGATTTCATTTCAGTAACAAGATATCAGCTTCAGAGAAAACAATGGACTCAAATCATTATGATGTTATTGATAAGCTCATAGTAGATGTATTCTTATGTAAGATATAAGATTATTTTCAGAGTTATATTAATGAAAATGGAAGTTTTTCATAATATAAACATCATTTGGCAGTTTCTGTGTTTATTCTTCATTACAGAACTTGTCAGATATGTTTTGAACATAAAGTAGAATACAATGTTCACAGAGAATAGACGTAAACGTTCCCATTTGTTATCCAAAATTGGCCTCTATGACTTTTTGCCAATTACTGCATCAATGAAATAAGGCAATTTCCAGCAGATTCAAATCTGTCAATGTATCATAAAGAAAAAGCAATTCTTATTTTTAGTAATATATTTACACAAGTCTGTGTTAATCTCCTGGAGAAAGATCTCGTTAGACTTTTTATGTCAGCTCAGAAACTATTTTCAACAAGTTTTAATCTAATTATCACGTTTATTCAATTATTGATGATCATACAAGTATCTTTTCTTTTTTTTTTTGTGCTGTACATTATCAGAACAGTTGTTTGAAGATTGATATTTAGTTCGTGATTTTTGTTTAGCAAGAGCTGTGAAATGACACATTAAATTTTTAAATAGAATCTAGCGGAGCATTTTTGTTCAGATATTTTGAGATGGCACAAAATTGATTTTATAACCAAATGTGATTGCATATTATTGGCATATTTTGTACCATTGAACATCAAACTGATGACTGGATGGAACCATTTGCTGAAAGGCATAAGCTCTATTGTGAATTGAATATTGTTAATCTTCTATCAATCATCAAATACATGTAAAGAAAAAAATAATTCTGTTTTATCTTCAAAAGAATGCTTTAAACCAGGTCTCCTGAAGCTTTTTAGACCATCAACCCTTTCATGGAATCCTTGATCCCTCATCGAACCCCTCACCCAAGGCAAGTACAGAAAAAAATAGATAAATAATAAATTTTTTATTTTATGATAGAAATTGCTTTGCTCTTTTTTTTCATTATAGTTTCTCAATAAGATTCATTTTAACTTTACTTTTTGTTATTTTTTTTAACTTCTATTTCTCTTCCTATATTAAATGTGCTTATTTGAATAATAATTAGAAAATCTTCATAAATTATATAGATAGTAAGTATATTAAAAATAAATTAAGGAGTATAGACACATTGTGTCTATTTAGTTTGTCCATCTTCCCTTCCAAATTATGAATTATTCTTTGCAAAAATCACAGTTGTTGATGTATGAAATTTCCCAATTTTTTATAATGACTCTGTCCAAGCTTTCAACTCTGAAGAGTCATCCTCAGGGGTGAGCAATTAGTGTATTATGTGAAAAAACAGTAATAGTCATAAGGAACACATTTAGTATAACATTATATTTAAATTTAATAGAAAAAAATTTCTGGAAGTCCCTTCTGCTATGTGTTATAACAATTAGTATAGAACAAGTGTGATAACATGTTTTTTTTTTTTTTTTTTTTTTTTTTTTATATGCAAGGCAGAATGCTAGGTTGGTGATTGAAATTACTTTTATTAATGCATGGTTGCTTCTGCCTGATATTTTTCACATTTGGCATCTATGCAGACGACACCACAATTTACTCCTGCCTCCAAAACAAATCTAGTGTCGGCGACAAAACTAATCTGGCCGTGCGTCTCGAAATGGACCTCCAATCGGTTGTTAACTGGGGCAAGAATTGGCTGGTCACCTTTAACACCACTAAGACTAAATTACTCTCCATTAACCACCATAGAGATCCTTCCCTGCCCCCCATTATAATGTCTGATAGTCAACTTCCTGAGAGCAATTCCCTGCGTCTGCTCGGTCTCACGCTGACTGCTGACCTGAGATGGAACAAATACATTGAGTCAATTGCTTCTTCCACCGCAAGGAAAGTTGGCTCTCTGTGCCGCGCCAGGAAATTCTTCTCCCCTGAATCGATACTTCAAATATACAAAACAACCATTCACCCTTGCATGGAGTATTGCTGCCATATATAGGCTGGGGCACCTTCTGCTTACCTCGGAGTTCTTGACAAGATCCAGAGACGGATATGTAATCTAATTGGCCCTGATCTAGCGTCTCGTCTGCAGTCACTCTCTCACAGACGTGCTGTCACCTCTGCTGTCTTTTCTACAAATACTTCCATGGTAACTGCTCTGACGAGCTGCTTTCACTGGTTTCCAGACTCCATGAATTCAAGTGCCCTATGAGGCTGGCATCCCGCTCCCACCCTTACACCGTAGAAACTCTCAAATGTAGCTATCTCTTCTACTCCAATAGCTTCATACCTTGCACCTCTCGCCAGTGGAACACCCTCCCCAGTTACTGCTTCCCTGAAGGCTATAATCTCCAACTATTCAAATGTAATGTCAATCGACATCTCCAGTTACCTTGATCTACCCACTATCCTTCTCTCCATCCTTTCTCCTATCACTCCTATCTGCTCTCGCTCCAAATCTTCCGCAACCCCCTGCATCCTAGTGGCTTCACACCTTGCTTGGGGCATAATGCTTAAAAAAAAAAAAAAAATTACACTAATTACTCACTCCTGAGGATGATTTATAAGAGTTGAAAGCCTTGATACAGCTATTATTAAAGTTTGAGAAATTTTGTACAATACTAAGTGTCGATAAATAATTCATAATTTTGAAAGGAAGGTGGACAACTTCAATAGACATAAAATATCTATACTTTTAAATAAGACATGTTTGAAGGAACAAATGCTTTCCAAGTAGACAAAAATAAATTAATGTACATTTTTATCAAATTGGCTGACATCATTAATAAGATGGATATATATGAGCAATAGCAAAGGCGTTGATATTTGGTTGGAAACTGATTACTTGTAAATCACCACAATTTATTTTTCAACCCTCTTTTGAACACCAGACATTTATCAACCTCCTGGATAGTCTCATCAATCCCAAGGGTTGATATCAATAACTTCAGAGACTTTTGTTTGAATGGATTTTCCCAGTATAGGGATTTTTTTTTTTTTTTTTCAGAACCTAATGAGTTGTTGTAAAGAGTCTTTTGATTTTAGACTGAACCAAAAATATTTGAACACCCTATTACATTTTAGAGCAAGGGTGGATCTGTCTTGAACTTCTTACATCTGGTAGCATTAATTTCATGAGATCAGTGGAGGCAACCAGAATTCAAATTTTAGCTATGACTGTTATAAAGCAAAAAAAATTTTTCTCTATTTCTTATTGAGGGTTTTAGCAAAATAAATATCAATTCTTATATATTTTTATGTAATAGCATCCTACATTTTAGTGATTAAATCTGGAAAATTATAGGTGCTTGCCTGGTCTATTTAGAAATTATCTTGTAGGCTGTATATGTTTATAGGCAAAAAAAAATTTAAAAATAAATAAATATATATATATATATATATATATATATATATTTCTTACTTTCACTTAATTTCTAAAACAAAACTGATGTTCCAAAATAAAACATTAGGTGGGCAAAACTGATCTGGAAAGGATTAATCTTACATAGTTATTTTCATGACAGGAAAAACCCAAAGATGTATATTTCAATTGAAAACAATACTAAACATTTAATAACTTATAAATTGTGCTTATTAATGGTCTGATTTGATTTTAATCCCAAACACAGTCAAAACAGTATAACAGCCATCATTGCAAGAGAAAGAAAGAATATCAAAAAAAAAAAAAAAAAACTTTCTTGGCTTCATTAAACTGTTTATCATTCTTGAAAACCAATACTGTTGTTGTTGGTCTCTGCAACTCTTCTTGACATTCTCACTATACCAGTCAAGCATTTGGCATTGACCTCCAATCTATACGATCAGTGCATTGGATGCAAGGTATTATTAAGAAATTGAAGTTCATTTTTATATGCCAGCAAATAGGGTTTGCCATTTTGTCAGATTCTTATATAAAAATGTAAATCATGCCAGGAAATATAAAATTCATGTATTTTTCCCTTTAATTTTTGCCAAATTTTCTGTGTGATTCTTTTACTGTATTTCATTCTTCCAGGACTTAAAATTTAAATCTCAGCAGAAGAATGTATAATTATTTTTTATATTGTTCAGTAATTTATTTTAGAGATGATTTTAATAGAACTTGTCAGACAAATAGTAATAGTAAGTTTAGCTATTTCCTTATTAGGAAACATTCAGCATTCATTGACTGAGCAGCCAGTATTACCATCAGTTGAAATTTATAGAATCTTCTTATTAAAACAATTTTTCAGGAAAATAAGTTTCTTAAGTCCACTAGCTTTTACCACCCTTTCTAGTAGTGATGGGGCTTCTTCCCTTTCCTTTTGCTTGAAGTGGTGTAGATTGTCAGCATCTTGATTATGTCATTATTTTCTCTTTGAGTTACATATGCTATCCATTTTTGCTGTTGCTGCTGTTGAAAGTACTCAAGCGATGTGGTCTTCTTTTATTTGGTAAAGTTCTTTGTGATTCTGTAGTGCCAGTTTATAAGATTCAAAGAAAGTTATCTTTGCTAAAACCTACAGGGTTCATTTGCTTGTAACTATCTTTAACCATTCATCTGAGAAAGCAGTTATATACAACTGACAATGTAGATGTTTCTGAATGTCTTTGGTGCCATGCCATGCAACTATATAGTCTTGAACTGATGGAGCTATTTAAGACTTGAGTTTTTAGGTTAATGTTTTGGTTTTGTAACTATTTGCAATGTTGGATAAAACTACCCTTAGCGCAGCATATTCTATGTTCAATTTCCTTATCTTCTATACTAAATTTATTATAACTGATCCATACACCAAGGTATTTGAAGTGTTTGTATTTACTAATTCCACATCCTAAATTTTTATGATTGATTCAGAGTAGGTGCCATTTTCTGTAAATGTTATTAAATATTTTTCTTATATAGAAATTTTCTCATTCAAGAGAGTTTTGTTAATGAAGATACTCTCAACTTCTCACCACATGACAATGAGTACCACTAATTTGACTTTAAAAAGATGTATTCCATAATATCTGTAGATATATTCCATAATGACCAAGTTAAGCACATGTTTTGTTTGCAAATAAAAAATATTATTTACATTCCAACTATTGTCCTCATCTTTGCTGTTGTTATCTAACATTTTGTCCATTGGCCTTCTTCAGGTGCATATCAATCCAGATAAACTTCAGGGAATTTCAAACTGAGCCCTTTATTCAATATATGGGGGTAGATTGTGCTCATTCTGTTGTCTATACCTAGGAATATCTTCTCTTTTATCCACTAGGCTGAAACATGGAAATAACAACAACAAACATGAGGACAATTTAATAATTCTACATTTTGAATTTTTATGATGTCTTCAGGGTACATGCCAACACTGTTTTCATTCCGATTCCAGATCATAGTTTCTGTTTTGGAAAGGTTTATCTTGAAAGTTATTTCTTGGAATACTTAGTAGAAAACATTTATTTTTTTGTTCAAGGTCATTCTTATACCAACCATGGATATCTATGGCACTGGCACCTCTCATCATCTGTATGGTGGCCTTGGAAGTGACAGCAGGAATTTTGTTTCCTTTTTTTTAAACTCATTTGTGATGTGATATGGAATAATTAAATGGTCAGTGCCTGGTTCTTTACATCTGCTCTTGTATATATATGCAGAGCATCGTCTAGGAAGAGATTAAATATGTTGGAGTTCTTATTTCCTTCTTGTTGTACTCCTGATAAAATTTGGAATGTTTCAGTATTGGCCATTCCTGATTTTGTGGATTGATATAGTTCTTCTATCGGATCCAGACATGTAATCACAGCCTGGGAAATGGTTTCTAATGGATGAGAAAAGAAGGAACCTTTTAACATTTAATGAATATTTAAAAATATGTTAGTCACTTTGATTACTTTTTATTACTCTCCCTTTTACAAAATTTGGTTTGCTCTGAGATTAGATTTTTATATATCAAGAAAATACTGAGGTATAGACCAAAGCATATAAAAAAAATGCTTATCGAGACTCTTTTTTTTTTTTTAAAAATGTGTTTCCTTGTTGCTTCTTCAGCAAAGAATGCTGGAAAAAGTAAATCCATGTAATGAAAACATTGCCTAAACCGCAACACTGATTTTTTTTTTTTTTTTCCCTAAAACAATTGAATGAAGAAGTGAAACCTGCATGTTGCCAACATCAAAAAACAATATGGAAACCATTGTTTTAACCAGCTGTTTTGAGCTTGAGCTTGGGGGTAATAATTTGTTCTGGAAGCAAGTCATTCATATTTCATTTTCACTCCATTTGTATACTTGTGAAACTTGACTCTTCCAAGATTTAGTCTCTGTATTATTTTCAGATACTTGTCTTCACAACAATATGTTCTGTACTGGCTTTCATTCAATAAACATGAAATCAATTACCAACATTTGCCTTTGAGATAACACCATAGACTTAGTTTCATTTTTAATCATCACATTCTAAATTTATTATATTTTTAACAAAACGCGATTTTTATTAATAGAATGAATTATGTACTGTATTTGACAACATATAAGATGCGCAGGTGTATAAGTACACCCCAATTTCAGAAGGCAATTCAAGAAGTAATTAGTAAAATTAGTAAACCTACATATGGCATATAAGATGCAGGGGAATTTTAAGATATTTTTAGTAAAAAAAAAAAAGTGCACCTTATATGCCATCAAATACAGTAATTATTAAGTATTGATATCAAAACTTTTTTTTACAAGTAACTCCCTGATAATTAGCTATTTTCTCTATTTTAGAATCTATTTTCTATTTAATTTGTTGTAATAACCCAAACTTAGAATAAAATAAATGTTAGACCTTTTAGTAGATAATCTTCCAAACCAAACTTGTTCTTATTGAAAGATGAATGATAATGGCATTTTTAAAAACTAGAAGAAAATTATACTGTTTTAATTTTATGAGATTAAAGTATATAAGTGTCATCATAATCTGAACACTTTCAGCAAGTTTTATATATGAGATTAATATTTAGGCTAAAAGATCCAGGTTCTTAGAATATTTGACCTTTCTTGGCAGATCTATTATCACAATGTGGGATACTTAATAACAAAACCACCAAAAATATAAACAAAAAGAAACTAAATTAAATTGGCTCGACCACGGACACCCAACGTGTGGCTCAATTCACCCTGAAATTTTTAGGTATATTTTCATTTACTTTAGTAACGTATGTCAAGAAAATTATTCTCAGACTGTGTTAGTAGGTTCACTTCCCCATTGCACTAAAAGTGGGGTGAGGCAAAGGCCTTTGCCAAGACATACCAGCTGGTTTGTGGGGTAAGATCCAAAGCTAAATAAAAATTATTTAGCTTATCTAGAAAATTGTTACTCACATGGGGTAGTACATACTGCTGTAAACAAATCTTTTTGTGCATGGAAAACATCAAAACTGCTGAAATATATAAGTAGAATGATTCCCATTTAACTAACATTCATAAAATAAAGACTAGTATCATAAAAGCAGATATTGTTATTAAAATTTAATATTCACAACATGTTGAACTTTTTAAAAGCTTATTTATAAGTACTTTTGTTGCCTGGTGAATATACCTAAATTTCTAATTTGACCCATTAGGAAAAAAAGTTGGAAAACCCTAGGCTAGATTATATACACAAACCCACACACAAAAAAAAATAAACATCACTTTACTCCAATTAAGTCCCAAAGGATGAAACATGGCATGTGAAAAGATTTTTCCACTTTGTCATTAATTTTCCTAACATTGTTCTGGTTTATAGAAATTTATATATCATTTTCTCCCATCCTTTTTATTATAAAAACTAAGTATATTTGATATTAGAATTTGTGCAAAGTCGCATGTGATACAATAAGATCAGAAAGTAAATGAAGAGGTTTATACTGGTATTTGACTGTTTTAGGATATTTTCAGTAAGTTAAATACACTGCATTATGAATTTTCATGTGTGTAAATGGGACAATTTCTATTTTAAAAACAGCATCAAATTTTAGCTAGTTAATAAAAAATGACGTTTTGTAATTTTATCATTATAGAAGTATTTTTCAAAAAACAACTAAATAGTGAGTAGTTTCACAGAAACTTTATTTTTATGATGATTAAATTAATAATGTAAGCAATTCTGTGTTTCAGAAGTTATTTTACTATATTTACTAATGTTATGAATAATATTTAAGAAAAATTGATGCTATAACTTGCTTAAAATCATTTAATGTTTGAAACTAACCCTATCTAGCATTGCGCTAATGTTAGACTCTCTTGGTAATGATTTCTTGATTCAATATTTTGAGTGGATCTCCAATAAACTACAAATAAATATTGATTGGAAAGTTTTCTTATTAATGAACATAAATATATCTATGGACTGTTTGAATCATTTTCTTTTGAACTTGGAGAGATACTAAGTCAGGACTTTTCAGTGATATTCTTCATATTGTACTAAGTTTTCTGATCATCTTGGAGTACTTTCATGCCAAGCAAATGGTATATTGGCATCTAACCTTTTGTTGAGTGCACAAGACCTGGGAAAGATAAAAATGATTGCTGAAGGAGATTGTTTCAAAGTTGGACACTATTTTTAGTTTGGATGGCTTCTTTTCCTTCTGGCATTGGCGAGTCATGGATTGGGGTTAGTGCTGGCATCTGACTTTGCCTATTTTTGTTAGCACACAGTTCATTCTCTGGGTAGGTTGAGAGTAAAAACGTTTTTCTTGCTTTTCTGTTTGAGTAAGTTTATAAGTAAATATTTCAATTTTGATATTTTGCAAATATACAAATAGTGGCAAATGTCTACCCAAGCTTCAGATCAGTGCAAAGGTCAAAATGTGCCTATAATGAAACAGATATTGGCACAAAAAGTGGAATTGGCAAACCAAATTGAAATTCTGAGCTGGTCTTTTGTGTTCCCTTTTGTTCAAATATCCATGGAAAAGACTTGAATCTGTCTCTTTTTCCCTTATGAGTCGGTTTGTTACATAAACTGAACTCTGTAGCCTTGAGTGGAAACCAGTCTAAGAGAAGGAAAACTCTGAATTCCCACATCATAAAGACAACATTTTGATGGTATTACAAGTCATTTCTTGTCCTAGTTAACAACAGATTGAAGGTCATTTTTGAAATCAGCTGCAGGATTTACTATTAAGGCAGGAGTAAATAGTTGTTTTATCAGCATAAATACCAAGTTGGGAATGTTGTTAATGAAGATAAGAAACAAAGTAAGTACAAGGATAGTGTCCTGGAGGATAGCCATATTAATATGAAAGGATCTAAAAAGAGTGGCCATTCAACTCTACTTTCATTACACAATTTCAGATGAAAGCAACCACTCCATAATCTTATCCAAGTAGGCATGGCAATTCATACATAATAAATAAATTAAATATGTTATTAGCCATGTTTGTCTATTAATTGAAGGGATATGGCTTTTAAAAAAAAAAAAAAATTTTAAATAAGAACAATCTTATTGCTATCATTGCAACTTAAAAAAATAAGCTTTCATAACTATTCAGGGCAATTTCTATTAAAAATGTATTATTACTACTTGTATCATTCCAACTTCATAGTGGGATGTAAAATATGTGCAAGACCTACAAGATGACTACTTAATTCACATCCAAGCTGATCATTATAATATGGTAATAGTAATATGAGTTGTTTCCCGACAAGAAAACATTTGGCATTCATTGACTAAGCAACCAGTACTGCTTTTGTTTGAAATTTCTAAAATCTTTCTCTTATAACAATTTTTCAGGAAAATAGGTTTCTCAAGTCCAGTAGCTATTATTACTCTTTCCAGTAGTGATGGGGGTTTCCTTCCTAACCTTTTAGTTGTAGTGTGGAATGTCAATATCTTGATTATGTCATTATTTTCTCTTTGAGTTACATGTACTATCCATTTTAGTTGTTGCAAGTTCTCAAGGAATGTGGTTTCTTTTATTTTGGTACAGCTCTTTGTTTGTGATTCTGTAGCATCTGTTCAAAGAAGGATGTCTTTGCCAAGATCCTTAGGCTTTACTTGTTCAGAACCATTTTTAACCATTGATCTTAGAAAGTAGTTGTATACAGCTGACAGTTTCGATATTTCTGAACAGGTTTGTTGCCATACATAGCAGCCATATAAAAATCTTGATTTGATAAGGTTATTTAAGAACATGACTCTAGTTTTCATGTTTTGGTTTTGTAGCAATTTACACTGTCATATGATACTATCTGTAGTGCAGCCTATTCTATGTTCAATTTTCTTTTCTCCTTTATTAATTTCCATTGATGTGCAGATGTTTGGTGATGCCCAGGGCCAAAAATCACTATAGTTGGTTATTTGATCCAAATAGGAGTTACCTGTGTTTACAATAATGTACAGCAACTATTTTGAACTCTGGAAATAAATTTTTGTCAAGATGAGGAATTATCATTTACTTTGTTATTCAGACCAGCAGAATCATCTCACAATGTTTCAGTCCCTGTGCCCTCTGGCCTTCTTCAGGTGTCTGTTGTTATATTCAGTAACCTTCTTAAAATTTCAAACTGAATATGTGATTTTTCAGCAGTACCAGGCCCAGTGATTGAGCATTTCATGTTCACTGGCAGTTTTGAGTTCAATCCTGGATTTAGTTGTGCTGAAATGTTACATACATTTCTTTCAGCAGAAGAAATAGACAGAAAAGTAAATCAGACTGATGAGTATTAACTGATATCAAATATCCTCTGAGCATGGAAGAGGGAAAGAGAACAATTTATCCCAGTAGCTTGAATAGAGGATTTGATTCAAAATTACCTGATGGTTATGATGGCAAACACCTGAAGAAGGCTATAACAGCTGAAACATTGAGTATAATAACCAAGATGAGCATGCTTGTCTGAACAGTAAAGTATATAACAATGGTAGAAAAGGTTATTAACAAAAAAAAAAAAAATTTTTTTAATCTTCCTATCAAGACTGACATCTCTTAGATATTAGCTGAAGTCAACTTTGGTATTAAGTCATGTTCATAATGTACTCATTGAAGATTTGACTTCTGATCAATTGGTTGCAAAGGTGCATATTAACAAATTGTAACAAGTATATGACCTCATTAAAAAAATAAATCGAAAGCATGTTCAGTGTGTTCATAGTAAATGTTGAACTATGAATCTAGATCTAGTTTAGAACTTATGTGCTATGTCCCTTCATGAAATGTGTGACCGTGGCTCTCCACAACTTCCTATCCTTTGTAGCTCTAAGTAATGTTTACCAATCTACTATCCATTCTAGTTCCTGTTCTGGCAACCATTTACAGAAGCTTGAAGTTACTTTTGTCCCTCTTGCCTTCAATATGTCCTGTGAGTGTCAAATTATCTAAACCCTCTTTCCTCATTGTGTATTCCAGAAATTTCAACTGTTCGTTTCTGGGTCTAAGAACAAGTGTCCTTTTTTTTCCATTTTCTTTAAAACTTCCTTGTCTTTAACATGTTCTGTCCATTGTATTCTCAGCATCTCTATTACATCAAGTCTCCTCTTCATCTGTAAAGAAATTGTTCAGCATTCACTGCCATATCAGATGATTGATATTGCATGACAGTTCACTCTTTTCTTTGTTTCTAACAAAAATTTTCCTGTTTTTTAATACTTTGTTTAGCTTTTGGAAAGCATATTTTGCTATCCCAATGTTTGTTTGGATTTTGGTGGTGCATTTTCCATCATCTGTCAAAACACTTCCCAGATAGTTAAATTTCTGTACTTGCTTGATTTTGATGTCTCCAATTTGTAGCCCATATCTTGAGCTGTCCTTCATGCTGACAACCATATATTCTTTCTTCTTACAATTGATGGTAAATTCTTTCTTCCCTCTGTCTTTTACTATCTTGTTTGTCTAGAGGTTCCTGCAGTTTTTTTTCTGTGTCTGCCATCAAAACTGTGTCATCTGCATATTTGTGTCCACCAATAATAAATCAGCATGTGCAGTTTTAATAATCAAGCATTCACCATAAGTATTCAGAATGCATTTGATCAGAAGATTGTCTTTTAAAAGATTGATAGTAGACACAAGGTCCTACTATCTAAAAATGGATTCTCACAGTATGTCTCTCAAACAGCCTCTTACAACAAACTCTTTATCTTCTTGTCTGGCTTAGCTTCGAAGCAAGGTTAAAAATTTTCGTATTGCTAAAAGAGGTGAAAGCAGTAGCACCTTCAAACCAATGTTTCAGGTAACTGGATCTTATCAGCCAGAAAACACAGGCTCCTCTAAGAAAGGGAAACATTTCAAACCTCTGATTCTTTGAAGCCATACTCACTCTTGAGAAAGATTTTGGGAGTATATCCAAAGGAAAAATCTGTAGTTCGAATCCATAAGGCTGTTTGACATTGTCTTCAACTTCATTCTATTAACTCTTATGGTGGAATTGGTGCCAAAGAGTTAACCCTTGCCTTTATTTTGGACAACATTAGTGGCATGTAGAGAGAAAACATACTGCATGGGGAAAATGCTCAGGTGAGAACATGCACCATGAAAAAGAAAAAGAAAGTAACAACACCAAGACACTTGAGGACAGCACATTCAGGTGCTGTAATTGCAACCAAAGCTGTCACCCCTATGTTGGCCTCTCCAGCCACAACAAACACCACTTTAATAATAAGTAAGATTTTCTAAGCAAATGTCCAGACTCATGAGACTAATGAATGCCTAAAAAAAGATTTAATTTGAGTATCTTTTTCCCACTAACAATTACTCTAAGATGACCCTGTATTTTCTAACTCATGTAGTCAAAAAACATTATTTTTAAAGTAAAGGCTTAAAATGTTACAATGTATAGAATTTAGCAGACAATCTGAGTAATAATATAATTAGAGATAGAATTGATATTCTTATTAAAAATGCTTTAAAAAAATCTTAGATGAAAAACTTAAACTTTTAATATGATTGAAGAAAACAATTTTTTTAACATGTTTTAGTAATTTAGGTACTTTAGTATGACTCTTTCAAGATCTTTAGATTAGAGTGAAAAGAATCTTATCAAACTTTAAAATGAAAGTTATCTATTTATTCAGTTGAATTTTGGTAAAGCATCTTTTAATATATGTAACTGGTGAAAAAAATCAGTAATATCTGAGTCCCTTTTGCTAAATATTAAAATAGTTTTAAAAATTAGCAATTTTATCAAAACTAGTAGACTTATTAGCTTTCTATTAAAAAATATATCAAGATTTACTTAAAAAGTACAATCTTGAAACCAATGTAGATCTAAACATTCATTTACTGAAGTATCTCAGTTAAATATATTGAATTCTAAAAAGTAATATATATATATATATATATATATATATATATATATATATATATATATATATATATATAACTTATAGTTAATTGGTATAACCAAATGAGCTGTTTTAGTGTTAATGAAAATTATTTTTGTTCAAACATCTCCACACCTAATTAAGACTTGTGCTTGATGTAAATATTTGAATCTGAATTTTGTTCAATTCAGTTTTCTTTTTTCTTTTTAAGGCACCGAATCCAACAAAATCCAAACTCAATTTGCTAGGAAGCAAATAAAGATGCATTTAAATTTCTTCATTTCATTAGGGTAGGATACAAAGGAAAGAATCAAAATTATTTAATTGCTTCTCCAAAGAAACAGGAAGCACATGAAAGTACAATTTGAGATCCTTCAAGCTGTAATGAATTGAAATCCCCAATTATTTGTAATTACTGAAATTGAACAATATTCTGTTAGGTCAGTGCAAAATAATTTCAGAATTTTCAATACAATATTTAGATTTGTAAAAAGAGGGCAATTTCTTATTTTTTATTTTTTAGGTGCATTAAAACATTTTTTTTTACCTTGCCTTTGGAAAATCTTAAATGTTCATATGAAATAAATCTGATTTTGTTACCCAAATTGATTTTTATATGAAAATTTCTTCATCAGTCACTTGTAGTAAATGAAAAACTTACCTGATATCTAGATTACAGTTTCTTCTCAGTAGTGCTTGATATTATTGCTTCCAATAAAGTGACATTTGCAACATCCAACAATGGATAAATCTTTGTCTTTATATAATATGCTCAAAGGTTGAATTTGGGCCAATGGACAGATATAGCTACATACCTATTTGAAGAAAGAACACTTTACCCTACAAAAAGATTCAGGTCATCAAAATTGGTTGGTTGTTATATTGGTAAGAAACTACAGCTGTTAGTTGTTCTTGATCTATATTTTTTATTTTAATAAAGGAATGGGTTTAATTATTTCACTGGGGAATGGAAACAATTTTGAAAGAGCTTGTGTTAGGAAGTGGCATTCCTGGATTGTCAGCTTAAACTAACCTGTTCTTCTTGGCACATCTCTATTGGTTAAACCCAGCTGCATGTTGATAATTAGTCTCTACAGATCATAATCAGTCTTGATAGCATCTTAATCTTGTTATCTGTTTTACAGAAGTGTCTGGTTACAAGTACCAGCTGGTGACAAATTGTCAGTCTGCGTACCAAGAACAAAGGCATTAAAAAAAATTGGACAGTCTTTATGAATTTTTGGTTTTAATCTTGAAACAAAACTTTTCCCCAGTCATAGTAGACTCTTATTTAAGTTGGCCAAGGTCCTTGTAGCTAAAGTCATAACTAGATGGCTGAAAAAACATGAGGTTCCATTCTACCACTTATGTTCTGCTGATTAAGGAAAAATTACTTTTAGAACAAAATAAATTTTCATTGTATTTATTGATTTAAAAAAAAAAAAAAAATTCTGAATTCAAAATGAAGACCAGTTGGAATAGCTGTGCCATGACCACTTGGTTATATTCATGTTTTAATGTATTTTTTCATGGACTTATTAAAAATAAGTTTTAATAATAGATTATATAGTAAAACCTAAAGGAGGTAAAATAAGATTATCTTTAAAATTTTACACTTGAAATGATAACTATAATCTTCAAAAATTTAAATGCAAATGTCAATCACCATCTTATGTTGCCTTGATCCCCATTCTTATTTTATCTTTTCCTCAATCTCTAATATACACAGTCTTCTCCACTTATTTTCACTCTCTGTAATCCCATGCATGCTAATAGCACTCCCAACTTGTTTGGAGTGAGGTGAAATGCTTAAAAAAAAAAATATAGTATTTTAATATTTACTTGGTTGAATTGTTAGTATATCAGAAAATAACTGTATAGCAATGAAATTTTTTTTCAAAATATGAGCGATGATAAGGCAGTTTTATCACCCACAAGTAAGGCAATAATGACAATAGGACACAGGGGCTTATAGGGAGTGAAAGTGAGTGAGAAGATTTTAGTGAGGAGAAATGACAAAAAAGGAACAGGTCTCAGGAAGACAGAAAATGGCAATTGATGTTTCATTTAAGTTTTTGAAGATTCTAGGTGACAAGGAAGCAAGAAATCAATAAGAGAGAGTTCCACAGGTGAGAAGTGCAAAATATAAACTATTAGAATAGATGGTTGCATCTAGCTAGTTGTTATGTAGGAATAAAATGTTGCTGCCACACTTGAGTTTGAACATTGCCAGTGAGCAAACACAGACGATCCCATTATTGAATTAAGCAGGTCACATGACCACAGAAGAAATGCATATATGGGAGATAGTGTGATGTCTAAATAATCACTATTTCTACTCTATCCTCTATTACTACTTGAATCTCAATTTCTACTCTATCCTCTATTACTACTTGAATCTCTATTTCTACTCTATCCTCTATTACTACTTGAATCTCTATTTCTACTCTATCCTCTATTACTACTTGAATCTCTATTTCTACTCTATCCTCTATTACTACTTGAATCTCTATTTCTACTCTATCCTCTTTTACTACTTGAATATCTATTTCTACTCTATCCTCTATTACTATACAGACTGCTATTCTCTTCTTGGATTACTATTCGGTGGTTACTATTCAAGTGAGTATTATCGAGCAAGTACTATTAGTGCTAGGGCTATTCTAAGGCGTCTGACACCAGCATTATTCAACGGCGTACTATAGTTGTATCTGCGATTACAAAGTCTCTACTACAAGAAGAATTACAAAAGTGGCAATGAGTATTCGATGACATCACAAAACTAGTTCAATATTAAAATGGTGAGACCTAGTTTGCCAATCTAGTAGCATGCTTAAATTCATCCAATTAAAGCACTAAGGAGGAAAGCCCATGAAAACATTTGTAGAAAAGACAAAGAGAAGCCACATCATGTTGCTGAGAAAGTGACTGAAGTCAAGATGCCAACAAGGAAAAGATTACATTACAGACCCTTCTTTGAATTTTGTCAAGAATCTTGAGATATATAGTAAAAGCACCAGACCAGATATGACAGACATATTCAATGCATGAACAAATGGTAGATTTATAAATCTGCAAGAGGTGGTCTGGCATAACACAGTGAACCAACTTTCATAGCAATTGATTCAATATAATCATTCCCCTTCATGTCAGTGGAAAAAATGAGCCCAAGAAAGTTAAGAGTTGCACTCTTGGAGGTTACCATCAACCATGCTGATGGTAGGCAAAAAATGGTTCTCTATAGTGATTAAATGAAAACAGTTTTGTTTTGAAGTTGGAAGTCCTTTTCGAGAACAGTTGACAATTTTATTTGCATTTTGTATGGAATCATTAATGTAAGCAATGTTTATTTTTGGATTTAGGTTTACTAAATTAATTTTTTAAATTTAGTCACTTTGAAAATAGTAATTTTTTTCTCTTTTGTTACATGAATTTGTTTTCAAAATAGATTCTAATTTAGTGCATTATTTTCCTCAGTGTTAATGTCCACATTTATTTTTAAGATAATTTGAAATTGTTTTTTCTAATGAGAATTGCTTATAAAGAAGAAACTTGAAGCCACAGAAATGTGGTTTTACAGAATGATGCTGAGATTATCATGGACCGAACATATGAGCAGTGACAAAGTTTTAGAGAAAATGGAAACAAAAAATTACTGATACTTAACATCATTGAAATTCCTAGGTCATGTAATGAGGAAAGAGGGCTTGGAAAATTTGATACTCACAAAATTGATTGAAGTAAAGTGGAACAGAGGAAAACATCACATGACCTACCTAGTGAGCATTAGTAAATGGATGGCAGGACAGAGTTTAGGTGGGATAACAACATTTATTAAGAGCTAAAAAGTACAAGAAATGGTGGAGAGCCATATTCACCAACATTCTGAAGGAACATGGCACATAGAAGAAGCCACAGTTTGCTTTCCCTCTCTCTCTCTATAAATATATATATAGAGAGAGGGGGAGGGGGAGGCATAGTAGAGTAGTGGATAGCAGCTTGGGTTGAGGAATTAGAAAACTGAGTTCAAATTACAGTCAAATCCATTACATTCACTTACTTGCTAATACCCTTGGGAAAGTTATTAATCCTCTTCTTCTCCTAGCAGGACAGACCTGGTTCTATAGCCTTGGGTGGCAACTAGTCTAGGAGGACAACTCTGAATTCAAAACCTGTGGGGGGGGGTCACTTGGAAACCTTGTAGCACGTAGTGCACCTGGTCTCTGTATTCAGCCCTTCAAAAAGTGTGATTGGTTCAGCACAAAGCTTTCACCACTATAATCAGTTCATATGTGCTGGTGTCTGGCTGTCAGTTTATATATATATATATATATATATATATATATTTGTTTTTATTTTTGTTACAATTGATTTTCTTTTGTATAAGATGTACTTTCAGAAGATGTCAGGAAATCTTTGATAAAAATTTCTTTTATATCTACATACAAACGGTGTTTGATTTTATTTGGTACCATAAAATTGTAGAGTATTATATTAAAGATATGGGAAATTTTCTACCACTTCTACTTGCAGATTTTACTGAAAATAATCTTTATATTTTTAATATAAATAATTATATACATATGTATAAAAGTGGGAAAAATATTTTCTCTACATGTAGAAATAATATAGTAGTCAACAAATTTGTTTCAATCTTCACAATTTTTTTTTTTTTGGTTTTAGTTCATTTTTTGTTGGGGGGGAAGAGAGTTGTTTTCTAAATGATAACGCCCATCATTAAGAGAGCGTTAACATGTAAAATCTGTTTACATTTCACTAAATCTGTTTTACTTTTTTAAAATTTCTTTTACAAGCAAATATTCTTGGATGTATAACTTTCTTTTATTATTTACACCAAAATTATTAATGCATAATTTAGTTTAAGCTGGAAATAAAATTGTATTTATTTTCTTTAAAGCAATTGATTTTTGTGACTTTTATTTATTTATTTTTGCTTTTTTCAGTAAAATTTTTTAATTTTTGGTTATTTTACTCTCAATTCCTATCAAAATATCTCTCAATCCTTCAGCAATGTTAAAACATGATTTTACCATTTCTTATTTTCTGTTCATTTCAAAATCATCTTCCAGTGATTATACTACACACAAAAAACAAAAAAATATGGATTACTTTCTCCAAGAATTTATTTCATGTTATGGATTAAATTCTTCTTTCAAAATATCAATGACATTGGAAAAATCTACAGGTAAATATTGTAAGGGATGAAAACACCAAATAGTTATATCTTGAAACCTTGGTGAAGTGTTATACAAAAAGATTTTCTTTTCCTTCTAAGTAGTTTTTGTTTTGTTTATTTTTAACACTAGAATTAGGATTAAACAAGCCATGCTCATCTGATACGGTTCCTTTTGACTGTTGACATCATGTCATCTTACCATTAAATTTAGTGAGCCTTATGGGATTTTTAATAAGATAATTACTTTGCTACATTATTCTACAGAACCAATAAACATGTCAAATAAAGAAAGGCTTGTTCTTCTCAGCTATTAAATGGTTATTATTTTTTTCCTTGGTTATAATATAATGATATTGATTTACTATCATTCTTGTATTGTGATTGAATTGCTATTAAAATAAATGTCTTCTGTGACAATTGAAATATCTCTTGTAGGGATGCAGATGTCATTCTGTAAGAAACAGTATTCTATTATTGATAAAAGAAACTGGTAATTAATATTGAGTTACATTACTGGTGTGATGTTGCAGTCAGTAACTATTAAACATTTTCAGATTGATTCTGTCTTACTGGGTGACACAATTATATTGAATTATTGGGCTCAAAGTTGTATTCTTCAAATATCTGAGTTGTCTTTTATTCTGACTTTAAAAATTTTTGAAACAGGCTTATTGATTTATATTGGTAAGTCTATAGGGAATTCAAAGCCTTAGACTATCTGAAATGAATCTTCTTAGCCCAAAAGCTTCAATCATATTTTTTTTTTTCTAAAATACAGATATCTAGATTTTGTCTTAGAATTGATTAATTTGTAAATGATCGATTAAAATTTTCCATCATTAATTTTGAGGCTAGTTTTTTCCTTTTTTTTTTCTTCTTTTTTTTTTTTTTTTTTTTTTTTACAATATAAAAAATGTATTTTCACTAGAAAAAGAGAAAAATAGTAATTAACATTATTATTTTTGTAATATGTTCAATTCCGTTTGGCATATTTTCCTTCAGGCTTATTGCACCTGTTTCTCATTCGAGAAGAAAAAAGCTTTACTGTATTTAATTGCAAACTGGCTGTTAGCATTTGGTTTATTTCCTTGTACAAATCCCAAATACTGTTTTGCTTGCCTTTCAAATCAACCAATATTATACATTTCATTTAAGCAGGGTATGCAGTGTGGCATACCTCAACCCAGTTAAACAGCTTTGTTTATGAATTTCTGTTGTGTCTAAAGCTCATTGTATTCCAACAGCAACATAACTTATTGTGTCTCTTGGGATAATTCTTCATGCAGTATAGAGAAATATATTGATTGGCTTCTTGGTCTGGTTGAGAACTTCATCAGACTAAAGTAATGTTTTTGTTCATGTAATTATATATGCATATGAAGGGGAGGAGAATATAAAAATGCAAATGTTGGTTATAATTATGCATTGATGGGAAATGCTGAAAATGTTGGAAAATTAAAATAAAAATAAAAAGAGAACAGATAAAATGCATTAGCAAACTGATTAGTAAACATTCAATATAAACTCATAGAAGATACAGAAAAACTTCTGGCATCATCTATCTGTAGAACTAAGTTTTCTCTGGCAATATATATATTGTAAATAATTCAGTCAATTATGTACCATGCATGATACACATTTAGGTGATCATGTATCTTTCGATACATGACTGACAAGGCAGATTCCCCACCCCCACCCCACAGTAGGTTGCCTTCTTTCTGCGGTAGACTAGTTGCTATCCAAGCCTATAGAACCCAATCTGTCCTGCTACTTACCAATAGCTGGGGAGAAGAAGAGGATTCATACCTTTCCCAAGGGTATTAGCACATAAGTGAATGTAATGGATGTGACTGGAATTCAAACTCCGCTCTCTCATTCCTCAATCTCAGCTGCTATCCATTACTCCACCATGCTACCGTAAAGAATTAATGGATCTTTGTATTTTTTGACCTGACATATTTTTTATTACTACTAACGTTGTTTTTAGTGGATACCTGTATTGGAGTAGATGCTCCATTTTTTATTTTAAACCATATTTATTTTGTCTAGTAGCCTGCACACTTGAGAAAACTTATTAAAGAAAATATGCCCTCTGTCAGGATTTGAATCTGTGTCCCTCTTTGCAGGAGATATACCATCTCATCTGGCATGCTTTAACTGCTCGGCTACAAAAAGCTTCATAATTAAACAAGTGGAGGATACATTTACTATAACAACATTCCTCGAGTGTGCAGGTCAGTAGACAAATATGATAAATTTATAATAAAACAGTGTCTGCTTGAATAGGGATATCCACTAAAAGTAATATTTGAAGTAATAAATATACATAATTTGCTATATTTATATTGGAGATAGAGCATTTACAGATATAGACAGGCAAATTAATGACAAATGGAATAAAAAAATTTGTGACATGTTTCGTCCTTTTCAGCACCTCTTCATATATAGACAATCTGGACATATGTTTGAAGATAAATGTGTAATTTTTTTATACATAGTGAAGATGATTATAGTACATATAAAAAGAAATAAACAATGATTTAACATTGCCAAAACATTGAAAGATATTTTGATTGAAATTGATGCTTTGAAATTTTATTAAAAAAAAAAAATCACAGAAAATAGTTATAAGTTTATGGTGAGATTTGAAACTGGTAGTCACCATGTGGTGTTGATCTCTATCCACACAAAAAAATATAATCTTCCTCCTCTCTTAGGTTAAAATAGAAGGGTAGACTAGGCTCTGTAGCCTTGAATAGCAACTAGTCAAGGAATAAGGCTAAAACCATGGAGAAGGCAATTGGTAATTCACAGATATTAAGTAGATGGAAGCTGTGGAGAGCTATGTTCACTTATGTCCTGAATGGTGATGTTACATTATTTCCACTTGTGGCATATTGCAAGGTCATATAACTTATTTCTTTCCAAATATTTGTATGTGACCAGTTATTGACCAATCGTGTATATTTTCTCTCTATTGGAATTTCAGTTGGCCTCTTGCTTCAGCCAGGAATAATATCCTTCAAGGCATAATTTGAGAGTCCTATTTTTGACCATTTAATGTCTAAAATTTAAGAGATTTGTTCTAAATTCTGTCATATAAATTTGGAGGAACCTTTGTCATATTTTGTAGTGTTGTTAGTTTGATTTTCTCAATTTCTCATTGTTTTTTTTTGTTTGTTTTTTTCCATATGATTCAGTCACGTTCATACATAACTGAAAGTGCAGTTATTTCTTTTATTTTGGCTCTAGTGTGCAGTAGCACTCCTTTTGGATTTTAGTATTATTTAATTTTATTTGCAAAGAATGATCATCCATGTCCTATTCTGTAATATGGTGCCTGATATACAAATTCAAGAACTTGATTAATAGGTTTATTATAAATTTCTATATTACATTTTACTTGGTCTGTAGTTGTAGATTCAGTTTTCTTAAAGTTTATTTCTAGTTTTATTTTCATTTGAATTGGCAGCTAATTTTGTGACACTGTTGTTAGTGAATGCAATGTCATTGGCACATGTTAAATTTAAAATAATTTCACCTCCAATGGTGAAACCACTGCTGTACTCTTCTTCAGCTTGCAGAATGGCTGATGTGATAGCTCTACAGAATAAAATTCCTTATTTTACTTCTTTCTGTATATCTATAAAGTGAATGACTCCAAGTTCTGTTTTTACTGCCACTGGTACAAGGATTTATGGTGCAAAGATTAACTAAGGGGATAAATGGAATGTGCAGGTGGTTTAATGGATAATGACTCAGAATGAGAAATTGGTGAGGCAAGTTCAAATTCCACTCAGTTTTGTTATTTTCACTTACATGCAAAAATACCCTTTGGAAAGATATTAATCCATCTCCTATCACTAGCTATGGGTTAAATAGTACAACCTTCATTTTAAAATAAAGCTAAAATTATATATTAAGACTTTTTCAATTTTAGCAGTGCTGTTATTGGCAAGTTTATATTTCTCTCATCAATCATTTTTTTAAAACAATTGGGATACAATTTCCTATTTTGACGCTTTACTCCTCTTGGAGCTTTGTCAGATCACAAAATTTCTGTTACATGTATTCTTGGCAGACACTTTTACACTCAGTTGAATTAAATTATTTGCTGATTGATGTAAATGTTTGTATGAACCATAAATCTTTTAAATAATTTCACTAGCATTTTATACATCTGTTGAATAATTGAAAAAGAAAATCCTGTTGATTTTGATTCAGAAGACTTGGCATAAGAGACATATGAGGTCCAAATGAAGGTTCATTACTTCATATATCTGAAATTGGTAGATAAATAAAAATTAAATCTTTACCATCAATATCAACACGTGGGCTGCCAAAAACTGTTAAATTGACTTTCAGATTATACTTTTTCTTCCTTTCTTCTAAGATATGATGACACACACACACACAAGCCTAAAGTTTGGGGCCACTCTTTGGATTTCAAAGAATCACTTAAAAGATGAAGGCTGTGTGCCAAAAGGTAAAACTAATTGTCTCACACACTTCAAACTAGAGAAACTTTCTCTTTCTGAAGAGCTTTATCATATATTTATTGGAGTTTTAATTTTATTTTTTTTAATTACAAATAAAAATTTATTCGATATTTTTTTTCAAATATTTTTTTTTTTTTTAATAAAATTATAAATAGAAATTTATTGGAGTTTTTTTTTTTATACAAAATTGCATTATAAATAGAATTTTATTGGAGTTTTTTTTTTTTTTTTTAATAAAATCATTACAAATAGTAATTTATTGAAGTTCTTTTTTATAATCTAGTTTTGAATTGAATCTATCTTTTGTCTTTAAGTCTGGAAACGCTCATTTAAAAAAAAAAAGTTTGACTCATTGCCTGATTTTCTTGATCTGCTCAGTGTTACACGTATTTCTTTTCTTTCAACAATGAATATAAAGATGCAGAGGAATTTAAACCAAGTCAACCATTTTTTTCTTATTTGCTGATAAATTAAGAATGAAAAATGGTCTTTTTTTCTTCAGTTTTCTTATTTCATTAATTTCTTAAGAGGCAACAATGACTTAATCAATACAATAGTAAATGTTTGGTGAAAAAAGAATTAATTGAGCAGTTTGTAGTAAAACCAAGTTTTTAAATAGTGAAAATTTCTGATAGATTGCATTCTTGAGGACCTTAATGTACAACACTCATAGTTACTAGAACTGAATGATGTACAGGGTGCAATGGGTAAATTATTGTCATTTTGTATTTTTAATTTCACATATGCACATTGTTTGTTTTTGATTTTGTCAACTACACAGTATAGTAGGATCAGTATAAAAATAAGTATACACAATGTGTCTATATTATTCAATAAGACACGTTTGAATGAAGATATGCTGCATATATATAGATAGATAGATAGATATGTCCTTGCATACATATTAAGAAATTCCTCTTATGCACATATGAGGCTGGATTAAAAAAAAAAAAATGTACATTTCAATTAACCCTCCATTGATACTTTTCTCCTCTTTCCCGTCTTCTTCTCCTTTACATCCTCCTCCTTTTCTATTGCACCCAATTTTGTGCATTTGTTTATTTATGTTCTTTTTTTTTTTTTTTTTTTTTTTAATAATGTAGCGTTCATTAGATTTATATATATATATAAAAAAAAAAATGTGTTGGGAGGTCAACTGATAAAAATTGGTTGAGAATACTGTAAGGTTGAAACCAATGTAGAAGATTCAGCTGATCTCCTGATTTTTAGTGTGTGTGTGTATATATATATATATATAAAGTTCTGGTAACACTCTTAGATCTCTTGAAACAAGAGACAACACAATTGTGCTTAAAAAAAATCATAAGTTAGGTATAAGGTGTTTTGAGGCATTTTGACATTGGGAATTGATCATTATTTTTAATGCAAAACCAGCCAAATTGGATCAAGTACTTGATTAACTTGAGATAATGATTTTGATTTCTTATTAATTATTTTCTAAATATATCTTTCATTTAGGTTTGTAAAATATTCTCCATACAAATGTTTAGTTAATCTCAAAGGAAATTATGACCCTTGAAGATACTGATATGTCAGGAAATCACTGTACAGTCTTTTATGGTGTTTTTGTCCTCGAATTGTCTTATGGACATGTTGTCAAGATAAATTGTATGGCTTCAATTTTTTCCTAGCCTTTGGTAGTATATAAGTAATGAGATAGAATTTAAAATGATTAGGCAAAAGGAAAATTGAAATTTGTGCTTTTTTTTTTCAGGATGCAATCACAAAAATGCTACTAACATTCAGCTATTTGAAGTAATTTTCTGATACCTGTAGGCTATACAGTTGTTAAATTCCAACCAGTTTTTCTTTCTTTCTTTTCATGTATTTTAAGCATTAGAAATGTGAAATGATTAATTTCATTGCTGATATTTAATATTGTTTGCTAGAGAAAAACTATGTTACTTTGTGCAGAGATATATGAAGATATTTATACTATTTACATTGTTCAAATTGTTGTCCTCATCTTTATTGCCATCTTCATGATGTTTCAGCTGTTACATTAGGTGATATTAGTTGAAATTTTGAACCAAAATTTTTTAGTCCACAGGGGATAGATTTTTCTAATTCTATGTACCATGCTTTTGGATATTTCAGTTTCAGTTAATTCCTCTTGATAACTCAACTCTCCAAGTTTTTTTGTTTCTTCTGCTGGAAAAAAAGCATTGTTTGATTGGTCCAAAAGTGACTTGACCCAAAGAGTTGTGAGTTCAATACCTGGCTACAGCATAGGGAACAAAAACTTTGAGAGATGAGTTACTAAAGGGAATTAACTAAAACTGAGATATCAAAAATAGGCATGGCATGTGGAATTAGAATAGTTTACTCTCGTGAACTAAATAAAGGGTTTGGTTCAAAATTCCAACTAATGTCACTTTAAGAAGGCATACAATGGTCCAAATGTCATGAATATGGCAATAAAGATGAGGACAACAATTCAAACAATGTAAATGATACATACATATGTTGTAATAGTATCAATAATGAGGACATGACTGACTGTAAATAATGATAACTCCTCATCCTAGAAATTCAAACAGTTACTTTCTATATCTGTCTATTTCTGAGATGAGTATTGTAACTATTTATACTATTTACATCATTGGGACTGTTGTCCACATCTTTAATGCCATATTCAAGACATTTCAGCCATTGTATGCTCTGACCTTCTTCAGACACATGGCCCAGTGGATAAAAGCATTGGTTGAATAATCCAAAAAATGATTGACCCAAAGAGTTGAGTTCAATACCTGGTAATAGCAAAGAGGACAAAAACTTGGAGAGTTTGAGTTACTAAAAAAGAATTAATTGAAACTGAAATTTAAAAAAAAAAAAAGGTATAGCATGTGGAATTAGAACAATCTACCCCATGGATTAAATAAAGGATTCAGTTCGAAATTCCTACATGTATCACCTTAAGAAAGCTAGAGCCTACAATGGCCCAAATGTATTGAATATGGCAATAAAGATGAGCACTGCAGTCTGAACAATGTAAATAGTGTAAATAGTTACAATACCTCATCTCAGAAGTATAGACAGATACATGAAGGTAATCTTTTTTTTTTTTTTTTTTTTTTTTTTTTAAGTATGAACTGATTTAACATGATAGCTTCAAGCATCTCTGGCTTACTGCCATATGATATTGAAACCTCGGTACCCGTATGATAACCTAACCCAAGCAACATTGAGCCTGGTGAGTACTTAAATGGATGACTGCTTGGGAATACCAGGTGCTGTAAGCTTGGATATGTGTCTGATGTAATGGATAAAAGCTTGGAATTGTTAATCAGAGAGCTGAGTTCCAATTCTCGTTGGATTTGTTTTATATTCACTTACGCACAAATACTCTTGGGAAAGGTATGAATCCATCTCTTATCCCCAGGTATGGGTTAATTAGTAAGACTTGTATTACTAAAACCATTATCTCAAAAAGAAAATTTTTTTTTTACAATCTAAAAATATTTTTTGGCTTTAAATAACTTGCAAAGGGTTGATAAGCCATAGAAAATAAATCAATGAATTCACTCATCTGTAAAATTATTTTTTTTTATTATTATAGTAAGTACCATTTAAATGAATTTCAAATTCAAACTTTTAAATGCAATGTCAGTTGTTAACTTCTGTCTTCCTAATCCCTGTTCTTTTATTGTTCTCTCTCCATAATAATGTTTATTTTTCCTCATATTCTTTCACACTCAGTAACCTCTTTTGTCTTAGTGGCATTATTGCCTTGCTTGGAGTGAAATTATTTTAAAAAAAAAAAATTTTAAATAAGTTCATACAAGTAGCCTTTTTTATTTAAAATTGATTTTTATCTGTAATTTTAATATTTCATAAGTTCAGAGATTCTACTTTATAGAATTTTCAACATGTGAAGTTGTTGATTTGCAAACATTCTGTGGTAGATGGAGATTAATGGTTCCTTTGTTCGTCAAATAAGTTTTAGTTACACAATAATGCTCTAGTTTCGTTGCCATCTACAAAAAGCAATTTGTTTTTCATTTTTTATTTTATGTTTACTTGGCTGCTTTTTTTTTTTTTTTTTTTTTTTTTTTAACCTTTACTCACAAAAAGAACAAAAATTGATGTATTTCTCAACATTTTCATTGTTAGTTTGCCATTTCTGCAGACTTTTATCTCATTGACACCCACTTAGTTGTTTAGTTAAAGCAAAATGCCAAACAAACAATCACTTTCCTTTAGGATAAGTAGCAGAGAAATTGAGGATAAAAGGAATTTTGTTTGAATGATTAGCATGAATGCTGCTTTTTTGAAAAGAGGGTCTACACCCACATTTATTTTACTAAGGCTGTTAAATATCGTGCCAATTGAAAATTAAGTAGCTACACAAATTGCTTTGTGAAAAGACAATAAGTTAATTCTAGATCTTTAAATATTTTTTTTTTATTTCTTGCAGAAGCCTTGTTGATGACAATGAGAACCTTTTCTTCTCTTTCTCTCTATTTTATAAGAATCCCTTCTAAATAACAAAATAATTAAGCTTATAAATGTGTTTTAGAAATGTTCCTACTTTGGTTTCGGGTTTTGTTTTTTTTTCTAACTTGGAAAATTTGTTTGGAGTGAAAAAAAAAAAAAAAATTGGAGATTTAGTGTTTTACAAACCTCATATTCTAGAAAATAATAAATCTATCTGCAAAGTTTCTGAAGTTAATAAAGGTAAGCCACTGAAATTTATTAATAATCATTGAAGGTATTTCCATTTGAAATATTATCTAACTTGTTGCCTTTATCAAAATTGGTGTCAGTTTCAAATAGCAGCTTTTTGTATTCATGTGTATACAGATTAACAAGTTGAACTTAAGAAGAATTCTAATATGAGGGTAAATCAGAAAGTAAAGGCAATTTTGAAATTATGCTGTAAAAACAACAGGGAAGCACTGAGATGCAACACCACAAATATGCATAGGATAATGAGTAGCTAGCCAGACAGAGCATTCCATTATACAGTCAAGTGGTAGTGAGCAATGAGGTCAGATATATGGACGCTCCACTCAGTGATTGCACTATTGAGGAACAATGCACTGTAATGTACTTTTTGTGGATAGGAGGAGTCAAAGATGTGGAAATCGACTGCTAAATGTTGGCATTGTATTCTCAGCATCTTTCTGTAGAATCACACTTCTGTTGCCTCAAGTCTGTCAAACTGTGAGGAGATTGTGCAGCATCCAATGCCATATAAGAGGACCAATATTAAATAATAGTTCAGCATTCTTTTCTTTGTTTCTAATAAATTTCTCCTGTTTCTCAATACTTTGCTTAGCTTTTGGAAGGCACCTTTCACTATTCCAATGGGCCTTTGGATTTCAGTGTCACTTCTTTTTTTGCTATCTATTAAAACACTTCCCACATATTTATATTTTGGGGCTTATTTTATTTCAACATCTCCAATTTGTAGTTTGCATCTGAGGCTGTTCCTCTTGCTGAAACATTCTAGTTTCTTAGAATTGATGTTTATAATTTTTTAAAATAAATATTTATATGCTTCACAAATTTGTCTCTAAAAATGTTAGTTTGTATTATAATTTTACCAAGAATAGGGCAAGAGATAATATGCAAAGTGGCATCAGACAATGGTCCTGTTTTAACATACTGTATGCACATAATTTGACAAGGGATATTAAGAAAAAAAATGTCAATCCATAGCTAACAACTTGAATGCTATGCATGCAGCAAGAAAAGCCTTTATCCAGGTGAAATCATCTGAAAAAATTAGAAGAGCTTTGCAACAAAAGGTAAGACCCATTACTGTTATTAAAGATAAAAATGAAGATCTCATATATTTTAAGAGAAATTAATCAGACCATTGGATGGGACCAGGAACAGATATAGGAACTGAAAAGAAGCAGCTGTTGGTCAATTAACATTACCATAGGCATTAAGTTTATTGAAATTTCTCCTCAGTGAACATTTTTCTGGTGAAGTGCTGTCAATCAGTTTATTGAGCAAGATCCTGTTTTAACAATTTGTTTGGGTACATTTGAAAAAAATAAGGAGCCAGGATACACAGTATTAAGAGGGGGGGATTTTTATGATAAGATACATGATGAATCTGGCAAATAGAATGTGCAATGTCTTCTTGTTTTGCTTAAATATTTTTTATTGTATTTTAATTGAAGAGAATTAGATTTGATGTCAGTATCACTTTAGGATGCTTTTAATCAAAAGTTTTCCACAATTTTTATTATATGAATAATAATTACATCTTTGATAACTTTGTAGTGACTCAGATTATTTGTGGCATGGATTTGTTGAAGTTTGTATCAAATATTGTATTTACTGGCTTATAAAATTTACCTTTAAATAATTTTTTTAAAAAGTGCATGTTACACTGCACTCAATGTAATAATATTGTATGCAAACACTTACTACGCAATGCTGCAGACTGTGCATCTACATGTGATATTATTCTTATGTTAATTTTATGAGTCTACACTTTCAAGCTGGCTCAAGACATGTTGGAAGAGAGCATTTGAAGATTTTCCTACAGTCCTGGTTGCCAACCAAGGCTATAGAACATAACAATGCACATCCTCAATGTACTTGTATTATAATTACCAAAGCTCAAAATCAATAGCTCTGGAAGCTTAGATGAATTTCCATGAGCAGTCACCTCCAAATCTTCTTGGAAACAGTGTCTAATAGGCTGGAAAATATGGTTGCTAATTTTGGATGTTAATATTAGTGTTGTTAGATGTTCGTTTCATTATTCCCCCAGAGCCAGTTAAAACTAAAACCCTTTGCATCCCACCCCCCAGATTTAAACTATAATTTTTGAAAGTAGACATTTCACAGGAATATATTAGAAATTTTCCAAGATTTCATCTTAACTCAAGAAAATACACACTTTAAACAAAATGGTCACAATACATGAAAAAAAAAAGAAGTATCAGTTTAAACTAACACCAGGAAAATATGGATTAAAGTATTGATATCAACAAGTTCATTAAAGAAATGGCAAAGATGTTTGTGCACTTGTAATAATACATAATTTCATCAGTTTTGCATTATACTCTTAACTTTTGGGTCTCAAGTGAATCAACCATTTTCTCTGACAATTAGTCTTTGTGAGGCATATCAGTGTTGACTTATTAATTAAATGTTGTCTCATCTGCAACTGAGGACTATCCGTTTCTGTCATTCAATTTAAACGAAACAGCCATAAGTTTTTATTTCATGATTTATTTATTTTAATACTCCTGATATTAATCAAATATTAATTTAGGCAGTTACCAACAGACTGGCAATTAATAAAGCTGTCTAGATTTTGGTGAAAAATTTGCTGCTTTCATTTGAGTGAAGCTTTCAAGCAATACCACTCTCATACTAAAACATACCCACAAGTTAAAGTTTTGCAGATGGAACTTTCCCAAGAAATATTTGCATAAAAGAAATTGATTTCCTTGGTTTTAAATACATGGTATTGACAGGTAGACTGGTATCAAATTTCTGGTGGTATCAGATAACTCGGAGAAAGAAAGCTATTTAAATTTTGATATTTGGTCGGTTATCTTGTATGTGTGAAACTGGTAGTGTAGGATTTCTTTGTTTTGTGATGTCCATTCAGGATCATAAGGGTCAGTGTAAGGTACATGTTTAACTAGTAGCCAGGACTGTAAATTATGTTGTGTATTAGTTATGTGTGAAAATGTTGAGTTTCTTTTTGATATAATGGAATAACCTGTCACCCCCCACCCGAGTAGCTACACTATAGGTAGTAACTACCTATAATTATCGGTAAGTCCACGGACTACGGAGTCTATTTGGGATCTGTTGAGTACGACTCAAACTTACGTGAGAACTACCGACCTTCCAATAATAGCACTCACTACTGGATTGACTTTCGACAATCGTGTGCATAAATGTTTTTTTATTTCTTATTGTATTGGTTTTTACAATAAACCTTTACTTCTTTTATCCACCATGTTGTTCAAGTATATATTCCTATTAGCATGGACTATAACACTTTTCTATTTTATGACTTCAATCAGGTAGGGGGTTAGTTTAGATAGAGAAGTAATTATGTACTCAGGAAAAAGTTATCACTTCTTTGTTTCTGCTTATATTTGGATATTCAAATCCAACCCCACTCTTGACTCTTCAGGAGTATCTTGGCTTGATTTTCCCCTTAGAATGGAATTTCTACTAAGTGATATGCACATAACTCTGTCCATAGTTTCTGCCATCATATCCAAATTAGATCTTCACAAGGCTTGCATACTTGCCTATACCTGCAATTGTCCTAGGAAAATGTGCTCTTGAACTAGGTCCTGTTCTCTCTAAACTCTACAACAAATACCTTATGCTTTCTTGTTTTCTGGCTTGTTAAGAATCTTCCTCTGTGGTTCCTGTCTTTAAAAAAGTCTGGAGAACCTGCAATTCATTAAATTATTACCCTATTAGTTATTTATCACTTTATGGCAAAGTACTAGAGACTCAAATCAACTTTGAATTGGTTATGCATCTCACTTCACACAGCCTTCTTTCAGATAAACAATATGACTTTTGTTTCTCTAGGGCTACTCTTGATGTATTAATAGTTATTACTGATTTTGTCTATCAGGCTTTAGATAACAGAGAGGCTCACGCTGTGGCTTTTGACATCTCAAAGGTGTTTAACAGGGTTTAGTATGCTGGCTTTCTCCACAAGGGCTATGGTGTCTCTGAAAAAATATTTAGCTTAGTTCAATCATTCTTAACAAATCATGTAATGAAGTTCATGTTGAAAGCCATGCTTTTAAATCATTCCACATTAAAACAGGGCTCTTTCCTTGGACCCACATTGTTTCTTATCTTCATCAATGATTTTCTTGATGTTATCAGTTCCTAGCTAGATATTTATACTAATAACAACTATTTACTCCTGTCTTAATTAGAAGTCTGACAAAGTAAAAGTGGCAGCTACTCTTGAAAATGACCTCCAATTAGTTGTTATCTGGAGCAAGGAATGGCTTGTGAATTTGAACACCACCAAAATCAAACTGCTGCCTTTAAAATGAGTAGAGAACCTTTTTTGCCTTCAGTATGACTGATGCAAACCTCCTGGAGAGCAACTTGTGTATTTTGGTTTTACATTTTCCACTGGCATGATGATATTGAATCAATTCCTAGGTCTACTGCTAGGAAAGTTGGTTCACTGTCTTATGCCAGACAATTATCTCATCAGAATGCATCTTATACATTTATAAATCTACCATTCTTCCATGCATTGAATATTCCTGCCATATCTGGTTTGGTGCTTCTACTTTATATTTCAAGATTTTTGACAAAATCCAGAGGAGGATCTGTAATGTAATTGGTCCTGATCTGGCATCTCAACTTCAAGCACTTTCATACTGCAGTGGTATGGCTTCCCTCTATCTTTTCTATAAATATTTTCATGGCAATTATTCTAATGAGCATGACCATATGAATTCAACCATGCTACTAGATTGGCAAGTAGGTTTCATCCTTTTACTGTTGAATTAGCTAGATGTAACCATAAGTTCACTTCTAATAGTTTGTTTTCTCAGTTTTTGCCTGTGGAACTCTTCCAGTTTGTTGCTTCTCTGACACATACAACCTTTAAAAAGTTAAATGCAATAGTAATTACAATCTTCCTGAACCCTATTCTTTTATTGTCTTTTTTTTGTCACTAAAATCTTCTCATTCTCTTTAACTCCCAGTAACTCCTTGCAGCTGAGTGACATTAATGCCAAGGTGAGATAATTAAAAAAAAATCATTTTCTTGTAAAATCTTTTAGAACCAGTTCAATAGCTGTAAATTATTCAAAAGTCTTTGAACTTAGTATGTTTGAACTTATTATGTGAAGCAATAGTCATTTGGCTCTTAAAGTATTCTTATAGTGTTTGATTTGTACTGTGAAATAGCATTAACATTGAAAGGAGAGTAGACTTTGTTATATGTACATACAAGTATGGCACCTGTTGATTATTGATGGAAGTACAAATTAAAGAAAGTAAAACCTGTAAAATTGATTCCTCGATTGAAGGAAGAAAAAAAAAAATCAATACTAAAAAAAAAAATGTCTTTTATGAGTTGATGGTTCAATAGTATCATGATATTTATCCTGTGCTTAAATTAGATGAAGCATTGAATTATTTTGTGATGATTTCTTTCATCTTAATTTTAGTTGCTCTTCATCACAATTATTCAAACCACTTTCTGAAAGATGAAAGAAATAGTAAAAAAAAATAATAATAATTATTATTATTTTTTGGTTCAAATCTTGTTTATTCACATTTTCGTTTCAAAACTCCTTTAATGAAACTTGAACAGTGTTTATCTTTTTTTTTTTTTTTTTTTTTTTAATCAATTCACCCTAAGCAAGGTGATAATGCCACTAAGCTGCAAATAGCTACTGGAAGTAAAAGAGATTGAGAAAACTTTAGAAAGAGCCAAAAAGCCAATTTTAAACAGGAAACAAGAAATAAACCTCTATTCCTGTTCAAAACACCAGGAAAGAATGCAAACCAAAGAATAGGTGAACCTATCATTTCCTATTGAAGGAAAAAATTTAAAAAATAAATAGTATAAATTTCAGAATTTAGGCAGAGTTATTAGTATGTCATGTTGAAACACTGATCCTTGTGTGATCACTAAAGTGACATCAAGCCTAGTCAGTACCTAGATGGGTGACCACTTGGGAATACCAGGTGCTCTAAGCTTGGATATCTGGGTGGTGTAATGAATAATAGCTCAGAATTGGAAATCTGCGAGTTGAGTTCTAATTCCTGTTGGGTTCGTTATGTGCCTTGGGAAATGCATCTATCTCCTCTCCCCTCATTTATAGGTTAATTAGTAGGACTTGTATCAGTAAAAACCATTATTACAATTACAATTCTTACAATCTAAAAATATTTTCTGGTTTTAAATAACCTGAAAAGATTGATAAGCTGTAAAACAAAACAAAACAAATCAAACTTTATCAATTGCAACCGTGTATATTCGTTATTTACAAGATAGATGAACTAAAAAGTTAAGTCAGCAAACATTTGCCTTTTCTCAAGGAAATTTCTTTGTTCTATTTCATGTATATTATTAAAACAAGAAGTGTTGCTTATATGACAATATTTTATGTTGGCAATATACCTTTACCATTATAGGTAATATCAGGTTATTTTTTTTTGATCATCTTCAGCTATCTCATAAGATGCTTGTAAATTTAAGCAAGTCTTAATCACATGGATAAGGAAAGCTAAAAAATGCAACATGATGTGTAATGTTTATTTTATGTTGGCTTATTGTAAAATCCTAATATTTTAGGAACAGTACAGTGACTATACATTTGCTTACGTGCAAATACTCTTGAGGAAGGTATGAAATCATCTCTTTTCCTCCCAGTTATGGGTTGAATAGCAGGATAAACTGGATTCTATAGCTTTTTTTGGCAACCAGTCTACTAAAGAAAGAATCAAAAGAGACACTTAACTGACTGACAATAGCTGTAAGCTGTTGAATTATAACTTGGAATTTCATATCATTTGACTGTTGAAAAATAATCTTTGCTTGAATATATTATTGTTGAAAAATTCCAAAGTTGCATTGTTCTGTGTTATAAAGCTTTTACATGGATATTCACAATCATCCCTTTTAAGTAATAAATTCCACTCTCTTTATTTTCCTGTCTCCAAAAGAAAACAGTTGTCTTGGCCTAGTTCATATATTTTATTATTCCATGAAATAATAAAATCTTTTTAGAAGTTCTTATTTGAGAACATTGTTAGATTCCTCTATAACAGACACGTTAAATTGAGATAACTCTTGGCATCTCAGAAAATTAGAAAGAGACTGACCTATGGCAATATCATTTTTATAACTTAATAACAAAATAACTTAGTAATTCTAAGTGAATTGATTAATGCAAAAAATATAAATTTGACAATGATTTTGTGTCCTCCATTTTTATTTTTTTTAATACTGATTGTTCAATACAAGGACCAAGAGTAAGAAGTACAGATTATGAGGATATGATAATGGTTGATCCTAGACTTGAAGAGGCTAATATTGTAATGTTCAGGAAAACATCCTCTCAGGAGCCTCTTCCACAAAGTAACATTTTTCAGAAAGAAACTTCCTCCTTACCAATGGAATACAATGGGTATGAGGATGATTTTTATCTAGTGTACATAATATTTTAAAAAATTATAATTATGAATGAGCAGATTTGACACTCGTTAGGGCCACAAGGAATAGGAAGTTGTGGAAAGGCATGATTACCCACATCCTGCAGAGACATGTCACATACAAGAAGGACTGAAAATCCTGCAGCAAACTATTTTGATCCCCTAAATATTTGCCACATAATGTATAGAATATTCAGATTAGCTTAAATAACATGGTGAGTTACTTTTGCCTATTATCTTTTTGTAAAGTTAAATCACGCCATCTTTGACTGAGTTTAGATTTTATTCTTGATGATAGAGTGATTCCCTGATGAGATTAAGTGTGTGAAATGGGAAGAAAATAATACAGTCTTTAAAAAAAAATTAAAATACTTTTTATGAACCTTGTTTAAAGTAAGATTAAAATTAATTTCTCCTGAGTGAAGATAGGCTTTAATTAGCATCATTAAAGTTATTGTTGATGTATTTATAATTCAAATATTGAATAAGGTATATTTAGGCGAAGTTTGATTAAAAAGAACTGACACGGTCTGTTTGTTTTAATTTTTTATTGTATTTTTTCAATTTTTGAATAAGGTGTTATATATTAGGATCAAAATTGTGGTTAAACTGTTCAAAGTTCATGTTGGTGTTGTTTTGTTCAAGTACTTTTGACCGTCTATCATTTTCAAGAACTAATGTGGTGTCTTTGTGATAGGCAAAATTGCTTTGTCTACATCCTGGTACTTTTTGGAAAGCTGAAAGTTTGAAATAGTTTACATGTCATGTGTAATGGTTATTGGGAGCAAGGCTGCACTCAGTTTGAATTCAGATATTGTTGATCTCATTTTTTTCTTTATGTAAATTTTTTTTTTTCCCAGTTCTCAAATAATATATAAAGCACAAATTTTAACACCAATTGCTTGAGACAACTCTAGCAAAAAAAAAAAAAAAAAAAAACACAAAAACTTTATATAATAAATATATATATATTTTTTTTCTTTTTTTGTGGGGAACTAAAGTATGTAAGCTTATTTTATTTATTTTTCAGTTCTCCCCATAACACATACATAATGTACAAATTTTAACTCCAATTGCTTGAGACAACTCTGGGGTGTGGGGGCATACATATATGCCCTTTTTTTTCTTGAACTGAAGTATTTTATGTTTACCAATTTTTTTCTTTGTATTTTTCAGTTTTTTCTAAGGTGCAAGTTAAGAATCTTTTTTGATGTATACTTTTATTGGCAGATCTTGAATCTGAAGAGGTCATAAAAGTAAAAAAGAAAATTGCTTAAGCATGACCTGACACATATCAGAATCAGACAAATGGGTAAAAAAAAAATTCAGTTACCCATTTTCCTAGAAAGAAAAAAAATGTAATCTGTAAATTATTAGTCAATGACTAAAAGACATCTTTTTTTTTTTTTTTTTTTTTTTTTTTTTTACACCTGATGTTTATTCTAGAGCTTCCTGTTTAATATCCTTTATTTGTTACCACTTAGTACTGCTTTCTATTCTTAGTATACATTTGATAGGTGGTGCTTCTCCACCACCCATTTGCTGCTCCTGGGCCAGATTCAAAGAATGCCCAGTTCATGACAAGCATTTTTGATTGGTTCCTATCTTATACCACTGCTCTGTGCCACTTCAAAACTTGTCTTTGTTTGCCTGCCTCTTGTGTCAGCACACACATGGTGGCATGTGCAGTGGCAGTTGCCATGTGTGAGAGAAGAGTATTTTCTGTTCATAAAGGATCTTACTGAACAGATGTCATCTCTCTTGTATTTCTGTAAAAATGGTGGAAGTTGTCGGATTCATAATAGTAGTCATCACAGTGGATTGGAGAAGTGGAAGAGGAGGTGGAATTAAAAACCAGTAAAGAACAGGAGTGGTTTGGTTTGGCAGCATTAGACAAAGTCAACTTGATTCGCCTGAAACTTGTAAAAATTCACTTCTCTCTTTCCACCTCACGCATACATACCAACCTTCTACACTTTCATGTGCGATTGTCAGCTTGCTTCCGATTGATTTGTCTTTGTTGGTTACCTTCATGTCCTAAGTCAATGCATGCTGTGCAGAGAGGTTGTCTTTTAACGACATTGCAGAATGGAATTTCAGAGGATATACTTTTTTCTTTTTTTTTTCTGTTTTTAAACAAATCCCCACTCCCCTTCCTGTTTAACTTAATTGGTTGGAAAATAGGCTGATAATGGAGGCAGCAGCAGCAGCAGCAGAAATCTTGTTATCTGTAGGATCTTTCAATTTTTGTTTGCTTGCTTCCTGGGATTTCATTGAAGGAAAGTTATATAAGGTTTTTGTCTCAATGCAATCTCTTATAATCACTGTTTTCTGTAGTATTATAACAGAAGAATAGCTGTGTTACAATTCTGTGTTTGTCATCATTAAAATTGATTAAACTGCAACTTAGCTTGTTGAACTCCCTACTGGCAAGTTTTTGTTTCTTTGTTAAGAATAGATTTTGTTTTGTAATTCATTTGTTATATTTTATACTGGAATTTTTTTTTTATTTCCATTTCTTGAACTTAGTATTGTACCTAAGGTGGATTTTTATTTTCAAAATTGAAATTTTCTTTTGTATGAGCAAAATGTATACTTCCAATATAAAATTATAATTAAAAATTCAGGGCATTATGTGGTATAAAAATGCATTACATTTGGGTGTTTTTGGTTGCTTCTTTATTGCATATGAACAAACATTCAAAATGTTGAAGCTTGGATAAGCATGGAATAATAATAATACAACACAAAATGTACGTAAACAAAATGTATTGAAACAAGGAAAAGGTACACAATATTTACAGTTAGTTTTGGTATATTCTTGGGAAGACTGTTCCTGCAGAATGGGTTGACTAAATCGCAGTCGGGCCAAGTCTCTCGATTGGATCTCTTCTTCCTTCCTCCGTCTTCCGGTACCAACCCATATTTATATGGTCGGTACTCCGCTTATGTAAATTAGGTGGATCGTACCACAACACAAAAAGAAAAGGAAGAGGCTATTTTGCCGGTCTTGGTAAAATAGACAAACATGCTTTTAAGCTTATTTTACCAGTCTTGGTAAAATAGACCCCCAGGCTATTTAGCTTGTAAATATTTTTATTATTATTACGAAGACAGGTATTAAAAATAGCAACACATGGATTTAACACAGATTATTTATTTTCACCATCAATTGTTAAGACAATTTAAAATATTTTAATTGTTAAAACATAAGTTAAAATCATTTATTCATCATCAATTATTAAAAGAAATACTTGAATATTTTAATCACTTTAGGCATAACAGTCACTACAAATCCCAAACTTGCCCTTGGGTATGGTTCTCTTGCCAATACACTTCAGGTGCACAAACTGAAGACATCAGTCACAAACTGCAGAATCTATGTTGTTAAAGTCCTGCTTACACAGTTCACACAACCACTGTGCTGATGATCTCAAATATAATATATTCTTAGTTCTAAAATTTATATTTACTGCCAAAATAGCCTTGGTGTCTATTTTATCAGGACTGGCAAAAATTTTTTTTAAAACAAAACAACTTGGTATTTTTACATATATTAATACAAGATGCTTTTGTGATATCACAGCTATGATGTACTTAAATCTCGTCTCAAGAAACTGACTCTGTTTTTTCAAGGTCTACAGAGAATTTTTGCCCAAGCCTATGGGCTTGGATACCCCACGATAAAACTTGGCCTTGTGCTACATTTTGCTGCATGGGGCAGTGGGTAAATACCTACTTATACATAAAAACTTTTACGCAATCTATTGTGAATACAAATTCTAGCAGCCGTAGTAGTAGGATGAGGAATTGCAATAATTACCACTTTCAGATTTTTACGCCAACTATATTTGAATCAATATAAGTAGGCAAGATTATAACACTTCTTACCATTGCTCACTGTCTTTACCACTACTCCACTCCACTCCACTAAGTTTTCATTATTTTCAGCACAAATAAGTTAAATACCTTTGGTCATAGGTAGGAAAAATTATGTTTAAACACTATACTTTAAAATGTTTTACTATGATTCGGTATTTAATCAGTATATTATTCATTGAAAATCAGGGATAAAGGCATCATCTTCAATGGTCAAGAAGTAATGCAAGCATTATTAATGAAATAAGGCGATGTGTATAATTTTAAATATCAGAGACATGAAGTGACCATAGTATTCATACAAATAGTGCATTGGGTCACTTTTCACAAAATATTTTCTGTAATTTTCATTACAAATTATTAAATGTACATTTTTAAAAACAGGATATTTTTTTAAATCTGAATGATAAGTGAATTAGTTTATAGTACAGAGTACAGTATAAATACCTTCCATATAATGGTAAGACATTAGCTAGATGAAGATACTATTGCCACTAATTTCTTACCTTTATGTGTGAGATATTTCTGCTGCACTCCTGTATATTTTACTGGAGTTCTGTTTTTTTAACAACCAAATTTCTATTAAAACAGTTTCTTGAACATAGTCATTCAGACAATGATAATGAATTATTGTTTTTTTTTTCTCTCTGAAAGAGATTGGGTGCAAATAAGCAAGAAACAAATAGCTGCATGAATTTGATTGTATTTGAAGTTGGATATATTTTATCCTATTTTGTATAGAGTTCACTAGGTATTTAATAACACATTTTTAGCAAGTCATAAATGAAAGACACTCAATTCTGTTACAGATGTATCTTACCAAGAGCATTTATGCAGCAGCTTCCAATCTGACATAGGAAATGAAAAGGCATGTCATGCTCATGGCACAGAGACTCAGACATTACCAGCGTCTTTAAAGTGGCCAGATCCTTCAGTCAGAAATGAGCTGGAGGCTACTATCATGAACACGTTACCTGTGGTAAGGAGAAACATTTTCGAGCAGTCAGAGATCATAAAGATGAGAGTGTGCCTAATAAGTCTTAAGAAATTGTCAAACATAACTCATGCAAGTCACTTAGGGCCATTGCCAAGCAGCTCATGGCAGTCAATTATCAGGCATGTGAGGCATGAGGACATCTGGTACAAGTTCTATGTGATAAGGCAGTTTGTGTTTGACAAGACCTGGGTGAACTGTGATCTGATTGAAGCACTTGCTGAACAAGCTCAAGCACTCCAAAGAACTTTGGTCTGGTTCTTCTCGGAGACACAATGTTCACATCTGTGATGGTCCTTGGGGTTGTTGGCAACAAGGACAGTCATATTGCTCCACTTCTTCCATGCTTTTACCTTTCCAGGTCATTGACAACATCCACAGTAGTCAAGAGTTAGGAGGCCATAATGTCCCAACAGGACTATACTCCTTCCCACATGGCCCAAGTGTAGCTTGGTGAGAATTTTCATGATTATGTCACTCATAGTATGTGGCCTTCATGCTCTCTTGATTTCAATCCCCTGAACTTCTATATCTAGGGTATTGATGAAAAGGAAACTGTAGCAACGGAGTCAAATTCAACAGTGTAAGGGACGCAACTCTTTCCGTCTGAAAATGTCCGGCACGCTGCAATGCAAAGCAATGTACACCAAACACGGGTGTAATGCCCCTCTGCCAATTTCTCCAAGCAACCTGCTTTTATGGAGCCCAGACACACCTCATTAGCATGTGTGTAACGCGACTTTGCGTGACTGCACGAGACCATGAATATTAAAAGTCACGGACGCCATCTTGGGAGGTAAACCATTTCTATTTTCCCCACAGAAACTAACTATCAAGGACTTGTTGAAGCTTGCCATTGTGGATATGATAGCCAACATGAAAGGGAACCTCCTAATCTGAACAAGCAGTTGTTTTCTCAACTGTCCCTGAGGTTGAGTTTTATTAAATAAACTTTTTCTAAGTTAAACATGTACAAATTCTTTTGAAAATATGTTGATTTTATTTTCTATTGAATGTCTTTGTTTTTCTTTCTATTATAATTTGTTCTCAGTTACCTGGTGCACCCTGTATATCATCACTGATTATATTTAAAGTTAGGTCAAATATTGTGAAAATTATTTCATCTTTGCCAGTATCAGATTATTTAGCTTACCTATTTAATTAAAAATTTTAGAACAATGAATAGATATTCCCTTTCTCATTAGGTTGAACCTATACTGGCAATAAACCACCTGCATATGATTACAAAATGTCTTTTCACTGGATTTATTAAACATACAGTGAGGCAATTTTGGTAGAATTAGAAATCCTACCAGGAATCAGTATTGATGCCCATAGTTTTAGCTACATATGATATGCGGATGATACAGTGTTGATAGCAGACTTAGAAAGGAAACTACAAGAACATCTAAAGAAGATAGCGAAGGAAAAATGAGAAGAAAGAACTAACTAAACCTCAATTGCAAGAAGATAGAATGTATGATTGTCAGCAAAGAGAAGAGCCCAACATGCAAATTACAAATTAGAGATGCCAAAATCAAATAATTACAACAATTTAAATATCTGGGAAGTGTTTTAACAGAAGATGGAAAATGCCATACTGAAATCTGAAGGAACATTGAGATAGTGAAAAATACTTTCCAAAAGCTAAGAAAAGTATTAAGAAACAGGAAAAGTTCATTAAAAGCAAAGAAAAGAGAACTAAACTCTTACACAATATCAGTCCTCCTATATGGCAGTGAATGCGAGACAATGTCCTCATAGATTAAGAGACTTGAAGCAACAGAAATGTGATTCCAGAGAAAGATGCTGAAAATACCATGGCTTGAACATGTAAGCAACAACAAAGTTTTATAGAAAATGGAAACAAAAAGGACACTTTATATTTAATATCATAAAGACAGAGTTGAAATTTCTAAGTCAAATAATGAGGAAAGAGGTCTTGGATACTCACTGTATAGATTGATAGAGGAAAATAATGGATAACCTACCTAGAGAGCTTGAGTAAATGAATAGCAGGGCAGTGTTTAGGAGAGATAAGAAACAGACAATTTATTAAGTGCTACAAAAGGCAGGAAATTGTGGAGAACCATGATTGCTAACATCCTGAAGGAACACTGCACATAGAAGAAGAATATTCTTGAGGTTCAGTGTAAATTATTAATAAACTCTTCAATTTGTGTGTGCATGTTCATCAGTTTCTCTTGCATCCAATTATACACAATGTCAAGAAGAAAAGAAATGATTAGTTCAGAATATGCCTATTGCATGATTACAAAGTATGCTTCAGATTAGCTGAATTTGTGTCCCAAATTGAGACTTGGCATTTGGTAAAGGAACTTACGGTAACTTTGAAGTAAATGCACTTGTGAATTCAGGATGAATTATGTCAAGTCATGGATGATAGTTTCCAATTGAGAAATAACACTCACCCTACCATCCTGAATCATTTGGCTGCAATCATAAGAATCCTTGAGATCAGATGATAAGTAAAATACATGTTTTGACATGTGCATCTGTCTCCTGTTTCTGAAGTATTTGCATACATATATACATGCATTGCTAGATGCCATTGTAATGTAATGTTTGTATGTCAACAAAATGCACAAATGAAGTTGGATGGAGAAGTGGTTGCTGTAGTCACCTCAAAATCAGATGCATTTTGAAAAGGTTATGCTTTCTTATTTGAATATCCAAGGCATTATTTACTGGGAACTGCTCCTTTTTTTTTGTTTTTAGTAAAACTATCACTGCTAAAGTAGATTACATGCAGCTGCAAGGCGTGGCTGTTTGAATCACTGAAAAATTGTAATAATTGTGTTAAATTTGCCTATTGCTAGATTTTGAAATTCTGCCACACCCATTCAACATGGTACCCTCTGATTATCTTTGCTCCTCCAAGGTTTTGTAAGAATAGGTTGTCTCAAATGACATCAAAGCAGCATCAGATATTTTATCCAAAATTCTTGTCCTTCTCTTGTAAAGTAAATTTTATTATTATTATTATTATTCCATCTTCCTTCAGGAAGTAGGTAATCATGACTCTCCACAGATTCCTTTTCTTTATCATCTATGAATTGCCATGCATTCTTGGGAAAGATGGTGGAGTGATTTCCTATTACCTTCTCCATGATTTTGAATTCTGTTTTGCTTCTCTTAGACTGGCAGACACCAAAAGCTATGGGGAGCCCAATTTACCCTACTATTTAACCCACAGCTGGAGGGTGAAGAGATGGATTAATGACTTTCCCTACGGCATTTGAGATAAAATCAGAACATCTGACTGGGCTTGAATTTGAACTCAGATTGCCAATTCCACATTCTGCACTGATATCGATTAAACTACACACACATCCAATAAGTAGCAAATGTGATCATGCCTAATAATTGTTTTTTTTAAGAAGTAACTCTGTTTCATTGACTGCACAAAATATTGAAAACATTCTTAGCAACCTAATATCTGCAAAAGTTTCTGTATTTATTTTCAAAAGAGAACTGTCTTGTCTGTTCTTATCTGTTTTCTGATATATCTTGATTGGTTTATAGTTAAACAAGTCAGGATATTAGACTTCAGCCTATGGAAGAGGCTAATGACATGTCAGTACAGCTGATTTGGTCCAACCCTGTACAAGTTTGGTGGTTTGAATTTCTTGTAAATCAAGTTACTTAAAAGAAAGGAAAAATTAAGATTTGTAGACTTTAAAATATCAATGTGTGCTTCAAAGGAAGATCCTTGTTTGATATAAGGATAAATTCTCTCAGGTTGGTTAAAAAGTGGTTTCTTTTAGTTTTTTTCTGTCAATGCCTAACCTTCATACCCACAAAGAACTGTGTGTCAAAAGCACGGTTATTCCCTTGACACCATTATTATTGTATACACTTTTGACTCCCTTGGTAGTGTTTGTTTTTAAAAATGATGATTAGAATTATAATAAAACTTAAACGTTTATATATTTCCTTTATTCTTGAGAATTGTCAACAAAAGTATTAAACACTATTTATTAGATTGAGTAAAAAAAAAACAAACTTGATTTCAAAGTTATTTATAAAATGGTAAATGATAAATATTGCATTGTAGTTGGTCTAAATATTTTGATAATTTTTTATAAATTTCTAAATAGAAAAAATTATTTTCAAATTTATTTCTTTATCAAATGGTAAATAAATCTTTATAAAACTTAAATAATAAATATTACATCATACTTGATTCACATACTTTTTTATAATCTTGTAATGGTCTCAAGGGAATAATTGTCCTTTTGACACCATTTTTTGCAGGCATGAACATTAAACATCACACTTTTTTTTTCATTTCACCCCAACCAATGCAATAAAGCCACAATGATGCAAGCGGTCACTGACAATCTACCCCATAAATTAAGTATTTAATTTGAAATTCCCTGAAAGTTACTCAGATTCTTGAAGAAAGGTGGAAGGCATAATAGCTGAAATGTTGTGATCATAACAACAAAAATGAGTATGTTAGTCTGAATGTAAGTTATGATTGTTTATGGGTATGACATTTATTGAAATGTTGCTGTTAACCACTTACATAAAGACAACTTCTGCTACTGAACATTTGAGGTTTATTTTTTTAAAAATATATTTCAATATGCTGCAAAATTTAATAAAATTTTCCTTTCACATCAGCAATTTTAAATATATACATTCATATATCTGGATTTTTGTCTAAAGATAGACATTGATTTCTAGAACTCTAATATTATTGACATGATCAAAGTTTTTAAAAAAAAAATGTCATTTCTACAGTGCTGTGTATTCATAATGCTAATGTAATTAAACCTTTCATGTTAAGATATCCCATCTGGAACTCATTTTAGTCTATTTCCACCATTATTTTAAGTTGGGCTGTATTGTTTCATCTGTCAGCTATAATTACCAAATCAACCAATTAACAATTTCTGATAACCCAGTTGCATCACTTGTAGAAAGAGATAAGATGCTGTTGACTTGAGTATTTGTTCACTATACAGCACTCTACCACATTCTGCCATCACCACCAACCTCTCTAAATCTATCCTCCACTCAAACACTGCCGTCTGGTTTCCAACATTATTCCTTCATTTGGAACACAATTTCCTCTTCATCTTGTTACTTTTATTCCTATTTGTATTGCTAGAATCTGTGTGCCTCATCTCACCACTGTTGGAGTTGACGTGACTTGTTTCTGTCAGTGGCTTGTTCCTGGATAATTGTTTCTCTTGAAACACCAGTTCTCGGTTTGTCAGAGATGACTTAGCTATGGGGCAGTGGTGCTACAGTCAAGCGCTGACTTTTGTGCTGTCAGCAGCAGAGGCAGACAGTGTGATATAATTCATCACAAAAGCCAAAAAGATTCAGGAGGAAGATACAACTATTGCAAAATTCTTGGAACATTACTTACAGGATATATTACAGAACATTTTCATCTTTTTTTTCAGTTACTGTGGGAAAGAAACTTGAAGAATGCACAATGTATTTTATACAATGATTTTTAAAGTAATTTTTATTATGAGAAATTCATTGTGCAAACTTGGGATATGTTTAGTCTTCATAAAACAATTAGTTATTTAGGGAAGGTATATTTAGGGGATATAGGTATGTTTATAGAATGGTTGGTTTAAATTATATAAATTAAGCTTTTTGTATGTTGATCTTCTCTAAAGATTATATTCTGAAAAAATATATGTCTATTTGTAGAGCTAGTTGCTTGAACAAAATTATGAAAAATGTAGTAGATGAAACTCTGGTCTTTGATATCTTTTTCAAAAATTGCATACTTAGCAATTTGAAGTTTATTTAATCATCTAAAAATATGATCTAATGAATGATTGCTTTAAGCAATAATTAAATGAAGTTCCAATCTAGCCTGAATATTATTTGACCTTTCATCTGATAGACTTCAGTTAGCTGGTGTAAATAAAATAGTTTTATTTTTAACAATTTCAGCAAAGATAACCTTTAGTTCACAATGTCTGTAATCTTTTGTTTTATGCACCAAACATTTTTGGAGTTGTTTCTGTCTGTAAGAAAGATGTTTCACTTGTCATAAAAAGTGAAAAGAAAACGCCTCCTGCGACTGTAGCATTCTGATCCTTGCCGACAGATTTCTTTACAGATTTGGTCATGTTCACATTGCTTTATAGATACTCAACGTGAAAAGGAGACATTTTCTCAAGGTTGTTGTATGCAACATGTCTTGTATTGTCTGTTCAAATTTTATGGATTTTTTTCCCATAATGCAACACTTTCTTACCTGAAAAAGAGGTTGGTGGTATATATTTTTTTTTTTTTCTTTAAATTCAACAGTTGGATAACCAGCCTGCAGTTTTCTTACTGAATTTAAAAAAATATATCGTGAAAAAGTATTCTTACACTATCTCCTAATCCATTCCAAGTGTAGCATTATTTCTTAATTTTAAATTTTTTACATAATGGTTCACAGCAAAAAGAAAAAGCCCCCAGCTCATGGGCATCCTACATATCGAGTAAAAAGATCTCAGGTTTGTGATATTTCTTTTTATTTTTTTATTTTTTGACTGTTTTCAACTTTTTAAGAAAATCTTTTTCAAATGTTTTTTTTAATTATATATTTTATTTTTTATTTTCTTTGTCAATGAAAAAAATGCTTCAAACCAAAGTCATATATGTGTAAAGTGTTTTATATACAGATAAATATTAGATCTTTGCAAAAGCTCTGTATTCTTTTTCTAAAAAAGCTCATGATTGAATACACAATGAAAAAACTTTTTGTGTGTATGTTTTGTTTTATATCTTGCATACACCTAATACAATATTAACAAATACAAGGCTAACATAGTAACTTTGGATAATATTGAGTATTGTCTGTTAAAGACCAGTCTAGAATGAAATTTTCAATGTGCTTTCAAATTGGTTGAACATTTCATATCTAAGGGCTAATCTTGTACTATTTTGCTTTTGAAAATTTTTCAAAGTTTTACATATGAATACCTCCCTCTCTTGCTCCACCTATCAAATATGATAGATATCACTTGTTTTTAGATCATTGCTAAAATCTGTCTATATAGTACTTCTGCATTAAATTCCAGACATCTAAGTACTTATCAGTTTTTGAAAATTAAAAAGAACACACTATACTCACAAAAAATTATATTGTCAAATCCCTGAAGATATGCATATTTTGAGATCACAATTGGAACTATGTTTATTGAAGCAGGCAGGCATCTCATAGTCTCATTGTTTTGTTATTCAAATGATTACCTAAGATCTATCAAATATTGAAAGAGTTAAAGATTTTGGTTGAGAAGCTCAGATCTTTACAGATCCATCTTACATGCCAATAATTACATAGTATCTTATTGCCTTTTGCTGGTTGAATTTTCTCTCAATTTGGGTTTATGTATGTTCTAATAACCTTAAGATATATATACTTGTCCCTCAATAACACATGCAAATTCCTTCTGCTAGATTTTTATATTATTTATCAAATGAGGAATTATTAAGCTGTATAAAATATGACTTGGTATTATAGACTTTTGTCAGTTGAAGTTGAGATTATGATAATACAATAGTTAATTTCCACTCATCTTTGACATTTCAAGTCCACATGAAATTTAACTTGTTTCTTATACCTTTTCAAATATTTTATAAAATTGTTTTCATTTCATTAAGAAGTAATTTTTTTATTTTGTTGTTTAATTCATACAAAAGTGAGGAAATATTGTCTTCAAGTGGGGGAAAAAGTATTGATTCATTTCATTTATATAAACACATATTGATATTTAAAAATTAATCAGTTCAGATGAGGGGAATTGTGTGTGTGTGTTTGAGGGAAAACTTCTTGACTCGACTAAGGTGCCACCACCTCAAAAAAAAAAAAAAAAAAATTATCAGATTTTGGAAAATCAGTTGTGCAGAGAACTTTTTAGCACTACAATGTGTGTGTGTGTGTGTGTGTATATATATATATATATATATATATATATATATATATATATATATATATATATATATATATATATAAATAATAATAATATATGTGTTTGCATGTACATGTAGACAGAGAATCTTTGTGGCATGTCTGTATATTAATATTTCAACCTCTTTGCATATAAGCCCATACTGCATTAATTTCTTCCAAATGGAGTTTACATCTTTGGTCGTTATTGTCAAAAAGTTTTGGCCATTGTATAAAACCTTATATATTTTTTCATACACTTATATTTGATAACTTCATGTGAATTTTAAACTAGACTTTTTATTCGATCAATAGCAAACGAATCTTCTCCTCCTATTGTCCATACTAGAGGATAATCTATTATTAGTTTGTTCTTCTTAGTTTATTTGTCATTGTGATGCCACATTGCTACTTTTGCTCATTCCACTGAGCTAAGAATATCAGTGTGTGTATAATGAACAAATAGTAAACGTTTATAAATTTAACATGTTTTACTTTTATTAAAGCATTATCAGTTAATACTAGAAGTTTCTTTTCTCCATTACATTTCCTTTTTTGATGATTTGTTCTTTTTATATATATATATATATATATATATATATATATATATATATATATATAATAAAATAAAGAACAAATAGTAAATATTTATAAATTTAACATGTTTGGCTTTTATTAAAACTTCATCAGAGAAGGAAATGTGGAAGAGAAAAGAAAATTCTAGTATTTACTGATGATGCTTTAATAAAAGTAAAACATGTTAAATGTATAAATGTTGCCTATTTGTTCCTTATCCTATCATTCTGTTCATTTGAATCTATATTTGATCCAAATTCATTTTATATATATATATATATATATATATACACACAAAAGGAAAATTTATCTTAGCTGACACATTTCATCCTCTGAGGGACCTTATCAAGGCAAATGTAAGGATTTTATTCTATGATATGTTATTGGTTTTTCAAAATAACATTCTTACATTTGCCCTGATAAAGTCTCTGAGGACAAAATGCATTGGCCAAGATAAGTTTTCCTTTTGTCTTTATTCATATTGTCTATTTACAGATGTACTCTATTTGAAATTTTATATATATATATATATATATATATATATATATATATATATCATTATCATTACTATAAATGCTATTTTAGTGGGAATATATGTTTGAGTAGAAATTAACATCTACCAGCCTAGATCATTGAATGTCTTATTAAAGAGAATCTACCTCTTATTTTTTTTATTTTTTTTATATGCAGGTTTAATTTTTGCAAAGGCATACATTTTCTTTAAGAACTCTGGGGATCTAGGCTGGTAGGTGTTAATTTCACCATCTGTAAATAAGCAGGGTTGTCTACTCAAATACATGTACCCACTAAAAATAACATAGTAATATGAAATATAGCCATATTTTAAAACACTATATATACATATTGTGAGATATACGCAAAATATCAATATATTACCTCTCAGTGTTTTCTTTCCTGAAATTAATATGCAGCTCTGAATATAATTAGTTGAAAAGTAACGTAAAAGAAAATTGTTACAAATTTTGAAATAGGAATTTCTTTTTTTAAAACTAATTTATCTTATCCTTTGGAATGCAATTTATTCATAAGTTTTGGTAGATTAAACTTAGAAAAATTGAGTGAAGAAAATGACAAAAGAAAAATTTTCTGTATTAGAAACTTAACTGGATAACTTTAGCTATTTTGTGGATGTTGGTGGATAAATATTAGCATTGCATGAATTTATTTATATGTCAAAGGATATTGTTTTAGAATGTACATATAAATAGATGTTTTAGATGTATGTATGGATTTGTTTACAAATACATACAATTTTATATCAGTGTGTGTATATATACTGATGCACATACAGAAGATTATTCTTAAATAATAACTTTATGGTGAGTTTTTAAATTTGTGTATAAAACTTCACAAAAATTCTTTTTTGTTATATCTTAAAAAGTGCTTACTGGCTTTTTTGGAATCTTTATTTTTTGTAAGATTGTTTTGGAATCTTATAAAAATAAATGGCATCATATTCATTAACATAATTACATTTCTTTTTCCCCTTCAGTTCCATTATGAATTCTATTGTGCTCAAAATTGAGAATCCATTCTTTTTCTCTCCCTCTGTCAATGAAGTCTTGATTTTTTGTTTTGTTGAAGTGTCTGTTAAAAAAAAGAAAAAAATATCATATATTTATACATCTTATAATTCATTACACTCTGTAAACAAGAAACTTTTTCTCAGATGCTTTTTTTATAAGCAATTTAATTAAAAGTTTAAGATACATACACACACACATGCACACTCACACCGATGTAGAATTTCATTGTTTTATATGTTTCTCCTCGTGTCTGTGTGCATGTCCTAATCTACCAACATGTATAAATGCTCACAACATGCATACTACTTACTCCCTTTTAATCTAAGGGAGACTACTGGAACTCAATTTTCCAGACATTTAACCTGAGATTTGTGTGTTCAGGCATGCAATTTTATACCTTTTAAAATTTAGATTTGTTTGTTTATCCAATGTTATATTACTTAAATCTATTGTGGTAAGTATTTTTCACATTTCAAGTGATATTTGATTAACTGTGCACAACTGAATTGTGGCTTTAATTCTTAATATTTTGGTTAAGTTTTGGCAGATTACCTCTTTTAATTTAAAATTAAATAAATATTTAAAAGAAACTGATTTTGATAATTTAGTAGTAAACAATAAAAAATACAATGCACTGCATTGCAATTTTTCGATATAGCATTATCAATATTAGTATTTAGTGAGGAAGCATAAGAGTTGCTATGTAATGAAAATGACAAAAAACTTTTTTATTTTTTTTTAAAGCTGATCAATTTCTAAGATTGTCATAACTGCTTTCCAGCTCTTATTACAAAAGAAAATAGTTCTTTTAGAGGTATAAATTAGCATAAACATAATATTTTTTTAAAGCAGTATGTGGTGAAATTGTTTAAGCATTGGGTTTTGTTCATTAACTAGTCTCTTCCAATATATACTCAGATTTTATTATGCAAGTCAATATTTTCATGAACAAAATTGGTATTAAGCAACTCCTGTTGGTAAAATTTTCAGGATATTTGTATATTTATATAATCAATAAATCATGAGAATTTCAGCTTATAATATTTATCTTTGGAAAAAAAAAAGTATTGCTAACTTGTTTTAGTAGATATCAAGTTACATTATGCAAAAAGCAAAATTTTTATTTGTAAATAAATCCAAAATATATTGGCTAAAGAAACATATTTGATTAACACAAATCACATAGGGCTGAATGAATTATAATTTTACATATTAATATGATCTCCTTGACAGTCTGATACTGTTATCGGTCTTTAATACATTTTTTTTTTTTTTTTTAATTTTCTACTGTTTTAACTTTAGCATTACTTGCAGCAGTTTTTATTACTTCCCAGATACCATTCATCCATGCATGGAATACTGCTGCCATATATGGTCTGGTGCCTCTGCTGTTCATCTTGAGGTTCTTTACAAAATCCAAAAATGGATATGCAATGGGATCAGTCCTGACTTGGGGTCTCAACTCCAGTCACTTTTCACCGACGTAATGTAACTTCCCTCTGTCTTTTCTACAAATATTTTCATGGCATCTATTCTGACGAGCGATTTTCAATGGTACTCTGACTGCATGAATTTAAGTATGCTACAAGGTTGGCATCTCGATCCCACCCTTTTACTATCAAAACAGTTAAATGTAACCATCTCTACTACTCCAACAGCTTCTTCACTTGCACTTCCCGACAGTAGAACTCCCTTTTTCTTACTTGATTCCCTGATAATTATAATCTTTAAAAATTTAAGTGTAATGTCAATCGACATCTTCTGTTGCCTTGATCCCCCATTCTTCTTTTTATTCTCCTCTGTTCTTCTTTTTATCCTCCTCTGTTCTTCTTTTTTATCCTCCTCTGTTCTTCTTTTTATTCTCTTCTGTTCTTCTTTTTATCCTTTCCTCAATACCCTTCACCCCATACCCAATTTTTCCCTTACACTCTTTGTAGCCAATTGCGTACTAGTGACACTCCTGCCTTGCTTGGTGTGAATTACTTTATACATATATATATATATATATATATATATATATATATATATATATATAAGTTTTCTATTGGATTAATATCTGGAGAGGCTGGGGATAGTCCATTAACCTGGATTCTTTTTTTTAAAACCTTTTTTGCTAAGGTGAGCGGTAGTCAGCTTTGCAAAATTGAAATTAGCATTATTTTGCATAAATATGCATTTTAAATTAAAGCATCTTGGTTGTAACTTGTAACACGCATAAAAATGTCTAGAGAATTTCTCTGTATTTATCTTGATTTTATCAATTTTGAAAGTGTCTGTCATTTTACTGCCTGCAATACAAGTACCATATTTACTCCAGTTCTATACTGTTGTCATGTAATTGTTGCTGCTTAACTATTTCCACAAAGAACACACACTGTAGCCCAGTCATCAGGTCCGTCCAATATAAATCAAGATTCATCACTTAAAATTGTAGAATAGTTTTCATGTACTACTTCACCCAACTTTAATGTTTCTCTTTGTGATATTTACTTAAAAGTTGGTAGTTTGATTGTTTTCATGTTTTTAGCTAATTTTCTTAATATCTGCATTTTTTTTCTCTCTGTTGTCATTTGCAACACCAGTTTTTACAAATATTTTCTTGCTGGGCAATCCAGTTTTCTTATTTATTAACTTTTCATTTTTCTAAAATCTCTTTTTTTAGCATTCTTACAATCATTTTTTCAATGTATTCAGTTTATTTTTTAACTTCACTATTCAACTTTTTGGCAATTTCCAACACTGTTTCTATCATTATTCAACCTAACAATCTCTTGTTTCACTTTTGAGCTTATGAGGGTGGGCTGAAAACATTATAGGCTGACTGTGAAGGAGTGTGATGCTAGAGCTGTGAAATCTTGTATGCATTAATTTCAACTATTCTTGTTAATAACTGCATTGTTTCTTTCCAGATAAACTGACATCTGACTGTTCAGAGAAGACTTCAAAAGTAAAAAGTAGGGAATTCTCTTGGCAATGTGGTGTTATCAAGTACCTGCAGAAAAGGGGTTTATCCCCCAAGGATATTTATGCTGACATGGTTGCTACATTAGGGGAAAATGCTTTAACATCAGTGCAAAGTGGGCAGCTAAATTTAGGAGTGGAAAGGAGTCTTGCAGATGATGCAAGGTCTGGATGTCCTGCAACTATTACCATCAAGGAAAACATTGTGTTCACCATATATGGTGATGGATAACAGGTTATAAATCAAATAGTCAATGCTATTAGCATAATCCATCAGAGAGTTCAGAATATTCTGCACAATGTACTTGGCATGACAAAGGTTTCTGCTCGGTGGGTACCAAGTCTTTTGACACCTGATCAAAAGTGCACCAGACTGAGCACATTTTGGGAAATTCTAACATTGTTTGAGGCAAATCCAGCTGGATTCCTTGAACATTTCCTCACCCAGGATATGTGCTGGATTCATCACTTTCAGCCAATGACAAAAAGACAATCCATACAGTGGAAACACCCCTCCTTACCTGCTCCAAAGAAGGCCAAGTTTGTTTCATCTGCAGGGAAGATGATACCCTCAGTTTGTTGGGATGGGATGCAAAAGGCATTGTGCTTATTGACAATTTTCAAAATGGCCACACCATCAATGGAGTGTACTATGCCAACTTGCTGAGGCAGTTACAAAAGTCTATCAAGACCAAACATCTAGGAAAACTGATGAAAGGAGTTTTCTCTCATAAAGATAATGTTCCAGCACACTTGGTTTCAATAGCTGTTGTGTGTAAATGTGGCTTTTAACTGGTTGATCAACCTCCCTATTCTCCTGATTTGACTATCATCTGTTCTCCATGAAAAAAGCACTTGACTGGGAACCAACAACACAGTGATGATCTTGCCATATCTGGTGTTGATGAATTTTTTTACCAATATGATGAACAGTCTGATATTAGTTTATCTTCATAGTCAGCCTATGAACTTTTCAGCCAATCTTTTTATATCTTTTTTTGCAAACCATGGTAATCTTTATATATCTGAAATAGAAAAATAAACATCAATAACTATACTATTTTATATATATATATATATATATATATAATGGACAATACTTTAGTTACATAATAAAATCTTACACTATCAAATAGATTACTGTAAATATTTCTAATAAAAAGAGGAAATTGACATGGTATATTTTAATATATCCTTAAAATTTTGACAACAATTTATTTTGGAAACCTTGACTTGCATAATAAAATCTTACATAGTGTAGCAAATTATTCACTTATTATTTAGTCACCTTAAGTAATTTAACAACAGTATAGATAATTTATCCTAAGCTATATATGAGGCTGTTAGCAATTAAATTTTTTTAAAATGAACAAAGAACTAAAAATTGCATTTCTATTCTTACTATGCTTTGCTCATACCATAGTGAATCTTATATATAACTAAATGCTTTTGGTTTTATAGTCAATGTTAAAGGATTTTTAACACTCATTTGTTGTATTTCTACTCTACAAATTACATGAATGAACAATGTATAATTATAAACTAGTTTATCAATCTTATTTTGTTAAGTTCTTGAGGCCTTCTTTAGATCTTACCAGTTCTCAATATTATTAGACCTGTAGATTTTACTCATTCTTGCTATTATTAGGCCTTCTTTAGAGTTTTATGAAATTATTTCAACATTTACTCATTTGTATGTATGTACATCACTATCCAGTGATCACTTTCTTTTAATTTTTTCCATCATGGCTTTTCTAAATTTCACATTTGTTTACATTCTTCATTTAAACAGTTTGCCATTATCATAATATGCCATTTCCATTGCTGATATGTTTTGTTATCTTTTTTGCATTGAAGATATTAAGTTTAGACATTATATACTCTTGGTGTATTATTTAGTAATACTAATTTACTTGTGTCATCAAAAATGATGGGTATATTTAACTAATTTTGCAATTGCATTAATGCTAATAAATTATTAAATTTTGTTGCTGTGAATTTTCTTGATTATATTAAATAATTCTTGAAAATTTAACAAATAACATTCTGTACATGATTGAAAAATGAAGTTTTATTTAGTAAGTTTAATTTCTACTACATTACAAAGAGTTTACTACATGCACAGATAGGTAACTGTGAACAGAAGAGTTCACTGTATATTATGAATAATTCTCCAATCTCTATGTAATCTCTGTTGATGTAAAAGTTTTGCACAAATATGTATACAGTTTTGGTGCTGAGTAAATTTTTGTCCACTTGAAATTATTTTCCTGCTCATTATGACATTGGATGTATTATGAGAATATTTGATATATATATATATATATATATATATATATATATAATGTGTGTGGAGTTCTATTGAATATGATGTGTTTGTAGTGTAAGGGTTATCTGTGCAGAAAGTGGAATCTGCAAGACAACTTCAAATTTTGACTTAGTCTGTTGTTTCACTTTGCCCCAATGTTAACTGGGGCGGGGGGAAAGCATGTATCTATGTCTTCTATAACTGTGGGTTAAATAGAAGGGTAGAGAGGGCTCTAGAGCTTTGGATGTGTTGGATTACTACCCCTGACAATGATTACAGACAATGCAATTTTTTCCCTTTGACTTTGAGAGTGACAACACATGTGGCATGAAAGTACTTCAGGGCCATCAACTGAAGATAATGTTGAATTGTCATTAAGTGAAACAATGAAATTCATTTCTTTCCTTATTTTTCTGTTGTTGGATCACTGGAGTTGAACTGTATTGAGCCTAGTCAGTATTTAGATGGGGCACTGCTTAGGTACTGTAAGCAATCTGAAATATGTTTCAGCTTTAAATAACTTACAAAGAGTTGATAAGCTGTAAAGGAAAAAGAGAAACAATCCTTATTTTTCTGTAATATGTTTTATTAATATATTTATTCATTATTGTTTGTTTAAATTTCCTGTCTTGTGTGTGTGTGTGTTTTTTTTTTTTTTTTTAAGCCAGGCTCACATGAGTTTGCAAAATATTGTTTTTAGGACAAATAATACTGGGAGTAATAAAACAATAGTTATTTCTATTCTGCAACAGGTGGCAAACAGTCTAAGGTAAAGAAAATCCTTAATTCAAAACTGAAGAGGGCAACAGAAAAACCACATCACTAACTTTTCTCATATAATATAAAAACAATAATAATTTCAAATGATGGGCAGAGTATTATTTTTGGATCAGAGATGATTCACCATAACCATTTTTTATGAAATTAGTCTCTAACTCTTGAAATCTCTTAGATTTTTGCTATTAATTTTCTATGTTTGCTAATAGGCCACTTAAAATAACAAACACATTCTTTCTCTCTCTCACTTTGTTCTTTTTCTCTCTCTCCTCTTCTCTTTTTTTCTCACAGACTAAGATTAGAAATGGTAGTATGTTTTCAGGTACACAAGTCTGTATGTTTATTACTTGTATTCTTTGTCCATCTCCTGTGATTCTCTTTGTTCTTTAATACTGCTCTTAAAAACTATATGCAAAACAACTTATCTAAAACATCTTGACAATGTTCTTCACTTAGCACAAGGTACAAAATAAAAAACAAACAAGAAGAAATTTTTTTTCTCCTTTTTATTTTTCTTTTACAGCAAATATGACAAAATGACTTTGAAGAAAATTTAGACATAACCAACCACCCTTTGTTTTTTAGTTTAGGAACCATATGAAGATTAAAATATTAAAAAAAATCATAATTTTATTAATTTGGGTAATAGAAAATAAATTCTACTAACTGAAATTTTTGAATGAGATATTCATCTATTTACTAATGTGGTATTAGTGTTAATCTCTTTGAAAAAATCTTTCAGTTGTACTTTTGTTTCCCCTGTATAGTTTCTTGTGTTGAAGAAATTATTAGTAATTTAAATATGTGTGCAAAAAGAAAAAAATGAATGATAATATATTCAGTAGAGTGCAGACTTTGCCAAAACCTTAGCTTAGCAGTATCACTTTTCAACAGTAGATTTTCACAAATTAGTCTCTTGCAATTAAGGTTTTAAAGCTTTAGTTTCTTGTTGCATTTATTACAAAATTCCCTAATCACCTCTAGTGCTAAAGAGAGAACTATTTTAATTGAGTTTTCCATTATGGAAGAATCAGGCATCATCAGTGACTTGGTATTTTTCTTACTGACTGGCTAAATAAAATATACATCCACTCTTACTGAATATCACATGAAAATCTCTTAACACAGCACACTAATTGCTTCTTGAACCTTGTCATAAGGGAATTTAAGCACAGGTAAAAATCCACTCATATAAAGATGTATATTTGTGCATATGCATGTTAGCCAAATGTTTTGGGAACTTAAAACACAAAATGGTCCCTTCAAGAAAAAGAAAAAAAAAAAACGAATAATAAAAGAAATGAAGTTCTTTATTACCTGGGTGTGTGATTTAAGTGGGTACATGGCTCAGGGATTAGAGCATTAGTGTTCCAACCATAAGACCAAAGTTACTGTATATACTCATGTATAAACTGACATCATGTATAGTGCAACCCCTGAATTTTTTTTACATGAAGTTCAGCCCCCCAAATGCACCTGTGTATAATGCAACTGGTCACCGAAAATGCATGATTTTTAACTTCTTCAAAAAGATGCACCTGTGTATAGTGTGATCCCCTATTCTTTGCATAAAAACTGATCATAAAAACTTGTATTATACTCTAGTATATATGGTACTTAGTCAAGGAAGTGACTTCTTAATGATATTGATCTGGGAAGATGATCCCAGCATGCAAAACTGTTGGGAAATGTCTGAAAACTATGCCACAAGTTAACCCAAGCCATGTGAATGAAATTGTTTGAAAGCTGTTGATGTGTGCATGAACATGAAGTGACAAGTCCTCACCTAACAGGCAGATAGAAGCTCTTTAACTTTTCAGTTGGCAATCTGTCTAGAGGTAGTGTCTCAATAAAAATACTCATCCACCAGCAGTCTGGGCATTTATGGGGGTGTAGCAGCCTAAATAACTTATGATGAATAAAATTCTTTAAAAGTCACATGATTTAGCAATCTGCTGCAAGCCGTATGATGTGATTTAAAGAGATATCTGAAATGCTTCTTAAGACTGGTATTTTGACAGATGATCAATTTGTTCGTTCCCTTAATGTTTATGTAACTTTTTGTAGTCACATAAAAATCTTATTGAAACCTAGGTTCCTGGGGAGAGGTTTGACACACAGATTTATTAGCATTTGAATTAACTTAAATAAAAAATTTAAAAAACAAAAAAAAAAGCTTTGTACATTTGGGAATTAATTTTTGTATATATTCTAATCAGTACTAAAAACTGAATTAGCTTAGTTTAAAAATATGATCATCCTGCTGCCCTGTCATTTAGTGTGTCTTTTCTTTCTTTTTTTTAAATCATTTCACCCCAAGCAAGGTGATTGATTCATTTGTTTTTCCATAGATTATCAACACTTCGCAAGTCATTTAAAACTAGAACATAAGAATTTTTTTTTTTTTTTTTTTTTAGATAATAATGAATGATTTAGTGATGCAAATTTTACTAATTAACTCATAGCTGGGAGAGAGAAGAGATGGATTTATATCTTTCCCAAAGGTGTTTGCACGTAGGTGAATATAATGAATACAACTGGATTTCGAACTCGGCTCTCTGATTAACATTTCTGAGCCATTATCCATCGCACCACTTGCACATCCAAGCTTACAGCAGTCACCCATTTGCTTAACTTTGGTGATCATATGCAAACAAGTGTTTTAACATGAAGTGGCCATAAGCAATAATGCCACAAGGGAGAATCCTTAGAATGTAGGAAATGGAGACAACTTTAAAAGTAACAAGAAATCCAATCCTAAACAGGCAGCAAGGCATAAACCTCTACTCCTATTGAATAGATAGGGAAGGAGTGTGAACTGGGCAGTAGGAAAACTTTTAAAAGACATTTTTATTGACATACTATTCACAAAAGACAGTTCATGTATATATTTCTTAATTTAGGAATTTTTTTAATCTCCTCAACTCTTTGAAAAATTGTGAGGAATATCTTCAAATTGGTTAATTCAAATATTAAATCACTAATTTCAAGCTGGTCTTACTGATTTCAATTCAAAAACACATTTCTGCCATTTTTTATTGTTGTAGAGACAGAATTATGATTATTTTTTTTTTTTTTTTTATACAGAACAAATGAGAACCACTGGTTATCATTCTTAATGTTTTGGATGAATTTGTGTTAAGTAGCTTGTATTCTTGCCAAAAAGTTTTATGCTACATTGAGCACAGGTCATATTCATGTATGTTGCCATAAATGTCTTTGTGTTAAAAAAGAAAATGTTCACTGATTCAATGATCCTGATGATTTGCACTTCATGATTTCAGTGAAAGATCTTCTATAAATTTGGGTCATAAAATAATTTAATCCTAGAGTACCACAAATCACCAAACAGATAAATAGACAATATCATTCAAATAGAAGATAACCAAAAACTATGGGATGTTAAATCTATGAGATAGCTAAAATTATTTTATGGTACCACCAAAAATGAAGCTTTTTAAAGAAAATGGTATGTGTGTCCTTAATATTTGCAGAACTCAATATACCTGAGAATAACATGGAAAAAATTATTTGCTCAGCTATAAGATAGTACAGATATGACTTCTTAAAAATAATCATCCAGACATGGAAACTTAGAGGACTCGAGATATCTGAACTGATTTTTATCATTTCTGTGAATTATATCATGTCGTGGTTATGTTTTTATTATGCAAGTCAGTTTCCACAATAAAATTCATATTAACCAAGCAATGTTGGTAAAATTTTCAGGATATATAAAATTACCTCCTAGTCACTTTCATTTATTAGGCATTGAACTGTATCACCTCACACCTATGCACTTACCTGACATCTCCACTAACCTGATCTGATGAATATTCATGAGCACCCCTATACCAAAAATTTTTTAAAACCAATAGCATTTTTGCTCTTGTATATAAATACTTGTCACAAAATAAAATCCTTACATTTACCATCAGGGTGAAACACATTGGCTAAGATAGTTTTCATTTTGTCTGTTTTCATATATATATATATATATATATATATATATATATATATATATTATATTCATTCCTGTAGTTCACTGCTACTAACAAGCAGAATTTTTTTTTCTCCTGATGACGGCCATGCTGGCTGAAACTAGTCGAGGAATCTAATTGAAATAATAAAACAAAAAATATTAATATACAACCCAGTATGTCTGAAAATTTTAATTTTTAATTTCGCAGTATTTTTTATTGTTCAAAACATATATATATGTAAGCAATATATTGTGTCCTTTTCTTGCTTATAATATCTATCATTAGCAAAAAAAATATTGGTAACTTATTTGGGTGGTATCAGGTTTTATTATCTGAATGTGGCATGTATTTTTATTTATAAATAAATTAAAGATATGGGCCAAAGAAATATTAACATGGTATCCTGTATACCTGAATAAATTATTTTACATGCTAGTATAGGCTCTTTGAAACTCTATCACCTTCAGCCTTTTATGTATTGATTCTGTTCACTTCTCTACTGTTTTAACTTTAGCATTACTCACAGTAGTTTTTATTGCTTCTCAGAGATCTCATTTGCTTGAATATTGAATATCTTATGTAAATCTCTTAATGATAGCCCACAAGTTTTCTAATGGATTAATATCTGGGGAAGCTGGGTGCCATTCAATCAGTTTGATGTCTTTGAAATCCTTTTAACATGGTGAGCAATAGTCAGCTTTGTAGAATTTAAAAGAGGATTGTCTTTAACTAATACCATTCAAAAATGTCTTATTGAAGCACTTAGAATAATTCTCTGCATTTATTTTTATCCTTTAATCAACATTGTAGAGATCTATCATTTTATTGTCTGCAATATGATACAACCCTCTCACTGTTGTTTTCTAAATTGTGCTGCTTAACTATTTCTGTGAAGGACCAATGTCTAACCCAGTCATCAGGTTCCTCCAATGTAGCTCGACATTCATCACTAAAATTGTGTAATCAGTTTTCATGTACTATTTCACTCAGCTTACATGTTTGTGTTTGTAGTTTAGTTATTTTTATGTCTTTAACTAATGTTCTTAACATTCTGCATCTTTTCTTTTTGTATTTACATTTGTAGCACCAATTTTTTCAAATATTTTCTTGTTGAACAATCCATTTTCTTATTTATTGCCCTTTTAATGTTTCTCAAATCTTTTTTTTATAACATTCTTAAATGCAGTTGTTTTCTGTTTATCTCATCACTTAGTAAGTTTATAACATACTGTTTTTTCTTTTGAGTTTATATCTTTCTTATGTCCTGTAGCAATCTTTCTGTCTGAAAATGAACAATATTAATAACTATACTATTATATATATTTTGCAATACGATGAAGCTGAATAATAACATCTTACTCCATAACTCCAGTTATTGTAATAACTGAAGTTATAAAGTGAGTTATTGTTTTTAATAAAAAAAACAAACACAAGCTGAAATTCATGTGCTATATTTAAAATAGAAATATACCTTGAAAAGTTGACTAGCCTATGATTTCCCCCATCCTGAATTACATGGCACATAGAAGAAGAATAAAGTGATATTGTGTATTTTATTGTTTGTAGGAACAAGAATTTTGTTGCATTTTCATCATAACTAACATGTTTGCTATATTTTAAACAAACTCAATCCCTACCTATCTCATATTCTATAACTTTTTAACGATTAAAGTTGATATTTCCTGCAATTAATGACTCTCCAGAGGTTTGTTAGACAAAGTATAACTGCTCTACAGCAAACATTGTTGTCATTTAATGCATCTGCATAAAGGTTTCTGAACAGTTATATAAATATTGACAAAAGTTGTATATGTATATACCTGCCCACTTGGAGAATGTTTCCTTGTAAATTAAAACCACAAAATGTCTTGCATAGGGTATACCACAACCACAGTTTTATGGAGACTCACTTGTTCATCTATCGAACCATAGTGCCATCAGACAACACATTAATAAGCAGCATGAGGATCATAGTAACATTAGACAGCTACTGACAAACAATACTAAAATACTAGCAAAATCAAAAAGTAAAAACAGACTTATGATCATTGAATCAATACTCATAAAAAAAAAACAACCATCAATAAATAAAAACAATTATGACTTAAGAGTCTGCATTCTTAAATGTATGTGCTCTTTGCTTATGTCACAATGCTCATTAGTTCTATAACTTCAGATCCCAAAATGTACTCCATATGATTTCATCACATACTTCTAACAGCTTATTTTAAAAAAATAGTGTTGTTACACCAGTTCAAAATTTTACTAAACTCACCAATTGTCTCTACCTACCTTCATGATGACTTAAGAAAGTCGAAAGCTTCAACCCTATTTCTTATACTTTTCTTCTGAAATGAACTTCAGACAATTTCTCATGGAATTTCTTCCTTATCTGAGAAGGATTATTTGTAACTTGGAAAAGTTGATCATTAAAGTTAATCGACATAAAATATCATTTTTAATAGTATTTGCCTTAAAAAGTTGGCATGTAGGTTCATTGACCACAAATCTAGATATGAGTAAATCCCTGAAAATTCCATTAAAAAAATTGATTTAATTATTTTTGATGGATAATGATTGTACTGATCAATCCAGATTGGATTTTCTCTGTCTAAAGTTGCCCTCATTCACAACATATTTATGACTCTTAATATGAATGATAGATTCATTACTTGATTCTTATTAACATTCATTGGACAAGTCTTCTGACAAAGGCATTTAGAATTCTGACTTATTGGAAATTAACTCCTTCATTTTCTTTTCAAAACTGAAAGAGAAACATAAAATTGATAAGCCACTATGACATGATTTTTTTTTTTTTATTGTGGAAAAGAGTCCAGACTTTTGTTCTTATTGGAATCAACAAAAACAAAGAAAGGTGGTTAATTTTCATGTTTATGCATATATAATTTGGACTTTGAAATTTAAATTAACCTTTTAGACTTGAACTAATCTAGTCCATGAAATATTTACTTTTAAAATCTACAATTTTATTAAGTCAAATAATCATAACCAAATGTTGAAACCACCTGACATTGAATATAAACTGTCAAAAACACTACTGGTGTCCTTTGGGACAGTGGTGTATTAGATATAGGAATTGGTTACTGTTATCTAGTGGTCATAAGTTCAATCTCTGGATCTTGTAGTGAAACATTTCTTCAACAGGAAGAAACCAATGACTGACACCATAGGAACAAAATAACACAATAATCAACAGATATCCCATATCAGCTAAACAATGGACAACTGATCATGGTGAGAGTGTGTTTGACCAAAATGTTGTGTCTAAGATGAGAACAATAATTTGAAATCATTGAAGTATATATCTATTAAATCTGTTTATATATTTAGTGCTAAAAGAACAGTGCTCACCATTTAAAACTTTGTCTTGTTGTTGTGCTTCAAGGATTAATTAATCATCTTTTCTTATACCCTTTATCTTTCTATTCATCTTTCTATAACAGAATTTTGTAGATGATTTTGTTATTTATGTTCTTACTACTTTTTTAAAATTTTAATTTTTTTTTTTTCAACTTGGATTTTTTATTTATCTTTTTTTTTCCTTTTTTTCAATTTTGAGTTTCTGTAAAATTGCGGTCATGTGAAATGTACCACAGACTCTTATTTCTAGTGACTTTTAATCAAATAAATCATTCTGGTCTGTTTTTAGTTTGGCAAATACCAAATTGTCTGTTTAAAGTGAACTTTGATCAATGTTGTTAATTTCAATGCTTTTGTCTAGGTTTCTCTTATTCACAGTGAATTAAATGTCTGGCTTCATATAGTTAAATGATTTATTGAGTTTGTGATTTTTTTTGTTATTATTATTATTATTATTTAATTTTTCTAAATTTTAACTTTTAAACCCACTTGCATCTTTTTAAATCTTTTATTCTGCCTTCAGATTTTTTTAAAGAAAATTGTCCCTCTAACTTCAAAATTTCTCCAGACCGGGCAGGGATGTATTTGCTTTATTGTTTTTGTCTTTTTTTTTTTTTTTTTATAAAAGTTTGTTTAATGTTTCATTTATAACATTCATTTTTCTTTGTCAAATTTATTCTTTTCTCTCATTGTCTCTGTTGCTTTTATCCCTTTAATAGTAAATTAACAGGCTTTCTACTACAATCCCAGAATTTTATTCTATTAATTACATTGTGTTTTTTAATACACAAAAATTTCTTTTTTATGCTATTATCAAAAATTTTTCATTTCTCCTAATGTTTTATATTTTTCTCTACTGCTTTATTATTTATTACAAAATTACAACATCTATTACAGTTATACCTCCATTTGCTATTTCATGTTTTAGTTTCATTCAATTTGGGAATATTCTCTATTTTCACCTGGCAATTCCCAACTCTTTATGAAGCTGAAGTTCCACTATCAAATACAAAAATTCATTATTTAAATAATGAATTTTTGTATTTCATTTTTTTTTTTTTTTTTTTTTCAGTTTATTAAAAATTTATCTGAATTCTTTGTCTTTGATATTTTTTATCTCTTATAAAGAATGGATATTATTAATTTTTGAAGATGTACATTTTTAAAACTCTTCATATAAATGTCTTCAACCTTGTACATGAATGCTGACAAAGTAACTATTCTATTTTTATGGTTTTGGCAGGTGAATTTGGAATTTTAAAGAAATGTTATTTTGAATATTTGGTAATTATTCTGCTACTTAAGATAGATAATGTTTTTGTGCTTTAGCTTAATTCTATAACTTGGAATTGTATGGTTTGGTGCAATTTAAATATAAGGCCTTTAACTTTGTGTCCTTGGCTATAATTATATCAATAAAAGAAAAAAGAAAATCCTGCATATTTTTATATTGCAATTTAAAATTAGAATGGAGTGAATATGAAAATAGAAATTTAAGTTTTATCAAGAATATTATCGGTATTATTGCTGTTTCTGGTGGTGCTGGGTATTCTCGCCTCATCCCCAACTCCTCACCCAATAACATGGGAATAACTTAAAAATCAATAATGGAAGAATGAAGAACATCGATAATCTATTATTCTTGTTCTTCACTGACATTCATATTACTTGACTGCGGCTTAATTCTCAAGTCAGATTGGAATAGCATTCATCTCTGAAACTGTCAACATTGATTGAAAGAATTTCAGGATGCCAAAGCCTTTAATTATGTACCAACTTTAATCACAGACTCTAAGACTTGGATATTAATCTCAAGTGGATTTAAAGTCTGTCCATTTCTTAATCATTTTCTAACATTCCCTCCACTTTTTTAAAAATACTTTTGTTGGGAAAATTTTGTGGGTGTAATAATATTTCGTAGCATAGAAATCGGTTGCCAAGTATAGTTCTGTAAAGTTTGACATTCTATCTCATTTAGGAAACACACATCATTACATACTAGTAGTACCAGTGAAAGTTTCATGGTTTTGCTATTTGAATTTTTTTCAGGAATCATAATTCTGAACTTAATGATTGAATTTAGCTCCTTGCATGTTCCACAAATATAAAATGCCCATGGAAATTCCCCTATTGCACTATTTGAGCTTAACACCTTTAACAAAATCTTGCAAGAACAATTTTTTAAGAAGTAAGAGGGTACAAATGAAAAGATTTGAAATTGACAAGTTATTTCATTTCACTGAAGTGACAGTTAAAAACATCAGAGTTATGCCTCCTCTATCTTCTCTCTCTCTCTCTTTTCACTGGAACCAAATTGACATCTTTTATATCTTTCCTCACATGAAAGCATCAAAATAGAATAGTCCATTATTTATTGGCAGGGAATAATGTACATGCTAACTAATGAAGGAACAAGAAGAATTATAATTTGACCAAAGAAATATTCTCATTGGAGTGAGGGGAAACTGTACTATCAATCATTTAAAATCTTTCATATCTCCGTTACATGAATCTGTGTATTTAAACTGTGACAGTAACATACAATAAATTTGTTACTAAAATATATTGTTAACTCCAGGGTCTGTATCAGATTGAAATAAAATAAATGGCTGTTTTGAACCACAACCTTTAAAATGTCATAACTTGGTTCAAATCAAATTAGTCAGAATGGCATTAGAATCAACATGATGCTACCAGTGATCCAGCAAGGGATTTATTCTATCTTGATAAAAACTGAAATCAAGAAAGTCAACTGCAAAGAGGCATTTTTGACTTGATCTGCATTGGTGTACACCAGCTGATGAGTATATGCATCTAGAGCTTGAAAAAAGTAGTAATGCATTATGGAATATGTCCAGTAAATAGAATATGTAGTCAAAGAACATTAAAATGATTTTTTTTTTAGTCAGGAGTGAAGATTTAATTTTTGGAAGGTTGAAGGCTAGGAAGTCAGTTTGCAGATCCAAAGAAAGCTACCTTTTTAATTATCATGCAGAAACAACTTTTCATCATCACTAAGCACATGATCAAATAAAGGTAATTTTTAAAAACAAACAAGAAAACTGCAACAAGAGTCAAACCATGCAAACTCTGTTGTACAGACTTCTGTATTTTTTTCTTTGTTGATTTATGCCAAATGTTTTGCAATTATTGCATGGACAATCTTCAGTTTTTCTCTTAGCATCAAAGAGTTTATTTCTAGATGAGGTTTCACAGCTGTCCTCAAGTCATCATTGTTGAGTAAAAACTTGTAACCATGATAAAGCTCACCTTAAAGAATCAGAATCAGATTTTTGGAACGAATAATGCATGATCCATTTTGGAGTTGACTCCAAGCACTGTTGATATTTGGAGTGACTTCTGAAGCCCAATTTCAAAGTTTGAACTCCTAGAGAATAATAACAAAAAAATTATATTTCCTCATCTTTGCTTTAATACTTTATAAAAAAAATGAAGAATAAAATTAATCAAAAGAATTTGAACATCCATATGAGAAGATTCAGATCTTTAAAATGATGTATACAATAGAGAACAAAAACAATTGCATGAATGCAATGCTCATTCTAACATATTGGTCTACAGCTGAAATCTAGTTTTATGTATGTGTGTAAGCAGTATTGGTTTATAGTAAAAATTTGATATTGGTTATGCGTAAAGAATCAATATTGATCGATAATATAGTTCATAAAATTTTCAATATAAGTCTACATCTAGATCTTAGTTTGTATGAACTTCAGCTGAATCTATAATTGCTCTTTTTATTGTGCATCTATCTTAATTTTTTCAATATGAAATTTTCAACTGGCCCGAGGCTGGTTTTTGCCTCTGGCAAAGAAAGTGATTGAGTATCAGAATAGCAATCTAAATCCTAAGAATAAAATGGCATGTTGAAATTTTTGCCTGTGAAGTGGAACAAAATTATTCTTTAACACATTCCAGTAACTCTTTGATAATTGTTATGTTAGTCTCATGTGAAGCTGAATTTTCATTTTTCCATATTGGTTATGTGAATATGTAGTTCACTGTGTTATAAGAATATGTTGATAGTGATCAAATAAGTCAAATCTGTGAAGGAATTAGGGTTCTTGTGTTCATGTTGGTCAGTGAGACTTACTCAGTAGTGTTTTATGTTAAAGCTAAGTTGCTATCTCTAAATACTTAAACAAAGGATACTGGATTTTACATATTAACACTATTTACATGATTCAGATTGTTGTTATCATCTTTATTGTCATATTCACAGTGTTTCGGCCATTGTACACTCTAGCCTTCTTCAGGTGATATATGTTGGAATTTTAAACCAAACCCTTTATCTAGTAGTATCTGGGGTAGATTGTTCTAGTTCCACATTACCACTTTTCTGGATATCTCAGTTTCAGTTATTTTCCTTTAGTAACTCAACTTTCCAAGTTTTTGTTCAGGTATTGAACTCACAACTCTTTAGGTCAAGCCACTGGATTACTTCAACCAATGGCCCAGAGGATAAAAGTAATCCAGTGGCTTGACCCAAAGAGTTGGCCACAACAGAGGTGAACAAAAACCTGGAGAAATAACCTTATGTCAGAAATATAGTCATAGCAAATCATAAATAATTTCTGTTTTTTTTTTTTTTTTTTTTTTTTTTATCAACTTTATTCTTCAATAAATAAAGTAAAATTACATTTTATTCAGTTATATATTCACCATTATTTGTAATGACTTGTTGCCAATTAGCAGGAAGCTCTTCAATAGCTTTTTAGTAAAATTCTACTTTTTTTTTTTTTATCATTTCTCTTGCAAAAAAAAAAAAGCAAGTTGATAATGGCACTAAGACACAAGAGGTTACTGGAAGTTAAAAATTTAGAAGGAACCAGAAACCCAATCCTAAACATGGGATAAATCTCTACTCCTATTAAAAAATGGGATGTTGTAAAAAAAAATGTTTGCAACAAACTCTTGAATCTGGTTTTCATTAGAGAAAGTTTTGTCATAAAAGCATTTTGCAGTGATCAAAAAGGTAATAATCAGTAGATGCAAGGTTAAGTGAATATGGCAGGTGGATTAGAATAGACCAACATATTTCCAAAATTTTTTCCAGTTTTATTCTTGCTGTGTGCAGTCTTGTGTTGTCATGGAGTCTGACAACATTTTTCCTATTTATCAGCATAGTGCTTTTCAACCAAACCTTTATGGACACATTGCAGCTGCTGGGCATATAAATGTGAATTTATTGTTTCATTGCATTTTAAGAATTCTAAATGGATAATATTCCAGCAATTTCACCACATGCACAACCATACCTTTCTTCCACAGAGCTCAGCTCTTGGTGTCGTTTGTGAAGATTTATTCTTCTTAGTCCACTACCTTTTGCATTGGACATTATGTGTAACCCCTTTTTCATCGCCTTTTATGATATATATAAGGAGCAGTTAGAACAATATATTTGTCAATACAATTGGTTCTCAAAAATGGAAATTAGCTGTGACTCGACTGAATATTTTATCTAGAGAAGTAATGATTTGTTTTATCATAATGTGCTCATTTCCTTGAAACAAAATAGAAGAGTTCTTCTTTCAAAATTGTAGAGCAGCTTTCCATTTTAATTTGTTGAAAATGCAATAAAAAGTTAATCCATTTCTAATATCCCCCCCCCAAAAAAAATATTTTCATGAATTGTTAGTCGTCTACATTGGTTTTGTCTTATTAGAAAGAGAGAAACTACAATTTGTATATTTAACAAGGAAATAAGACAAGAGTTTGATTTGAATCAAGTACCAGACTTTACAAAGTGACAGAAACAGTAAAGATAGAAAAGATAAGAAACAACTTTGGTGATAGAGAGGGAAGGAAGATATGAGATTTTATACTGATTGGAAACAAGAGGGTTATCATCTGAGCCTGTATTGCTTGAAGGCAGTATTGGTAGAAAGGGGTGTCACTTGATATACACAGGAGATGAGGGGAAAGTTTAGTTTGTGATCTGTGCAAGAACTGCATTTAGAAGATGGGGTTGGAGAGTAAACGAGGTTGAAGGACAGATAAGATCACCACGGAAAGAGAAGTCGAGTGAAGTGAAAGCAAGGTGGAGATGATAATCTTCAAGAAACACCTGAGTTAATTAAATTGAGCAGTGACAAGATCTGTCAGCATAAGTCAAGATAAACCTAAGATAAAAGTCAGGTCTGATATAGGAATGGTGATTTGGGAAAACTAGTACAGGTGCTTTCTATAAGCTTACACACACACACACAATATCATGAATTTCCCACATTCTTCATAGTTTAATCTATAACCATTTACTATTACTTTCAACTACACTGATCTGATATTTGAGATTTTACAAGACTTTATAGGAGGAGCTCTTCTTGTTCTTTTGTCTTTTATGCTAGCTTTTAAAAGCATCATTAACATGGAATCAGATCCTTAAGCATCTGTTAATCTATTTCAAATATCTGTTGTGATTTATTTCATTTGAACATGAAAAAAGGCTTCCATTAAAATTGAGTTTTGAAGAACTTTTTCATTTTTTTTTTTTTTTTTTTTTTTTTGCTTGGGACTTTGAATAAAAAAAAAAAAAAAAAAAAGGAAAATTAATTTAAGATATCAATCTCAAAAAATGGTTTGTGATTGCATAGTATTGCATTATTAATCATATTTTTTTCTTAAGGCATTATCTAACATCTTCATTATCCCTATTCTTTTAGTGTGCTGCAGGCTGTTTTGAAAGAACATCCAATAATTTTTTATTATATTTCCAAGAAATAATTGTTTAAAGTGCTGGCCTGGCAATGTGACTTGACTGTTTATTGATTAATTTAGCTCTGTTATGGCAAAAGCAAATATTTCCAACATATTAAACATAAGACATTTTAATAATTTCACCCCAAGCAAGGTGATAAAAGCCACTAAGACACAAGGGTTTACTGAGAGTGAAAGAAACTTTGAGAAGACAAAGAGAAGGATTCAAGGAACAGAAGATAACAATTGACATTTCATTTAAGATTTTGAAAATCATAGTTGACAGGAAAGCAAGAAGCCAGTAGAATTACATAAGTGAGAAGTGCAGGAGAATAAACTATTAGCATAGAACTTGGGTTACAACTACCAATTTCAACAGTGAAATTATGAGACCTAGCTGCCAATCTAGTACTGCACTTAAATTCAGTGAGGTACCAAAGAGGAAAGCTCATCATAACAATTGCCATGTAAGTATTTTTAGAAAAGGTACAGGGATGCTACGTTATAGGAGTGTGAAAGTGACTGAAGCTGAGATGCTAGGTTAGAACCAATAACATTGCAGATTCTTCTTTGGACTTTATCAAAAGTTATTAAAAATCTTATTAATTTGCATTCTGAATCCAAGCTAGATTCTATGTAGCAGCTAGCAACATGAAGGCATTTTTGAAGATTTAATGTAAAATTTTAGTCAAATAAGCTTTTTATCCATGTCTCTCTCTCTCTCTTTATATATATATATATATATATATATAGTTTTGAACAATAAAAAATATTAAAAAATTAAAATCTTCAGACACACTGAGTTGTATATTAATATTCTTTCATTTTTATTATTTCAGTTAGATTCCTCGACTAGTTTCGGTCAGCATGGCCATCATCAGGAGAAAAAATTTTTTGTTTGTTAGTAGCAGTGAACTACAAAAATGAATGACTTGATGGAGAAAATGAACTTTATATGTAGTTTTCATTTGTTTTTTTAACATGAATTTTAGTCAGTCCTTGTGTTGGTCAAACAGTCTCTTTTCAGTTGTTATTTAAGATAAGAGCTGGATGGATTCATGCTGCTCTGAATTCCCTTGGACATTTTGACAGTTTTTATTGGTTCCTGGAAAGGGGATGTGTCTCTGTTAACTGTGTGTGTTATTTGATTCTTAAGGAGTGAGTGAGTATGATGTGTGTAAGTGTATATTAGTATGGGTGTGGGTATAAGTGTGAGTCCTCAACACCTCTGCAAGCATGTCTGTCATGTGTAGGTGAGAAATGTGGGTAGGGCCTGATCTGTGGGATTATATATTCTATCTATGTTAAATTTGTGATCAAGCCCATCTGGATGGAGCCTTTTTAGGCACAGAATCCATTTATCTTCATGGCCTTCTAAAATCTTTCTAATGTTATCTGCTCTGAACTTTTCTATTTTCTCAATTATAGTGAATTTGGCATGGGTTTTAAAATTGTGTTTTCATAGGTGGAAATGTTGTTCTATAGGTAATAATCTTTCATGGGGAACCAACTTAATTTGATTGCAGTAATTATTAATTCTGTAGTGAAAGGGCCATTCAGATTTTCCTGCATATTTTTCTGGCATAGTGTGCATTATAGGAGGTAAATTATGTTATGACTTCTACAGTTAGTGTCATGGTAGATTTTAAAAGTAGATTTAGTAACTGAGCTAGTGAATGAATTGGTGTGTCTAATGTGGTTACAGCATAAGCTCCTTTTGTTGTTACATGGGTTTGGAAAATCCTGTTGTTTTTGGTTTATTACAGATTACCTTATTTCCTAAAATGTGATTACTATATATATATATATAATCTCACACCTCTAGCATGACTCAGAATTTCATACACAATGCAATCTTCAGTTGTTGAGCTCAAATTGAGACTGTTTTATACTTTGAATCATATATATATATATATATATATATATATAGTTCGCAAAATGTAGTCAATATTAAAAACTAGTCATGTAAAACATCACATGAAAATGCATCTTGCTGCTAGCATCAGCCAGCAATTGTTTCCTGTAACAACAATTCTGTTAGCATGTATGTAAATCACTCTCTGGACTTAAAAGTTACCTACATGCCAGGTTTGTGCCAGCCAAACAATGATTCTTTATATCTCTGGCAACTTTTCTGGGCACAAAATAATAAAAAAGCAGAAGAGTCTTGCTCTATGACAAGTTGACTGCCACCATGTTTTATCATGGTTTCTCATGTTCTAATTGGTAGAGAACACTTTAGCCAAAAGAGTTGGCTTCCTTGATGGTAAGAAATAGAATACAGGTTTGATTGCTCTTGGAATGTACATTTTTCATGAAGAGGACTTCTCAATCCCTAGGCTGAGTGACATTAATTTCACTCTTTAAAATAACACAGATGTCAGTAAAACATGTATAAGAGGCTTATGGTCACATCAAGTTGAAACACCAGTTCCCATATGATCACCAAAGTTAAGCAACATTGAGCCTGGTCAGTACCTAGATAGGTGACTGCTTGGGCATACCAGGTGCTGTAAGTTTGGATGTGTGGGTGGTTTAATGGATAATGGCTTAGAATTGTTAATCGGATAGCTGATTTCCAATTCTTATTGGTTTGTTATATTCATTTACACATAAATACCGTTGGGAAAGGAATGAATCCATTTCTTCCCCCCCATTATGGGTTAATTAGTAAGGCTTGCATAACTAAACCATTGTCTTGAAAATGATTTTTATAATCTAAAAATATTTTCTGGCTTTGAATAGCCTACAATGGGTTGATAAACTGTAGAAAACTAATCAAAACATTAAACCTATTAAAATAATGTCAATAGTAATAAGAAATATATACACATGCATGCAATAATTCATTCTCTATTGTTGGTTCCAATGCAAGTGGAGGAATGGCTGCAAAACACTTTCCTCAGTTTATAGGCAGAAGCACAGAAATGCATGCTGGGATTTTTCCTACCTAATAAAATAGGCCTGTTCTCAGTTTTATATGACTCAGTCCCAGTCTATCTTGTCTTGAAGTCAGGATGCTACATTCATTTCTCTGAATTTGCTCTTCTATGTCAACCCCAATTCTTAGTTTATGAATATTTTGTCATATTACTGTTGCCTTGCCTTATTACTGTTAATTTACCTTGCATATATTGTTTGCTGGCTTTTATATTATTTTTTATCCTGTAGTTTTCCTAGTTATTGTTTATTGCAAACTTTGTTAATTCTGTTTGCCATCATCTGATTCTGTTCTGCCATTTATTTATATTTAACTATAACCACTCACTCTACATTTGTATAACTAGATAATACACGTACATACTGATGTTCACTTTCTCTTATACACACTATATATTAATATATGCAATCATCATAATTGTTTATTGAAATTACATCTTTTTGTTTTCAATCCATATTCATTTTTTATACCTCATATTCATAATAGCCAGTATTTAATTACTTCAGTTGGAGTAGCACAGTCGTATTAAATTATCTACCCCTTCCACATATTTCCATCTATCTTTGTTGTCTTTAAGAAACAACATTGGGAGCAATGGATAGTTCTTTGATTCTTGGCAATGTATAAGGTTAGCTTTTCACTTTGGATTTCTGTCATGTAGTCAGTTCAGTGTGAAATAAGATTCAGCTAAAAATAATTGACTTCATGGAGATCAAGGATTTTTTTTTTTAACTCTGCACATCAACTCTGAATTATTTGTATTTTGTTTTAAATATAAGAAACTATTCAGACAAGCATCCATATTTATTCAAAATACAAGGGTCAGACAAAAAGTAATGCTTGTTACTTCATTAGTTACAACAGATTTAATAATAGAAGCACACAAAACATCAAAATAAACAGAAAAGTCTTGGGATTCAAAATTTAATCAACAACATCAGGATTCAAAATTTAATCAACATAGTCACCTTTCTTTGTAATTGTTATATTCCACCTTCAAATGAGACCATGTATATCTGTTCTGAAGAAGTTTCTTGATTGCCTTATTAGCCATATGCCTGTTGTCTCATTGAAGAACCATTGTCCCAAGTGCTATCTATATTGTACAGTTATACAAGTTCTTGAGCAGTCAACACCCTCTGTTTGTCATGGAATCAGCATTCTAGGAACCCACTTTGCACAGATATTAGAGTAGCCAAGAAAATGAATTAAACTACATATTCTATAACTTTTGAAATTAAAACAAGCATTATGTTTTTACCAATTAGTTCTGCTTGATTTAAACATTATTAATAAATTATGACATTTTGGTTTTTATTATGTACAAGGGGTGGCAGAAATACCTCCCACATATACATTCCACATAATGGTAAGACATTAGTGACATGATGTCTTCATCTAGCTAATGTCTTAACATTATATAGGAGATACTTCTGCTACACTCTGTACTTCTTCTTTATCTATGTGCCATGTCTATGACAGAGAAGGATAACCAAATATAGGATATTTTAATGGTGTACATACGACATTGTTTTAAATAGGTTGATTATTACTTTTATGTGTCACGTTCTTTCAGGACATGGGTGATCATGGCTCTCTTCACAATTTAATGTCCTTTGTTGCCCTAATTTTGTCTTTTTGCTATATCTTTGCCATTGTGATGTTTATAGCAATAAGAACTATAAACACATGCATACAAAGATGGATTAATAAATGAGAGTTACTAGCTTTCACTGTATAAAGTTCAATCTATGTGATGAATGCAAGTGTTGAATTATATTGAAAAATAAATATTTATGTAAAATAAATGCCTTTTTTATCATTAGACTACTGATTGTTGTACTATGTTACTGAAATCTAAGCATAAAATTTATTTAACTACAAAGAAATTGGAAATATTTGTTGTTTTAAGAGAAGAAAGATAGCAATGTATATGCAAATTTTGTTCATTGCTGTTCTTATGAAAATGGTCACTAACATAAAATGAAAAGAAAAGCAGTTTTAATCATCTAATGAAACCTTACAATAAAATTTTTAAAAAGACTGCATTTCTACTTGATTATGGTTCAAATTTAATAATCAAAACCTTTTCAAATTGAGATGTTTTACAAACTAAGCAAAAGTACATGATTTTGAAGGGTTCCATTTCTTACCCTGTTTTATATTCTTTGAAAGAAGACATTACAGGTCTTCATAATCATTTTAACCACTATGTTCCCCCAAGCTTAATTTTTCTTTAATTACACACACACACACACACACACACATACATACATATATACATACATATATACATATATATATATATATATATATATATATATATATATATATATATATATATATATATATATAGTCATCCATAGACAGACTGTTTTGCTGATTACAGCTCATCAGTGTGGCTAGATGTCCAGTTGCCTCTAGTTATGATTGAAACCTGGCTGAATTGGCATCAGTTGGAGATTCTACCCCTAAGTCACTGACACACAGCAGGGATGAAGCTGAATTTAAGCGTATTTATTTTTAGATAAAGACACAGTGACTGAGAGAACTTGATTTGCTTTACTGAAGAGTCTTGCATTATTATCAATAATAGACACTGTTTACAAACTCACACTTCCTCCTCAGCTTAACCAAAATAAATTTTTCAGGAGCATATATATTGTCATCCACAGACAAACTGTTTTGCTGTATCACAGCTCATCAGTGTGGCTAGACATCCAGTTGCCTCTAGCTAGGATCAAAACCCAGCTGAATTGACATAAAGTATATATTCAAATGTTATTATAGTGGATATCTATATTTGAGTAGATGTTCTGGTCAAAACATGTCAGATCAGACACTGGTTTTTCTGGTACATTTTCTTTAATAAGTTTTCTCAAGTGTTCAGGCTGGTAGATGAAATAAACAGTGTGTTTACACAAATCCAGGCATTCACTAAAAATAATGTTTGAAGTCATAAAAATGTTGGATTATAAAATAAAATCTATTAGTTCTTTTGAAATATATATAATATTAATACAAATACAAAATTTGTCACTTAGGTGATTCATGTTATATTCAGCACACGCTCACTGGTTGAAAAAAAATACCTTGGGTGTTTATTGTGGAATATAAGTTAAAATTATTTTTAACTGATTTGTTTGGAATCCTATCTTCATCTTGATTGTTACTGTCACAATGTTTCTGTTGTAACCTCCAGCCTTCATCAGCTGTCTGTTCAAAATTGTTCTCATTTCACTATGTTAAAAAAGTATCTCATTTCACTTAATTTTTCATTGTAATATAGCTTGTTTCCTCCACTGAAACTGATATTTTTGTACTACCTGACCAAGAGATTGAACTCACAACTGCCAGATAACTTAATTCTGTTAACCAATACCTTTTTTCTACTTAGACATAGAACAATGCATTAGTGAAACTGTGGAGCCTTAAACCTTATTCTGATAAAAATTAAATTATGTTCATTTAACTTTCTATTGTAGTCTTCTGAAAAGTACATAAGAAATTGTGGTTTCTCATTGAATTACTAAGTCAATCAGTATCAATAAGTGATCATTTGAAATTATCAGATGCCTACATTTCACTTAACACTAATGGCTAGCTATACAAGTATTCATTTTAAGATGGTTTGGTTTCTTATCTATCACAAAGGTTTTGGGTATGTGACTAGCAACTTTACTCTGTAAAACCTACTTGCTACTGAAAAATGACAAAATCACATTTTTGCAATGAGTATTGTTGAGGCCCAATACTCCTGAGGGAATCTACAGGTATCAACAACATTTCAAATGTTCAAGGGTTGGCCAAACTCATTCATAATCACTTGACTTGTCAACCTTTGTATTGAATAATTGATTCATGTGTTCTGAAAAGGAAGGTGTACATGGAATATGAAAATATTTAAGATTTTTATTGTAGGTGTTAAATGTCATTATTTTTATTTTGCTTGCTTTAGACAAGTTTAGAGAAGGCTCAAGTAGTTTGTATATATATATATATATATATATATATATTTATTATATATATATATATATATATATATAATACCAGTTGGGATAATTCCAAGGAGAACATTAATCCAGAGAGAGCTCAATGTAAGTAACAGAGCAATATAATATACTTAAAAATCCATTTTGGTTATAATTTATTTCATGAATACATTTATTTAAATACTCATCTTTTCAGACTGAAGGTTCTTTTTAGAAATCATTAAAAAAAAAAAATCAAAAAACCTATTATTATATCCATCTCTATCTATATATATATATATATATATATATATATATATATATATATTTTTTGTTTATATGTTATTTTAATAGATACAGTTTATTTAAGTAAATGCTCTGTTTTGTTACTTAAATAAATTGATTCCATTAAAATAACATATGAACAGAAAATATATTAAATAATTGTTGGACTTAATCCATTTCATAATAATGTGTGCATTTGTTTGTTTACATAGACAGATGGTGCTTGCTGAACCCACTTTATTTTCCACTCTTTTAATGCTTGAAACTCTACTTCTGAAGACAAAGAAATAGATTTTTTCTCTTTGTTCCTGAGGGTACATCATCCACTGATGTAAGAATAAGAACTCTTTTCTTGCAGATGTTGGGTGTGCGCCAAGTGTAATGAATAGCAGTACAGAATGAGAAATTAGAGATCCGAGTTCAAATTCCAGTCACTTTTGTTACATTCACTTATGCACAAATACCGTTCTCCCCCAAAACTATGCATTAAATAGAAGTTTTTTTAAAAAAAACAAACAAAAAAAAATTTTATCTCAAAAAAATTGTTAATGAAATATTCACTCACAAAAAAATAAGAATTATTCTTAGAATCCCAAAAATATGTTTCAGTTTTAAATAACCCACAGAGTTGATAAGACATTAAAAAAAACAAATCAAATTTACCTAGTGACTGAGGTTTTTGGCTCCAGTGGTCTGTGTTTGAGTCCAATGAATAGTTAGGATTTTGTGTTCTGATATTCAAGGTAGTTACATATCTCAACTCTACTTAGCAGATTAGCCCAATCTTGCCGATGTTAAGGTTTTTCTTAATATACTTATTATCATCTCGATAATTCCAAATAATAAGTACATATCCTCAGTCAAATTAAGTTTATTTGCATTCCTTAGTGTTTGAAGGCAAAAATCAGATTGTCAGAATAATTTATTTATATCCACAAATTCTGACCTGATAAATGTTCTGTTTCTCTAATTCCTTCCTTTTAGTCTTAGCAATATAACCAATCTCTCCCCAATATGTTCTATATCATATTTTAATTTAACCTCTTAACAGATGAATTTTTTCCATCCAGAATTTCATTTTGGAGATTCTTTTTTTTCTCTTTTATTAATCAAGGGAACGTTATATTACAATAATGAAAACTTTTTTTTTTACTCATTTTTTGCTATAAGAACCTACAGACTATAAAAATAAGTTTTTAAATACACTGGGCAAGCATTCATAATTTGCCAGATCTCGCCCCTAATTCTCGACTACTGTTACATAAAAACTTGTATATATAAAATGTTTATTATTTATAAAGCTAATATATTTTCTAGCAAATGGCAAAGAAATCCCTCCCCCTTCTTCATTATAACTGCCATAAAACTTTAAAAAAAAAAATTATCTAAAATTCAAACCCAGATTGTTGCCACTTATCTCAACATATTGGTATTGCAGAATGTAAGCTTCAAGTAAACATGTTCTCACCCTAAAATGTAACTAGAAGCCCAATTATTTTTGATTCAGTTCAAAATCAAAAGTTATTTTACAAATATTATCAGTCAGTTAAGGGCCATATGTAATCCAAGCTTGGGCAATCATGTCTATTTCAATTTATGACTTACTAAGTAGAAGATTTTTCCACAGTAGGTTACTGTTTTTTTTTTGTGTGTGTGTGGTAGACTGAAGCTACAGAACCCAGTTTGACCTACCATTCAACCTATAGCAGGGAGGAGATGGATTCATACATTTCTCAAGGGTACTTGCACGTAAGTGAATGTAACAAACCAAACTGGAGTTTGAACTCGGCTCCCCAATTTCTCATTTAGAGCCATTATCCATTAAACCTGTGACACTATTTAGCTATTGTAATTGATTAACTAATTAGCCATAAAAAAAAAGTTACGTTTTTCAAGAAACCAGGGATTTGTGTCAACGATAAATTCACAGAAGGGCAATGTGGCAAGCTTTTGACAATTCATTAATGATGCTAGTTAAAAAAACACGAAATAACCAGAAAGCGTCAAAGATATCATTCGAAATCGCAAAGATTTTAGAAGTTGGCCAAGCGACAGGGCCATGTGTTAATTGTAAGAATTTTTGGCATAGGAAGATGTTTTGAGAGATATGCCATTCAATATGGAAAGATTTTATTTTTACTTTTTTCAAGAACCCGAGGATTTGCATAAACGGTAAATTCACAAAAAGGCCATGTGGTGAGCTTTTGACAATTGATTAATGATAATTGTAAAAGTACTGGTTAAGAAAACATGAAATAACCAGAAAGCGTCAAAGATATCATTCAAAATCATAAAGATTTTAGGAGTTGGCCAAGCAACAGGGCCATGTATTATTTGTAAGACAGAAAAGGGAATTTCATAAATAAAGTTGATAATTCTGAATTCAAAAATCTTGAATAAATAGAGATGTCAAAGAGTTAATTAATGAATCAAGCTTAGCCACACCTTAATGACTGAGACGCCATTGGTCGGGTGGTAGCAATGGTGATAGGTGGAGGTAAATAAGTAAGAAAGACGGGGAAATTACTAATGCCCACTGAAAGGATTTGGTATGAGGTACCAATGTGAGAAGGAGGGAGTTTAGGAGGATAGCAATCCTGCAGCCTCTCAAAAATGGAATGTAGTTAATTTTCCAAAATGGGAAGTAATCAATTTTCCTAGCTGGACAACAAAGGGGTCCCTTGTCAGAAATCAGGAATTACCAAGAACCCCAGACTGCGTCTAACCCAGCACCGGTTTTTGGTCAGAGTCCATATAAGCGAGCACCCTCGGGCAGCTCACCAGTTGTTTTTTCAGTTCACTAGCAGGAACCAGAGAGTTGCCTCGCAGAAGCTGGCCGCATGATACCTCGTCTTTCTACAAAACAGCAAGTTATACTGACGAACAAAACTTAGCCAGCACTTAAAACTAAACCAATTGACTTAGAAGACCAGAACTTGTCTAGAAGTATATTAGTGTCACTCTCAGAAGAAATGGGTTGGGAAAAACACATATTCCTGTATAGAACGAACTGATAAAAGTTGATTTGCTTTCTTTCCACATATCCAAACCTTTTCTGATTTTTATTTATTTCTTTTTACACTTGTGCGATATCACCTTCAGTTTAGACTCATCTTGCACTACAGCCCGATGCCTGATTGATCTTGTATACCTAAGATCAAATCACAATGTGGATAGGTTAGACTTGAGATTGAAGTAGTTACTTTGGTAACCAGTCATTGTAGGTGAGCTGAGAATGACGGAGCTGGTGTCTAACCAGTTGCACCTGGTGTGAAGCCGTTAGAATAGACCGACCATCCCATTTGGTACCCTGACCAAAGGATCCTGGCAGGTAGCGATGACCACCGATTGACTGGGTCACATGTTGTTGGCAGCAACTAAGAGTCAACCCCAAAGCGCTTGTACGAGAAGTATCACAGCTTCGTGCTGTGACTAGGAGTTGACCTCGGGCCAACAATACTGTGTCACAAACCACAACACCACTGTGTTAATGAGTTAAAAAATAAACATTTAATAGATTATAATAGATTTGAAAATTGTTGATAAACTTTCAAAGTACATTAATGTCTTGATGGTTTCTTTTGTGATAATTTTCTTTTCTTTTCTTATTCATATTCTCAGTTTGTACAGAATAATGTGAAAACAATAAAATGTAACCAAATTATGTCAATAAGTTTTGTGTTATTGTCTTAGGACAATAGTAAATAGTGTTTTTTCAGGAAAGTCATGGTGCATAAGGAAATATTCACAAGTCTTTAGGTGATGAATTTTTATTTTATTTTATTCCTCATGGTTTTGTCCTGGATAAGACGGTAAACTACATCCAACAGCAAGGCTTCTGATCAGGTTTTGAGGAGCGTGGAACCACCTCTTAATTGCTGGTGTTCCCAGGTCCACCCTGACCCAAGGTGGTAGCATATGTTAGGGTCCCAGCTTTGGGCAGATAGTTAACCCCCAAACTGGGGTCAAAACACTATGAAAGTGTAAAAATAGGTTTTAATACCAGAAATACTTTGTAAAAAATTATTACCAGCAATACATTTTTGAAAAACAAAAATTACCAGTAATACATTTTTGTAAAAAAACAAATATTACCAGCGAAGGAAAAATATTATCAAAATTAGATTTTTTGAAGGAAAAATATTATCAAAATTAGATTTTTTGAAGGAAAAATATTATCAAAATTAGATTTTTTGAAGGAAAAATATTATCAAAATTAGATTTTTTGAAGGAAAAATATTTTTTGAAGGAAAATTTATCAAAATTAGATTTTTGAAGGAAAAATATTATCAAAATTAGATTTTTTTGAAGGAAAAATATTATCAAAATTAGATTTTTTGAAAAAAAAAAATTATTTTTGAAGGAAAAATTTTATCAAAATTAAGGAAAAAAAATATATCAAAAATTTTTGAAGGAAAAATTTTGGAAAAAACCAGAAATATTTTGAAAAAAATATAATAAAAATTTTGTTGGCATTAAATAATCCATTGTGAGTGATATGCCATAAAACAAACCAAACCAAAATCCTCATGGTTCTTTTTTTTTTTTTTTTCTCCAGCAAAGCTTCTTGTGATTACTTGCTAATAATGGGCAAAGTTTTATATTTGGAATTCAGGACTTTTCCCTGGCCATTAAAGCTTGGTGTGTGACCTGTGATCTCTAACTTGGTGCTCTAATTACTTAGCCATTATTTAAAGAGTTGTCTGAATAAAAGTGGTCATTATCCCATGAGTTATTCTGACAGAGAGTATTCTCATCTTTGCTGGTTTTTTTTTTTTTTTTTTATCACTGTTAAAACTGATATGTTGTTTGGACTTCCTTGAGTACATATAATTCATTTTTATAAAAATCTCTCTCTTTCTCTCTCTGTCCTCCCATCACTCTTAGAGATGCTTCTAAATCTGGACATCAGATTCTTCCAGATACAAGTAATCCAGCAATCAGATAATCAAAATGTAAGCTAAGTTGACATTTTTCAGATTGACAATATGAATCCCACTGTCTGCATGAATAATTTTTGCTCTGATTAGGAACTGTTTAAAAACAAAATCTTGACTTGCTTACCTGAAGAAGGTTGAAGAACATATAAATGTAGCAATAAAAACAAAACAAGAATGAGAACCCAAATCTGAATAAATTGTCAAATAACTAATCTCGATTTTTTTTCAAAACTTTAACTGTTGTTTCTGGTAATTAAATACCTTAGGATTAAAATATGTAATGCTCTCAGCATTTACAGTATTTTAAAAAAATATTTGCCCATAATTTTATAAATGAATATAAGAATGAATGAAAATCTGATTCTTAAAAAAAAAAAAAAGTTGCAAATTAACACTGATAAGAGAAAGATTAGCTATTTCCTTTATATGAAAACGTTTGGTATTCATTGACTGAACAGTTAGCATTAGTTGAAATTTATTAAAATCTTTCTCTTAAAACAGTTTTTCAAAAAAATAGGTTTCATGAGTTCACTTTATCACTCTTTCTAATAATAATAATGAGGTTTTCTTCCTATCCTTTTGTTTTAAGTCATGTAGAATGCTAACATCTTGATTAGTTTCTCTTTGAGTTACATGTGCTATTCATTTTGGCTGTTGAAAGTCTTCAAGTCTGGTTTCTATTATAATCCCAAAATTTATCTTTATTTTGTTGTTAATTACCAGAAAAATAAAAGAAAAAGCTTCCATCACATTTGTGTTTATGAAAAGTAAAATTAAACAGTTCAACTAAAATTAAGCCATTTTGGTTATTTTAATTTTCTTTTTATTAAGACCTATTTTAGATTACTCATTTTCTTATCCAGATTTTATTCCTTTCCACTTCACTCTGTTCTTTATCTGTTTCCTTTAAACTTAGAGATCTAGTTGGAAATTTATAAATAAATTAGAAAAACTTTAGATTTATTTTACTTAGGTTTTAATTTTATACTTTTCTGTCATCTCTTTTTGGATTTTCTCATTTTTTTTTAAACCTTTTCTCTTCTAATTTCAGAAAATTTGTTATTTGGTCTTTTGTATTGACAAATAAATTTTTATAGAAGATTGATATAATAACTTTTTGAGTTTGTAGATTTTTGTCATCTTTAAGGACTGGGAAAGAAAGATCTCCACTTAAATGTCATGTAAATGTCATTGTTCCAGAAGCAAAGTCTCATGCTTAATTAGTCTCCAAGCAACCGGTATTTTGATGCTTATTTTATAGTTGTCTATAACAAAATTACAATTGATCTTCTTTTTTTTCTTTCTTCAGCATTTCTCAAAAAAAAAATGACTGCTAAAAAGCATTAATGAAATGTAGATTTCAGCAAAAATTTATCATGTGACTTGATAAAATAGATTTTCCTCTTTAATGTTTCCCTTTTTCTCGCTAACCAGATTATTTATGCAAAATGTGTTTTCAAAACACTTAAAATTATGGTTACATTGAATTAACACGTTCACTGCTGCATTCTTATATCATTATTGCTTGGCTGTGCTGGCCCATTCTGGGAGAAAAAATTGGAAAATGTCATTTACTGAAAATGACTATATAAATGCTGACAATGATTTCTCATGGGCACTGCCATTTTTGTTTTGATAGACCTTTCAGAGTGGATAAGCTTCTTATAGGAGCTAACAGTCTACACACACACACACACACACACATATATATATATATATAATACTGAACTTGATTGCACAACTTGGGGTTTCATGCAATTTGCAATCTTCAGGTGCAATTTTTGAGTTTACATCGTTTGTTTAATACTTCTAATTATTGCAAGATATTTTATTGTTAGGATGCATTATTATTGTTGTTACATGTTTAAATGAATTGTAGTTTAATTTTGGATTTGAATTTAGGCCCAGATTAACATTTAAGGTTGAAAATAAGATTTATAAATTTTAATTTAAAAATGGGCACTGTCATTAAAAAACCCCAAAAACCTTTGGACATCAAGGAAAGTAACTTTATTTTTTGTATGAAAATTAATAATGAAATTAACAAAATTAATAATATTAGTAAAATATGTAGTGATAAAATTATGATACTAATAAATATAATATATAATAAAAGTAAAATAAAAGTGAAAATATATAAATAAATAAATAAATAATAATAAAAACAAACTACATTGCTGATAGTAAGACTAAAAGTTAAAGTAAGATAAAGACAATAATGGTTATATAGTAATAATCATGAAAATAATAAATTAGCATAAATGTTAAATTCATTACAGTCTAATAATAATAGTAACAATAGTTATATAGTAAAGTTAGTAAAAATATTAATAAAAATAGTTATGATGATAATAAATAATATCAATACTAGTATTTGTAGGCCCCAGGTCTGGTGAGACTATATTAATCTGGGTCAATGTGCCTTACTAGAAATTAGGTCCTATGCAAGCAGGTGTTCATTAACTCACTTTTCTTGTATAAGAGATTTGGATTGTTCATATTTTTTAGGATCATTAGTTTTTCAGAAAGACATAAGTTACATCTGTCACTCTTCCCACTGAAGGGTTTAACTTTCATTACACATTTCCAGGTGATGGTTGGGTTTTTATCCTCACTTTTGTTTTTTAATGTCAGCATTCATTTTTAAATTAAAATTTATAATTCTTATTTTCAATCTTAAATGTTAATCTGAGACTAAATTCTAATCCAAAATTAAACTACAATTCATTTAAACAATTAACAACAATAATAATGTGCCCTAACTATAAAATATATCGCAATAATCAAAAGTATTAAACAAATGGTGTAAAAACCCAAAGATTGCAAATGGCATGAAACTCTGTGTTGTAAGATCAATGTAAAGTATTACATATTTTTTAAATATGCTAAATAGCTCTGTTATTTAACATTGAGCACTGTTTTTTTTTCTATAGGGTGTGTGTATATGTGTGTGTTTGTGTGTGTATACACACACATGCACACACACACATATATATATATATATATATATATATATTTTATATGTGTGTATATTTGTATATGAATGTGTGCTTGTGCATTTACCTATATTTATTCATTATATATGTTTGCTTGATCAAGTGTTTTTGCTTTATCTAGGTAGTCTACATATTGAGCACATTACTGAGTAGGTAGTGTTTGCCTTTTAGGATTTTTACTTTTTTCTTTTTTTGTTTGAGATTTTACCTTGTTTAAGGGCATAAATGCCATTTGGCAAGATATTGATTAGTTCCCCCAATGGTTTTCATTTTTATTTAATTATATATCTGGCCAGGATGAGGTCTCAAGCCTTGAGTAGCAACCTTTCTGGGGCTGGTGTCTCAATAAAAATACTCAGTGTATTTGGACTACTGTCAGCATCCTAGGTGGTTGTCTGGAAGTACATCTGCCCTTTTAAAGCTTTGCTTCAAATCATTATGACATCCTCTGTCAGGCAGGACCCACCTTATTTTGTGTGAGATTAATCCCAGTCCTGCCTCAACAAAAAACAAAACATAAAACAGCTAAGGTAAATGATATTGATAACATACAATATAATAAAAATACATCACTAAACAGGTCATGTACATTAATATATGTCTCTGATGGTTTGGAAATAGCATTAAGCACTGGTTAGTTGATAAGAGACCAACATTTCTTAGTGTTTTGAAAATGTATACATATGTCAACAGCAGCCAATGTAAGTTTTCTAAAGATCTATAAGTATGTCCACAGTAGTGGAAGTGTTAATAATTTGGTAGAAAGTAAAAGGAGATACAAAGTTGTATAAATTTTATCAGCATACAGTTTGACTGTTGAGGCTGCTTGTGTTCACTTCACATGTCCTTGGGAAAGGCATGAACCCACTTTTTTCTAGCTTCTGTTCCATTGTCAGATATCTTTAAAAAATATCTTATTACTGACATTGAAGAGAGTAAGCATTTTAGCAAACTAATTCTCTCATGCAACAGTAACACTAAAAACTATTAGACCACTTGACAGTATTGACAGGAACTAAACAATGAGTATAATAAATGGGAAGTTGTCAAAGCTGTATCTGGCCTTTAAGAGCAAGTGTGAAGTAAAATAACTCCCATACCTTCTGAAACATTAGATGACTAGAGTATATTAGAAAAATTATTTGATGAAACCTAGTCGATAAAAATTGCTTAATATAATATTCATTATTAATAATGTTTATTGTTAATCTCTAACAGAGGATGGAAAATGCAACGCCAAAATCCAAATTTGCATTGGGATAGTGAAAGATGCCTTCTAAAAATTGAGCAAACTATTAAGAAACAGGAAAATTTCATTGGAAACAAAGAAAAGAGTATTGAAAAGAGTATGTAATATCAGTCTTCCTATATGGTAGTGAATGCTGGACCATCTCATCACAGACTTGAGACAACAGAAATGTGGTTCTACAGAAGGATGCTGAGAATATCATGGACTGGGTATGTGAGCAACAAAGATGTTTTAAGGAAAATGAAAACAAAAAGGACACTTCTACTTAGAATCAGAAAGAGCCAGTTGAAATTTCTAGAACATATAATGATGAAACAGGGCTTGGAAAATTTGACACTTACAGAACATATTGAAGGCAAGATAGAGGAAAGTAGCATATAACTAAATAGCTTGTGTAAATAGTTGGCAGAACAGAGATTAGAAGAGATAGCAAAAAGACAAAATTATTAAAGGCTAGAAAGGACAGGAAATTGTGAAAGTCATGATCACCCACATCCTGAAAGGACACAGCACGTAGAAGTAGTCAAACTCTATTTAAAACAATGTTGTATCTACATCACCATTAAAATATTCTATATTTAGTTATCCCATTCTGTTATATACAGGTGAATTTATTTTTCTCTACTTTTTTTTTTTCAAAACAAATTGATTGATGAGAGCCTTCATCAATTTTTATGAATTTTTTTAAGATAATTCATACAGATGCTTTATACTTCAGTATAAATTGGTATGAGACAAAGGTGGATTTTTCTTAAAAATATTCAATAAACCAAGAAATGATTAATGTTTTTTTTTAAATTGAAATAAGATGTTTTTTTATGCTCTTACTTCTGGGATAATGTTAAACACTTATTTTTTAAGAAATGCTATGCTTGTGGACATTATCAAAATGTTTGCATATTTTCTTTGTCTTTGGTGCCAATAATTATAGCACGACCATTTCAATTAAGCTCAAGTTTCAAGCATCTTCTGTTTGCCTGTGCTCATCTGTACTAGTAATTGTAATGGATGCATTTAATTTGTTAAGACAATGTTTTAAGAATAAAGAAATGAACAATTTTTTTTTTTTAAGTATCCATTTTAATTACTTTCTAAGGGAGATTGTTTTTGCTGGAAGCAAAGTTACATAAAGTATAATTAGTAAAGATCTTAAATTTCTCTTGCAGATTTCTTTTTTTTTTAATTAAGTGGTCCAAAGACTATAAAAAGCATTGTTAACTCTTTAAATACTGACCAAGAAGCAAATACTTTGCTCAAATTTAAGCTCTCTTTGGTAGTTAAATGGATGATTTGGTTTAATAGGATTGTGAAACTTCATATTCACTTGTTTGATAATCCATTTAATATTTAAGCAACTTTTAATGAAAAACTTGTCTACTGACCATGACTAATTGGAAATATAACTTTCCTCATTTCAGTTTAATCTCAAGTTTGTAAGAAATGGTAGTCAGAAGTTAATTAAAATTTATAATTCATGTCAGTAAGCTATAAATAAGCCATTCCTTAAGCAAGTGACTATAAACAATTTTTATATTATAAACTTGCAAATCTTGAATTTTGAATATATTTTGAAAATCTTTCTCTGAAAATTATAACTGATTTGTTGTTTCATTTTATTTTTATAATTTTATCATAAATATTTTAATTTTAGATTTGGAGAAAACTTCAGTCAGCTTCAATGCGTCAAATAATTTTCTGTTCTCATTTTGTTCAATTTACTTAAGCACTGCTGACATGAAAATGTTGATTATGAACATTTAAGTGGAATATAGCTTATATAACTGTTTTATTTCATAACTTTTTTTTTTTTAATAATTTAGGATATTTCATTGCTTTTAAGATGGTTTTAAAATTGTTTCTCTCGTGTTAGAATTACAACAAATATAACTCTTGGATTATGTATAGAAAGCAAGAAAAAATTTTCCATACATTCTTAATGGCTGCATGGAAGAGAATGGATTGCTATTTCTTTAACGGTTGGATTCTCTCAATTCCATTTGAACTAATTCCTCAAATTTGACATGAGGAGTTAGCTTTTAGTGCTTTAAACAAGTGGTAAAAATTAATTGAAAATTTTGATTTCTGGAACATTTTCAATTACAAAATATTAACATCTGTCTATATTTCTGAGATGGGGTATTGTAACTATTTACATTGTCTAGACTGTTGTCCTTGTCTTTATTGTTATATTCATGATGTTTCAGCCATTGTACGCTCTAGTCTTCTTCAGGTGATATACAATGGAATTTTCAACCAAACTCTTTATTTAGTTCACTGGGGTTGATTGTTCTAGCTCCCCATGCCATACCTTTTCTGGATATTTCAGTTTCAGTTATTTTTCTTTAATCTCCTAAGCCAGCCAAGCATAGAGATGAATACAATATGGGAACCAGTAATACAAAGTGCTAGAGGAAAACAACAATAACAAAAGAATTGTAATAAAAGCTCTGGTAAAAATGGTTACTGAGACATTAGGTTTATAAGTCCCAAAAATTAATCCATTGAAAAGCCCAAGGACACATGGCCCAGTGGATAAAAGTGATGGTTGAAGTAATCAAGTGGCTTGACACAAAGAGTTGTGAGCTCAATACCTTGAACAAAAACTTGGAGAGTTGAGTTACTAAAGGGAAATAACTGAAACTGAGATATCCAAAAAAGGTATGGCATGTGGAACTAGAACAATCTACCCTAGTGGACTAAATAAAGGGTCAGATTCAAAATTCCAGTGTATATCAACGGATGAAATCTTGTGAATATGACAATAAACATAAGGACAACAGTTTACATAGTGTAAACAAAAAATTAAGATGGTTCATTTTAATAATTACCAAGTTTCTGTCACTAGAATTAATTAATTCTGTCCATCCATTCTATTTTTATAGTTTCACATTATTTTCTCTTTTAGGCTAATGTTAACCACAGAATAATGATGTAGGAATATTTTGAATTGATATTGAACTGGGAATAACATGTTTGACTGTAAAATAAATGTCAACTAAATCCGTTCCATAAATATATTTTCTGACATTTCATCAGTGAATGACATATTTGCCTGTAAAACACATGTCAACTGAACCAATCCTAAAAATATATTTGCTGACATATGAGTTCTGAATGACATGTTTGCCTGTAAAACACATGTCAACTGAACCAATCCTAAAAATATATTTGCTGACATATGAGTTCTGAATGACATGTTTGCCTGTAAAACACATGTCAACTGAACCAATCCTAAAAATATATTTGCTGACATATGAGTTCTGAATGACATGTTTGCCTGTAAAACACATGTCAACTGAACCAATTCCATAAATATATTTGCTGGCATATGATTTCTAATTGAGATCTAGAACAATGATTACAAATAATCCTGTCCAAGCAACAGTGTCTCATCGCCTATATATAGAATAAATAGTCTAAAATTCTGATTCTGATATATAACATATCACAATGCCTTGCAGACATGACTACAAATTATAGGAGATATTCTATTTTATATTCAAGTCCTTCAGAATTTTTTTTTTCCATCTCTTTCTCTCTTGATACTTATGACTGAGATTCTATAGTGTCGTTGCCAAGCAACTGATTTGGCTCCTTGCAGCCTGCCAAGTCCAACTTAGAGATATAGATTCCTTGGGGGTGAGGGTTATTCTCTCTCTTTCTCTCCATTGTACATTCTCTTTTGTTCTGCAAAGCAATTAAAATTCTTCATTGAAAATGTTTATCATGTAGATGTATTTGAGAAAAAAAAAAACTTTTTTTTTATTCCTTCCCACAAATCTTTTCTTTTGCAAAATTGATTGTAAATCCTTTCTGTTGAATCAAGTTCCATCCCATGTACATAAAAGATGCTTTTGATAATAAAGGAATGTATAAAAATTAGTGAAACATAAAAAAAAATCTTTTTCAACATTGCTTTTGATTCTCTTGAAAAACATCATTTTTTTTCTCTTTTATTATATTGATAACTCTATCCACATAAATTTATGTATCCATCTGTGCATAAATTGTCAGTTGCATTGTTTATTAAAACACAATTTTTTGTCCCTGTTGAACATAAATTTCTATTGCCTCTATGGTTTGGGTATGTTTTTTCCCTTACACAGCTGCTTTGGTTTGACATGAGAGCTGAAGGCAATGAAAGATTTGCTTTAAGATGTCTTCAGAATCCAAGTCAACCATATTACCAACAGCAAAAACCCATTTAGGGATTACAAATTTTACAAAATACAACACTAACTGCAAACAATGTCATTTTGAACAAGCTTTTCTAATTTAGCAACAGGAATAAAAAAAAAAATTTTTACATCTTTATTCTAGTAATTTGTAAAAAGAAAACTGATAATAATAAAAGATCATTAATACATGTTCAAAGGAGCTTTATCCCTTAGATCTCTACCACTAGGAGTTGCCATACCACATACACAGGGTTGAATCATTCTTATTCCTTTCATATTTCATTGTTAAGAAGGAAGTTCCACTCAAACAGCTTTTCAAGAACTGCTACTTGTGGAAAAGACTGCTTCCCCGATCAGTACAATATTAACCTCTTCAAGTCTAGTCAGCAATTATCTATCCTATATAGTTTCATAATTTACACTTAACTTCCTCCTCTCCCTCTTATGTTCATGCAACAACCTGCTACCTTGAGCTTATAACCATATCACATTTAAACACTAGTTCTCAAATGATCATCAAAGTTAAGCAACTTCAAGCATGGTCAGTAATTAGATGAGTAACCTCTTGGCAATACTAGGTGCTGTAAGCTTTGATGTTTGGGTGGTGTAATGAATAATGGCTCAAAATTGTTAATCGAGGAGTTGAGTTCCAATTCCAGTTTGGTTCGTTATATTTACTTATGCACAAATACCTTTGGAGAAAGGCATGAATCTTCCTCTTTTATCCACAGCCATTGATTAATTAATAAGACTTGTATTACTAAATCATCATTATCCCCCTCCCCCCAAAATTCTTAGAATCTAAAAGTATTTTCTGCCTTTAAAAAACCTGTAATGGGTTGATAAACCATAGAAAATGAATGATGCTCTCTCATAGATTTTATTTTTGTTAATGTATAACAATAAATCTCACCAAGTCTGTAACAATAACTTCAGTATATCTTTCACTATTTAACCTATGTTTGTATAAACAGACGTTAATGTTAAATTAGTAGTGAAAGATAAAATAATATGGCTACAGTATTAAAAATATTATCCTTATAATATACCTCAGTGGTATAATACATATGTACAGTCTTTATAATCTTCACAAACTAAGTAATAGAGATATAACCTCATCAGATTTTGGTTGACATGCCAATATTCTGTCTCTAAGCTATATCTCCAAGTGCTTTGTCTCAGTGGCGAAGTTAGAGTTGCCCTATTACACAATCTGTTGTAGTTATTTCAAATATCTGGGCATCCTGGTGCGTATCTCATTTCAGTTTTTTTGTACCCACTGGCAGTTTTGGTAGTGAATACAAAGGTGAGACCTGTTACCTCCTAAAAAATAAAACTGGAGAAAAATTGGAAACTTGGAAGGAAATGATGAAATCGGGCATGACTGATTATGTGTGGTGAAAAAAAAAAAAAAAAAAAAAAAAAAAAAAAAAATGGTGGTCTCCAACACTTGTGGAATGAAATTAAAATAACAACGCAACAAAGGAAAATAAGGTAATAGAAAGAATCCAAGCACATTCTAGTCTCTAATAACCTCCTCATAGAAATAAATACCATCTGAGAGCCTTTCATTAAGAAATCCCAAAGACTCAAAAATTCCACTAGCTAATTACACTAAGATTCAGTTAAGATGGCAGACCTTTGATATTTGCTTTAAGACTCAGAGATTACATTACAAGATTGTCCCACAGAAGAGCTGGCTTTATATGTTGGTTAAGTGGATCTAGTTTACCTGACAGTAATGAATACAATTCTTGAGTTAAGTAGTGCAGAAAAATAAAAAATATATAAAATTATACACACACTCTACTTTAGTGGAAGATAGATTTCTTTTCATATAGACAACAGAATGGGAATCTATCCCTATGTATGGTATAAAGGGGTTAGTGAGAACTTTCTGAAAGGTGACCAAATACACAATGGTTGAAAAAGGCTGAGGGATATAACAGTGGAAGCATGTTTATAACAACCAAGATGAGGATATTTGAGAAATGTAAACAAGGTATGATAAGTTCTCATCTAAGAAATTCCATTTAAATTTATTACATAGCCATATTTCAAGTGCATAAATGTTCAATGAAGCTAATATTTTTTTCTTATTAAATGATTTGAATGAGCTGATTTTTTTTTTTTTACAATATCCATTTCTAATGCATTTATTTTTCATTAACATAAATGAGTTTGCCAGAATTATGCTGATGAAAATTGATATAAATTATCACAGGTGAACAAATTTGTCTTCTGCGAAAGATATGTTTGGCATTTGGCATGTAAATAGTTCAAAATCACTAACAGTTTACTTGATTGTCTCTCCTAATATAAAATTTTGACAATCATAATTTTGGAATTCCATTTGTTTCTATTAAAGATTCTTCAGGACTCAAAATCAAACTCAAATTAAAAAAAAAAAAAGGAAAAAAAAGCTTTTTATAAAGCATAAATAATGTTTTAATTTGATTCTAGAACTAAAATTAATGTTGAACTTTTCTTTTAATTAAAACTTGGAAATCTGAGTTTCTGTTTCATCTTTCTACCTTGCTCTATAGATATTGTATATATTCTTTATTTGTTAATTACAGAACCTAATCTAAATAAAGACACACCTTTCACATTAAAAATCAGTCCCTCCCTCCCAATATTTTTAAGTATTTATAATGAAACCTATACCTCCCAGATACTTAAGCATTTTTTTTTTTTACTGGGAAATGAATAAAATTGAATTTCATATCAGGTAGAAGCCAGTGGATTTGATTTTCAGTCCAAAAGTTAAATATCTAGTTTGACCAATAAGTATACATAATATGTCTACTGAAATTATCTATACATGTCTGAAGAGGATAAGTTTCAGAGTTTAGTCGAGACAGCTGTAAGTCCCATTATATCTATATTGCATGTACAGCTCAGTGAATCAGTCAGTTTTAAATGTATGATAGTCACTCACTGTATTTGTATTTTATGGACAAATGCCAGTAATGCTTTTATTCAAAGTCAGCTGCAAAGCTAATAATAATAATATTGGTTACTTTAGTAATAAAGCTTTTAAAAAAAAAAAGTAAAGTTCCTTGAATAATTTTACAAGCTAAATAATGCTACCAAAAACTTGGTTATTTTTTATCAAAAGCATCCATTCATGTTCATGTAGTGCATTTACTTTACTAACAACTTATGATCAGCCATAGTTTTGTCTTGATAAGTGTTGTTACTTTTAAAAAGATTTACATCATTTTTTTTTTTTTTAATCATTTCACCCCAAGCAAGGTGGGAATGCCACTAGTACGCAGGAGGGTTACAGGGAGCGAAAGTGAGAGAAAAGACTGAGCATAGAGAGGATTGAAGGAAAGACAAAATATGAACGGGATTCAAGAAGATAGCAGATGGTGGTTGATGTTGCATTTAAATTTTTGAAGATTGTAGTTATCAGGGAAACAAGGAAACGGAAGTGTAAGAAAAGAAACTGTTGGAGTTGAAGTGGCAGTTGCATTTAGCTATTGTAACAGTAAATGGGTGAGATCTAAATGCCAACCTAGTGGCATGCTTAAATTCATGCAGGACACCAGGTAAAAAAGCTCGTCAGAGCAGTTGCCGTGAAAACATTTGTAGAAAAGACAGAGGGAAGCCATGCCATGTCAGTGAGAAAGTGACTGAAGTTTCAAATGTTCTGTTCAGGTACAGTTGGTTCTACAAAGTGGCTATTTCTTGTAGATGATGTTCCATTTAATTTGAATACATTGTATTTAAATTGATTATTCAGCCCCTAAAAATATGAATTCAAATTAATTTCCTATTCTATTTTTACTAAAAAAATTATATCTTTTCCTGTTGTCATTTCTTTTCCATTTCAGTAAATAATAGAATCAATTCTCTCTTGAGAAGAACTAAGAAAAATGAATAAAGAATTGTTCTTTGACCTTTTGGTATCAGTTCACGTAACTATGGTTTCTGAATTAAGACAATAATATTCAAAGATTTAAAGACATCTGATATGGCAGAAAGGATATACATTAGGAAAAGATGTTCCATTCAACCATACAAAAGAATAGAAGTGAAAGTAGATGTTATTGAAGTCTTTACTCTTGACTTGCATCACCTAGAAAACATCCAATGATAGAATCTGTAATGGTAGTTTGATTTTTCAGACAAAACTTCAGTCAACTAGGTGTAATAAAACTTTGAAGCCACACAGTGCAAAGCATTAACTTAGATTATCCAAATGCTTGAAAAATTAATTTTTGAACCTCATGAATGTCGATGACCTTCACCATTCTTATATATATATTTATAAATTGCCTGATGGGCTGTGTTTCTTCTGACATGTGTTATTAATAAGACAAGCAGGCAGGTGGAGATTTTGACAATTTATCTACCTGTCACTGAAATGAATTTGTATGGTTAAAAGAAGAGTAAGAAACAAAGAATTTCCTGGCTGCTACCTGGCAAAGATCATTACTGCTTTATTGTGGTTCTATGGGTTTTGGCTTGATTTACATTTCTTACTTGGTAACCTTTTAGTGATCAGAGTGTAAAGAAATTTTTAACCTTGTTGTAATGTTTATTTAAATATCCATCATCTATTTCTCTTTCATTTGTTTACCATTCTTTCCAGCCTAGTCTTAACAGAATTCCGAAGCCTTAATGTGGCCAATTAATTATTTTCAGTCTTATAGCCCCTTTCCCCACAGATGAAAGCCTTTTGATATTTCCATGGCAAATGTTCAAATGATCTACATTCCATAGTTGGACCAATTCAGACCCTCAAAATACCATGTACACAGGGTCAAATCACCCTTATTCTCTTCATATTCCATTGGTAAGGAAGAAATTCCATTCAGATAGCTTCTTCCTGAGAACTGCTACTTTGTGGAACATGTTTCCCTTACAATCTTAACTTCCTCAATTCTAGGCTCAACTATTGTCTATCCTACATATCCTTATAATCTGCACTTTTTAATTCCTCCTCTTACATCCATACAGCAACCTTACTCAGTAATCCTCTACCTTGAGTGGCTCTTGGGCCTTTTATTAAAAAAATACCACTTCATTCAAAATGGGAGCAAGGATACATATGAGGGTGAGATGAAAAGTCGGTTTACCAGGAAAGAAACAACAGTTATTAATAACTGTTGAAATTAAAGCCTGACAGATTTCACAGCTCTTGCATCACAGCTTCATAGTCAGCCTGTGAACTTTTCAGCCTATCCTCATACTTTGATTTGTCTCGGTGCAAGAGGAAAATGTTTAGTGCTATATATACTTTTAGTAAATTATACACATCTCCACATTCTCAGTATTAACAGATATAAATATAAATTGAGAGACTTTGTTAACAATCAACCAAAAACTCTAATCTGTTTCCTTTCACTGGTCTTGTTTTGTTTTCTAGTTAACTTTGTTTGATTCACACTCTTCTATGCAAACACCAGAATCTCTTGAGCATGATTGCTTAGTTTTGCTTATAAGAAGCTGTGTCATAAGGGTGTTTTCAGATTTAATTTCTTAATAGTAATTTATGAAATTTAGATGCTGAAAACTGCATTAAAAACAAGTGAATAGTATTGAAAGAAGACAATCTGTCAGTTTTTGTGAAAATGTAAGTGTTAAAGCTCTTCTTATGGATGCTTCAAACTTTGGATAGAACCATATATATATATATATATATATAAGTAAAAGTTTTTCACTTAGCTGATTGATGTTACCTTCAGCATGCCAACTCGAGCATCCAAGTGAATATGTCTGTCCATTCTTCAGGAGATATATATCTCCAAATGTAAAAGAATGAAAAGAATATAAATTCAAATGTTCATAACATTAATTTAAAAAAGGGTTCAATACAAGAGTAGAGCAATAAATATTTATTATAAACTGTTACATTGGAGCATGCAAGTTACCATGACAAAAATGCATACTGCATGTTCCAATGTAACAGTTTATAATATATATATATATATATATATATATATATACACAAAGATTGTGTTTTGGTAAAAAAGCTTGACCCACGGTATTTCTGGAAGATAATGTTTTTAAGGCAAGCAGTCTTTATAATTGGAGTGCCCAATATCAAAATACAGCACATTAATAGTAATAAATAAAATTTTACATTCAAATCTCCTGAAGAGTGGATGTAATCTATGCATGAAACTCAGAGTAGAGATAAGATGTGAACATTTAATTATTTGTGTGTGTGTTTTTCCTGGATATATATATATATATATATATATATATAATAGCTGTGATAAAGTTAATTCATGAATTTGGCACAATAAGAGATAAAATGTAATTATAATGTAACAAGTTATGACAAAAGAATCATTCTGTCTATAGATGTTAGCAACCTTAGGACATGATTTTCTTTTTTTTTTCTTATGAAATCAAGAACTTTGCCTTTTTAAAAAAGATTACAGCTTCTTTGGTATTTGAATTGCTGGCATCATTTCTCTTTCATTGTGGGACATTATTCAGTAAATCTTAAGCCTTTATTACTGGGCTTGACCATTGGTGACTTAAACTATGGCTAAGGGAAAAGTACTGTATGATTAAGTCAGTGATGGGGAGAAAATATTCTCAGTCAGTAAAGGTTTGCATGTTTCATGAAATGTTTATATACCAGTTTACGAATATGGTTAAAAATGTAGGCATCCATGAAACTGGTTAAGACTTACTATTATTAGGTTTTTTCACATGTGAATCTATTAAATATATATTTTTTCCAATTATTGTTGTTGTACTCTGATCTTTTACAGTTAATCTTTTCATCTTGTGGCTTCATAAATATCCTCAAATGCTTTGACATTGTCATAGCAAAGACTGCCAGCAGACATTGCTTGTGTAGCTAAGGTAGTGACAGTTTAAGTAAAAAAACAAGTTTACAAAAAGTAAACGGATACACTGAGTGCATGTGCGCACACACACATACACATATACAAGTGGTATATAGAGGAAGGGAGTTGTGAAAATTTTTCAGTTAGAGACACTTCCTATGATCTGAAGAAATGACCAAACATAATTATTTTTCAATTTGGCTTTTTTCTCATTTGAGCCAAAGCAAGAACTTTCAGCACTCTTTCATATATATATATATATATATATATATGGCTTTACACGCTCCACTATTTTTAGAGCTCCCATACCCAAAAAGGAGTCACTCCAACTCCATTAAAAAAAAGAGAACCTCTTTTTGGCGCTCTATAGTTAAAATGTACCTTCTTTCATAAATGTTGGACATTTTTGCAATTAATAAGATGATTATGGGATATTTCGGTACTATATTTAATAAGAACCAACATTTAGCCTGTCAGCATGCCCTTTACCCATAAAAACATACCAAAGTTCCCCCAATGTTATTCCTTTATAAGGCATATGTCATTCCTAGCTCTTATTCTTATAAGGCATATGTCATTCCTAACTCCAAAAGAATTACCTCAACAAACAGCAAATTTAGTTTTACAAATTTTATTTTATCATAAACTGGAGTTTAACTTTAGTAATAGTTGTTTTTCGAAATTTCCATCTTTCAAGCTGTGACGTTTTTTTTTTAAAATTCCTCCACCAAGGCTGAACAGTCTCTCAGCAGATGCTGATGAGGGAATAGCCATGTTGAATTTGCAAAATAATTCACACATTTCTGGATATTTGGCCAATTCCTTAATTGTTGCAATTCTAGCACTTGTATTTTGGTTCAAAATGTCTGCACTTGTGTGTTCTGTTTTTTGGATACTTGGAGAAAAGTCATCCTCAGACTCCTCATTGCTACTTGATCTGCAACCTGAATCGTCAGGCTGTACAGTTCTTTCAGTTCTTTCTTCACCTCTTCCAAGATATGTCATAACAGACAAAAGCTCAACAGCAAAAAAATAAATTTTAAAAAATTTAAAAAAAAATATATTTTTATAATTATCAATGATATTTGCCAGTATATTTTTTCTTGACAATTTTTTTATTTCATTTTAATGTATGTATAACATTTTTCCAGTATCTTCTATATACTGCATTATTTAAAGATTACATCCTAATTTATGAATTAGGATTATTAAGTGTTCTTATTAAAACCAATGATAAGAACAAGTAAGACAGGTACATTCTTAAAAAGTCTCCATTTTAAAGTTTCTTTAATACATAACCAGACTGACCCTGTTCATAAATAATATGGTGCCCCAAAAATTTGGTAACTATGAAATAAAAGTCGATTAAAAATTGATTTTAAGGCAGTTCTGGAGTGGGGATTTGGGAGTTAATCACCCACCTATATTTTTAAATAACTGAAAATCGTGGGGTTCAGAAAAAAAAACCTACAACAATAACAAAGCCGTACTTGCAGAAAGGAGTTTTAAGGGTTTAGGCCTCCTTCCCCAATATTTTTTTAAAAAGTATTATTAAAATAATAATTTGAACGGAAGATACAAGAACTTAACTTTAATGTAGATAAATTGATTTTACTTATTTTAAAAATATTACAGGAGGTCTTAGCCCCTAACCTCACCATCCAGATAGTACAGCCCTGATATTGTTACAGTGGTGCCTGGAAAATTCAGTAACGGAAGATTAGGTAACAGAAAATACAATAACTTACCGAATCTTTGGTTATCAAATTTTCCAGGCATCAAACATTTGGCATAAAAGTTTAATATTATTAATTTAGAAAAATTCGGTAACTATTAAACGAAAGTCAATTAAAAATTTGATTTTACGGCTGTTCTAGTGTTAAAATTTGGGGAGAACCCTACTCTATATTTTTATATAACTGAGAATCGTGGGATCCAGATAAAACCCCACTATAAGATTTAGCAAGTCCATATTTACAAAAGGGAGTGCTTAGAAAACCTAGTCCTGCTTCCCCAGTATTATTACCTATGGGGCGGTATAGAAAAACCCCACTGCAACAATATCAGGGCTGTGATGTCTGGATCAGGGGTTTAGGGGGCTAATTTATATACGTTAAAAAGTAAATTAGAATTTTACTTCAGGACAAAAAGTATCATTTCAGACCAAGAATCTATTTTATTCAACATTTGGACAAATATTGGTGGAAATAGGTGAGAAAATCCAATGTAAGTTATTACCCATAAACCTATTTATCATTTATTTTTTTAATAACTTTCTTTAAATAATAATAATAATGATGGTGAAATTGTGTACAAAAGTAAATTGACAGTAAATTAAAAAGAAAACATTTGTTTATTTATTTATTCAGCAATGAAAATTTGTCAAACCCACACCAATATTTATAAACAGCTTTTATACTCTCTCTCACCAACACTCACACACACATACATATCTAATAAAAAATAACATCAAAGACTTTCTACAGAGTGACTGACTCTTTTGAAGACATTTTTTTCACTGTCTCCTGCAACTTAAGAGAAATGTCTTGGACATCAGAACGGTAACACCGAGGTGTCAAATTCACTTGCCTCTTTACCAAAACACCCGGGTAGAAGTTGAAATAGTTTCCATTTTCATGTGTAACTAACACACACACACACTTTCTTTCTCATACATTTAACACAGATATAATAATAAAAAATATCTCAAAGAGTTTAGCTAGGTACCTCCACGCGCTAAAAAAAGAGCATACCTTGATGAAAAAAGATGCCAACCTTGCGAAAACTAAATTTTATTGTCTAAATGCTTATGTTATTATTAAGAGGAAAGACCAAAGTTTTTTTTTAATTATTTTAAAAAATTTTCCTTCTTTTTAGAACATTCTAAATTTTGATTTAAAAAACCTTTTTCTATTTGTATCAGCGGAACTAGTAAATAACATAGACAATTTTAGCACGTTTTTTTTTGGTATGACACACATTAATTTGAAAAATCGTGCAAAAATAGAAATAATTATCGGATGTTAATGAAACTTTCAGGAACTATTCACAGATGATCGAAATTATTATAAATATGTTTTTTTTTATGAAAGTCATGGTAGAAATATTTTTTAAAAATATTTATTACACCCCATAACTAATTTTATGAAAACACTAGAAATTCGATCGATCGGTTTTAGTGATTACAATAATTAAAAGCACAGGGCTTTGAGGAATGCAAATCATGTTTTTTTTTTTTTTAATTGGATACGCAGTACCTGAAAATCAGCTCTGAATTGTAACATACAAAACTCAATAAAACAAAGATATTATTTAATTTCAAATGCTTTTATTTGCTTTTAGTTGTTTTTATGAATATGGACAATATTTTCTGAAAAGCAAAAAAAAAAATTTTCGATGAAAATGAATTTTTAATACAATTATTTGTTATTTCATTAATTATAATAGATTTTACATTTAAGTTGTTAAAATATTATAAAATTAGTTAAAAAGTCGCATCAGCTTTTCATAAATGTCCTTATGAGATAGATCTTTTTTTAGCGTTGTAAATTGTATCATTTGACTAATCAGAAGATCCCCAGTAATTAAGAAATGTAATTTTGTGCTTATAATCAAGCTGTAATTTATAAAATACGGAAGACCAACCAGAATATTTTATGTTATTTGAGTTAAGCATTGTTCTCTGCTGTTAAGGCCTTTACTTTTACGAAACACGTGTGGAGAAGTTAATTTGATTTTTCAATTTCAACTGAGAAGGGTACCTACAAGTATCAGTATCATCTTATGAAATTTATATGATCTTATTTTTATATTAATCTCAGTTACGACATTTTTTCCATTAATAAAATATCAAAATTAATAATAAAATGAATGCAAATACAAATAACAGTAGAATGTAATAAATGTACATAAAATTATAGTATTTTATGTAATAATTCTGATAAAATTTCATAAGAAAGGTACCTATAAATTAATTAGATACCTTTCTTAAGAAATATGAAATTTAATGTCACTCTTAACAGTTTTATTTTAATTTCTTTATAATATATTTCCCATAAAGCATCATAAACGTAAAGGTGAAAGGTAAGTACAAAAAAAAAAAAAATTAGACCGCTGAAAGTTTTCGTTAAAAATAACGGGGTAGATAATTTGTTCACGTAAATGTAAATTATTTCACTTTTTCTCCTTCCGTTAGAACAAATTAGCCTCATGGAATTCGTAAATATATCATTCATCACATGTCAAGAGACGCGAAAGTTTATGACCTGCTTTGTTTTATTTTCAAATTACATCTTTTTGGCACAAAAGCTAAGTTTGGTTCAAAATATTTTAAATAAACATTATAATTTCTGATTTTCTTAAAATAAGTTTTGAAAAAATGATAATTGATATTTTAAAAAATTTCAAAGTCAGATTTCCAGTTTTTTTTAAAACGGAAAAAAATGGTTAATTTTGCTGACTCAAAAAAAACTAGATTTTTAACGAAAATTTCGGACGTGCTAGGAACGATTAAAATATGGAAAAAAATACCCCAAAAATACTTTGAGCTTTCCTCTTAATAATAACAAACATTTAGACGATAAAATTTTGTTTTCGTCAAGTTTGGCGTCTTTTTCATCATGCTATGCTCTTTTTTTAGCAATCTCGTGGAGGTACCTAAGTTTAGCTCAGGTTTTCCTTTCTTTCCTTTTTTATTTTTGCATACAAACTAATGTTTAAAAAAAAAATTCAAAGAATTTTGGAGCACGGAGCACAAAATCCCTGCTCTTTAGTCCCAAATAAAGCTGCTCACAATCCATTCCCATTGAATAAAAAATGAGCCCTCTTCTCCTTTGCTCCAGTAAAAAGGAGTGCACCATAAAGCCCTGTATATATGTGTGTGTGTATATATATATATATATATATATATATATATATATAAAATAAGACAAGATTTATGAAAATGGAAAGCTTATTACAATTCAGCAAAATGCCCCCTCCCAGTATTTTAAAAATAATTTTGAATTGTTTTTTGTATATGCATAAATGTGCTAATTTTTGTAAATATAGACATCTGTACAAACATAATCAGAAAATAAGAGTGGAAAATGTAAAGCCAAAGTACCTAAAATTCAATAAAGCATTAAATGACTTAGAATATTTTCTTAAATTTTTAAGATTATCAGGTAGTTGAAAAATGGTATAAAAAAGATATATTTATCAAGTAATTTTTACTGATATGTCTCCCATAGAACAAATTGTAAACATAAGTTTGTCAAGATAGTTGTCAACTACTCATAAAAACACCAACCTCTTAAAACTTTAAATCAGCTAGTCCTCTTCAATTAAAGTTCCAGAAAAGTATATTTTATTTTCAAAAGTCTTTTTAATACAAACTAGATCATGCTGAGAGATTTGTAAATATGGCTAAAATCAGCCATTATTATCAATTTTATATTTTTTTTAAAAAACAAAACTCATTCCAATCAATTTGAATTAATTTTGAAATGCAGCAAAGTATTTTGTTTATTGGAAATATTAAATTTAACCTATTAGCTTGAAATTAAAACTAAAATAAAAGCTTCAAGAAAGATTTTTTCATTTTTAAAAATTCATTTTAAACTTTCGATATTGCTTTTTTTTTTTTTTTTGGTAGTGTGTGTGTGTGTATATATATATATATATATATATATATATATATTGTATGTATTTAGGCATCATTTTTTCATTCATACATGTTTCATTAAATAATATAGACAAGTGTTGTCTATTTTATGTAAATTCTTTTTATAATGTCTGATAAGCTTAATAACATTATCATTAAACGAAGAAAGAAAATCACAATATTGATCCATATTTTTTAATCCAATCTAAGCTTTCGGCTTACATATGCCATTATCAAAGATGTGAATTACTGTACAACATATTAAGCAATATACGGACAAGACAGTGATGATAGTCTGCTATTGTTTACATGGATGATTTCCAAGCAACGATAAACACGTGCATATAAGATGCTAGACGCGAAAATCGCACAGTATTAAACAACATTTACCAGCCTGAAGCTAACCGAACGCTCCTTTGTGGCCAAATCGGTAAAGGCACGTAAGGCTAAATGACTGTTCCGTATAGGATACAGGTTTGAATCCTGTCGGAAGACGAATATTTTCTGTGAAAATTTCTCGGATATTCAGGCCGGTAAATGTTGTTTAATACTGTTTATTATAAACAGAGCATTTACTTAAATATTTTTATCTATAAAAAGAATATATATATATGTTTATTTTGATAGAGCAAATAAAAATATTTCTATACAAAAGTAAACACAGAAAAAAGACAATTAAGTTCTTAAAAATATGGTACATATTATACCTATCTTGTGTAATTTACTCATGTGGATATTTTAAGTTTTATTTCATATTACAATAAGTTTTTAAGAATCTACTCTATTGTTAAAAGCTTACTGTAAGTCCTGTAATATTAATACTACACAATGTATAATGAAGCCAGCACCAGTAGAACAGCCTCTCATTTCTCAAATGTTATGTCATTGAAATTTCAAGCTGACTAGTTTGTGGGGAACTACATTTATTGTTAATGTCAGCTCATAAGTCACTGTGAAACACAGACTAGATATTGTATGATTAATGCATCTAGCTGAAGTTAATATGAAAATTTTGTTTAATCAAGGTTGCTATCGTAGGGATCTTTATGGAAGACAAGGTATTTCTTCCAGATTTTCTGTTGTCCCCTGATGATTGGTTAATAATTGTGTGTACATTTTCATTGCAGAACAATATGCTTAAAGTTGTACTGAATGAGTGTGGGAATTCTGTGTACCAAGAGTAAAACTGTCTTTCGCTCAGTTTTGTAATTAGTGTTTCAGTAAAGAAATTATCACAAGATTAATAAGAGATTTTTATAACATTAATAAAATTGTACAAATTAAACTTGATTTCATAAATTAGAAACATATATGGTTAGTAGTATTTTCTTCCATTCACTAAGTTGTGAATCTGATGGTGGAAACTGGAAGCATTAAACTAAATGTCATTTGTCTGTTTCTTCAACTGATTCAGAATATATGATTTTACATTACCTGCAGTGTGCAATTAGGCAATTGCATTTCTGTCTTGTGTTTAATCATTTTTCTTTCTTAATTAAACGCTTCCACTGTGTTCATTTCTAGGTAAGGTCTACTAAAGAGGTTATTAGAGTCTTGCATGTGCACTGATCCTTTCAATCACCTTATCTTGCAGTATTATTTGTTCTGGCTTCATTCCACAGTGCTCTGACCCATACTTTTTCTCTCCACACATGATTAGCCATGCCTGACTTCATTGTCTCCTGAAAGGTTAGAATTTTCTGGTGTTCTTCCAGCCTTACTTTTAAGGAGTAGCTGGCTTCAACTTTGTATTCTGGGTCACAAGTATATGGAATTTTTGTTCATGTTCTCTTCTGAGGAAGGCTTAGTGTAGTAGAGATATTTCCAAGAGGTATAATTGCTTTTGAATACTGTTCTAATGCTGTATGGGACCAGAGAGCTAAATCTTTTCTGACATGCTTTTGATATAAAGTAGACTATGATAGTTTCCTGACTGTTGTTTTTCATTATGTCACTACTCATGTAAACCAAATTACAAATTTGGATTTCACATGGTTCCACCATACAAGTGCATCTTCAGCATGAGATCAAAGTATGAAGATGTCATTTACTTGTCTCGGACACATTATTGGTTTCAGTAGTGTCATTTTCAAAGCCATTTCCTTTAAACACACATATATTTTAAGACATTTTTATGTTTATACATTCTTTTTATAAAATAATTCTGTCTTAAAATAATTGTCAGACTTTGTCCATTTCATAATGTGTGACACACACACACACACACACACACACACATATATATATATATATATATATATATATATGTGTGTGTGTGCTTGTGATCACAGGGAGAAAAAGTTGACCCTATAATCAATCATTTATTCTACTGATGTGTAGAAATGTTTCTTCAACATAGAACATGAGAATTTTCATAAATACTAGAATGTTTCCTAATAAATATGTTCAAGTTAAGTTTATCTTGAACCATAGAATATCATCTGTAGGAACCCTTGTGAGCAAGCTGACAATATCTCAACTCAGCATTCAATTAGAATGAAAGAGAGTATCTTTGTTTTCACAAAATGGTCAAAGTACTTTACATATGATGTAAACTTAATTGGTTGACAATATCTACAAGGAATCTGCTCAATTGATGACTATCAACCTTAGTGGAATACTGTCTTTGTGGATACAGGTGACCATATATATGAATGGCTGACTATAACATTGAGTTAATTATCTGAAGTCATTCAATGCGATATAATCCCTATTTTTATTCAGAATCTGTGGCAGTCTTATTTCAGATTTCAAGGTTGTTTCCTTTAGCTTGTTCTAAATACCATTCCCAATTAGACTTGTTAATTTTTCTAAGTATTCCAGTTTCTTCCATTGTTGTCTTTATCTGCTGACAATATGATAATACTGTTATCACTCTGAAGGGTTTTGAGAGCCAATTTTTCATATCCTACATTTGGTCTGGAATTTCCTGATGGCTACTATGACAAATACCCAAGAAATGCCAATGGCTACAACATCTGAAACATTATGACCATAACAAGCAAGATGAAGACACTAGTCAGATATATTTAACACACCAAGGCTGGATGTGGCACAAGAGCATTTTAGAGTGGGAAGTGGCATACATCTATGCATGCATATGGGCCAAGGACAAAAATTGTGGTTTTGTCCAGCCCCTGCAACTGCTGTCAAACTGGCATTGGTATTACACTGACCACACCTCTCTTACTGCAATGAGGAAGATTCTAATGCAAGGTTGGAATCCCTGGGGCTGAGCAACTTCTCCCATCTCAAATGAGGAGAAACATAGCTCCACTTACTGCACAGGAGCAATAACCATACCCCATTAAACCCCCAGTGGCTATTGGTTAAAATCAGTGTATAATTCTATAGACAAATTACCATTTATACTGATAGTGTTTTGTAAAATACAAATGTTATAAGTTTTAAAGAATGGATGAGTAATGTTAAAAGATGTTTACAAACATTCCAGTTTACTTATTTTGGTGTTTAACTTCAAGAATACATTTTATTTAGTGGGAAAATCAATGAAGTTTGTCAAATAAAATCTATGTGTACTTATAACAAGAAACTGCATTCCACATTGACAAGGCAGGCACATCACCATTTGAAGCTAGCAAGCCTCGTATTAAAGCATCATGTTAATGTTAGTTTCTTTAATATATATATATCTCATAGTAATGTAAATACTTCAGGGTTTTTTTTCACCGATAATTCTTTTAAGGTGTTTGTTTCTCAGGAACACAAGTTCAACTTCTGCTGAATGGCACATTTTTTTAATAAGACTTTTGATTACACAGGCCAGTAGATAAATTTCACTTTTTTTTTATTATTCCAGGGATGACTACTCTAAAACTCTGCCGACTAAATTTAACGTTTATAGTAATAATATCACACATGCACACACACCAATAAGTTTTAGGTGTATTTTTCTTTTTGTGATATTATACTGTATTAAGGATTTTTATAACTAGTAAATATATTTTTGAAATACAGTTTTAAAAAAGAATACTTTATGGGTCCAAGAGACAATCAAAAACAAATTTTATGAAAATGTAATAATTTAATTACCCTCCCCCCAAAAAAGACACTGAACTTCATTGTCGCTGTAGAAGGTACTTTGAAGCAAGAATGGAATGTTACATTTAAATTCTGTGAAAAAGGTTCTAGTTACTGTCATGAAATTAAAAAAAAAACTTAAAATCTAAGAAAAAGGTACTTTTTAGTTGGAGTTTTTAAACGAAACAAACTAAAAAAGAATTAAGATTTTTAAGTAATACTTTCTAAGATGTTTCATTTTATGCATTTGATTTGACTTTTATTTTTCTTCTTTTTTTTTTAAAAAAAAAGGTAATTTTTTTTTTTATTCATTCTCTCTAAGATTCTGCTTTGTGCCTTAATGTATCCAACGTCCTGAGTGAATATTCAATATCTACAAATTTATGTATTTTTTATTTGTGTATATAGCTAGCTAGCACGCAATATTTAACAAGCATAAAAGGATATCTCATGGTTTTTCTTTTTTTTTTATTCCACTTTTTTTTTCCAATTCTCATCCTGTTTTTTTAGTATTGAAAATATGGTTCTAAGTGGCATGTGGTGTGCATTTAATGTGTGCTTTCTGTAGTTCATTCAGTAAATGTTGAAATGAATTTTAAACTTTATATAAAAAGTCGTCGTTCAATTTAATTTAAACAGATCCCATAGTTAGAGAATGGTTAGTACTATATTATTTATGTGTACTTTGAGCATGTTCCCACTCCACATGGACACACCTCCTAAAATAAAATGTAAGAGAAATAAAAATTCCAGGTACGAATTTTGTCATGTCGTTCGTTGACTAGTTAAAAAAAAAAAAAATCCAAGCAAAACAAAATCTGTTGTCCAGTTTGTCGCCTTTCTGTCTCTTTCTCTCTCACTTCTTCATCATCATCCTCTTTGTTTTCTTTTACTACTTTGTTTTCCATGTATTTACCACAGTCGTCTATTTATGGCCATGGGGTCACGTGGAGAAGAGAGATGACAGAGTAAAAAGTGACACACACTTTAAACAATCGAAAAAGGACATCGCTATGTCAGTTTTTCACCCTGTCGCTGCTGCTGCTGCTACTGCTACTGAAAGCATTTTTACTCCTTATTATTTATTTATTTTACTTACCTGCTTGGTATGTGGGACTGCGAGGAAATTATCATCACCTGCCAGTCTTTTCCACCCACCTGTTTGTAGTAAACAGGTACACATGTCCAGACTGGCTTCTTACCAATGTGGGTCCTCTGCTAATTATTACGAACAAGAAAACAAAAAGTGGGGGTGATTTTTGTCGGTTCCAATTCAGCAGAATTTAACTACAATTGCAATATACATGAACTCGTATACGTTAATGTTGTATTGTATAAAACTACGAGTTTTGCTGTCAAACAAAGTTTTCCCCAATAATAGGCAGTTTAGTGTTTTGGGGGAACACCAGTTACATACCCTTACGTTGACTTATTGACAGTATTTCCTCCATACACACGAACACATATTCTTTCTTTCTTTCTTTGGGTTTCCTCTATGTGGAAGGATCGGGGCCGCTCGTGGTCCCGCAGCCTCAATGATTTGCAGGCAAAAAATATTAATTTGTGGAATGATTTTACTGATTCAGAGGTGGGTACCTTTTTACGTGTTTATTCTCTTCTTAAGGTTCGTCTGTCGTTTCTTTTCTTTTCGCTTTCATTTTTTTTTGCAGCTTAAAACCCAAAAATATTAGCGATTCAAGAAGTTTAACTGAGTAATGAAAAAATTAGAATTAATTAGAAAAACTTCTGTCCTAGTTTTTATATTTGTAATTGGATTCGATAATCAAGTCATTTTTTTGTTATGCACGAATTTTAGATTTTTGTGTACATTATAGTCCTCTTACTTATGGTTAATATGGATTAATAAAAAAAATTGACTACTAAACACAAATACTTTTTTAAAAAGTACGCCTTTTTGTTAATTTCGTACAGTGTTTTGCTTTTTTATTTCTGTTTTAGATTTGTCAATTTTACCAATATTTTTGGTGTGTTATTTTGAGTGATTTTTATTGTTGTTTATAAGACAAAATGCGCACAATTAGAGTGGTAAATTAAAATCGCTCAGTTGAAATTTATGACAGTACATACCTGTAATTCCAGGTCAAGTTTCGCGGCGGGCCATTCAAGCAATCACCGCAGGGCTTGTGTGCGTGTGTGCGTCACTTGCCCAAAGATAGTTTTACTTTTTTAAATGTACACACCTTTTTAAATTTTTATTTACTTATTTTGTCATAATCGGACCATTTGCTTACTATGGTAACTTTTTTTCTTTTTTTTACTTTACATGCATCATAAATTAAGAGAAACAATGGTTCTTTTAATTAATTTTTTACAACAGTTTTAGATTTATTTTCTAGTTTCCATCGCCGTGAACTAAGAAAAAAGTTGTAGTACCTGAAAGAACAAAAATGACAGTTTAACTTCATCATGCTGATTCCTTGATTTGGAGTGGTAGAAAAACTAAGAAATCTTTGTTAAACCGTATACTCTTTCCCAAATACTTGCAATTATTCTGTTTGATTAATTTAAATAAAAAACTAAAAAAAAAAACAAACTAACCTCTTTACTTTATCATACCATCCTTCCACTCAAAAAAAAAAAAAAAAAATTCTTGCCAAACAGTTAAAAAACAGTAAATAAATGCATTTTTCTGAACTTACACATCGACCTGTTTTTTTTATTTGTATAACATTATTTTATAAGAAATATTTCACACTTCATCTTATTTTCACCCACTAGTTTTCTAAAAAAAAAAAAAAAAAAATTTTTTTTACTCTTCTTAATTAATTAATTGTTCGTCACTAATATTCTTTTTTTTTGTCTTTTCAATTCTTTCAGTTTCATTTGATAATCAGAAGCGCATTCTGCAGTTTTTTTTATTTATTGTCTTTACTTTCTAATTTAAAATCGTATATATTTGAAACTCTGGGGATTGATCCGTAAACTTTAAGAAGGTGGATGTTTCAAATGTTCAGACATTCCCCGCAAATCTCTTCGTTTCTAACCGTTGATCCTCAGTGATGAACCTGTTGCGTGTTTGAAATCCTTTGCCGCCTCCCCCCCCTCTCTCTCTCTCTTGTTTATCACATTCTTTCGTCATTGTTACTGATAGTTTTTTTAAAAACAAATTCATATACTGGTGAAGAAAGTTAAAAAAAAAAATATGCAAAAAATATTGTATTGAAATAGTTCTTTTTTTAAAATAGTTTTTCTTTTTAATAATGAAATCAGTTCTCTAATTTAAAAAAAAAACAACATTTTTATTGTTTTATTTTGATATGTAATTTAATTTAAAACTGAACACGAGTTAGTATGGTTCTTTGTTCAGTTCGTACGCTTTAATGGCAATTTTACAGATGTTGACAAAATTTATAGACGTTTGAATGTCCAAATTGTCCAGTCCAGTCATTTGCGATTACTGTTAATTAACAACTGGTCACCATCGGGCTCGTTGAACTTCACTAGTCTGGCCGCTGGCGTGATTTAAATTCACAACTGAACCATTATATTTGCGATACCTTTTAAAATTATTAATTAATAATATCCAATCCATTATTTGACTATGTATATTCGGATGTGCAATTGAATTATTGATTATTCAAATCAATTTATCGACGAATAATTGCATATGCATTTAAAAATACTTCTGTTAATGAATTTACCATGTGGCGAATTAAATGTGATTTTTCGAATAATGTTCGATTCAATAGAAACAATTACATATTCACATAAAATTTCTATCAAGGCTAAAAGCTTAGACAAACAAAATAAAACGGGAAAGAAATATGGACAGTAATCTTAGGAAAAGATAAGTGTCCACAATATTTCAGATGTAGTGTTTAAAGTAAACTTTATTGTTTATTATTCTTACTCAAAACACATTTCAATCAAGTGTAGATTTTCACTTAAAAAATGTTCGTCTCTAAAACACGAGTGTGATCATCTTTAAGCATACAGCGAATTCTTAGTTTTATGATGTGATTATTCAGTTCCAATGTTTTGTTGTAGATAACGAGGGGCAGACATCGTCGGTGTTGTTGTAATTATTTAAAAATTATAAATTGCTTACTAAAGATACCCCTCTTTGAAATTTTCTTGATGTTTATTTTCTGATTATAGATTTCGTGTAAACTTACTTCATTCAAATCTTTTTATTTTTTTTATTTTTCTTTGGTCAATATGGTCAAGAAAAGTCTTTAGCCTATTTTGTGAACCTTTCAACGAACACCTTTTTTAGCGGATCATAAATGGAAGAACGTAGTGTTGCGCGCCATGCGCTAAATTTGATTATTTTAACTAACATTCTAATTCTCTTTTATAAGAGCATTAGCATTGAAGCTTCTAAATGACACTGGGAATGGTGGAAAGGAAAATCAAAGCAGCACGACCTGTTCTTGGCACGAGCTAACAACCACACTGATTCGGGGGTAGCCAGCTTCTTGAAAGCGGCTTGGGTAACGGCTTGAAGAAGATTTTTGTCTAGTTTTCTTCTGGTTCATTTGCCGGGAACCGTACACACCATTAATCTCAGTGCCTCCACCACAACCTCATTATGGAATTCATATTAAGAAATAAAGAAAAAATCGCTTCCAAGAATATACAAAACGAAAGATCAACTACTATCAGATAGAAATTTTTTCCTATTTTTCCACATGTGCCATTTTTACTGGTGCCTTTAAAAATACCTAAATTCGTGGCTAAGACCAACAAGTCCTAGAGGGCCAACGCTGAGAAGCTCAAGGTAGTGGAGCTTATTATCTGATGCGTGATGCATGGGAACATCGGATATATGTCCTACGTAATGAGGAGAGGGCAGTTAATATCCGATAAGACATGGGATAATAACTATTACAATGATCCGATCGGAACGCTTGCTGAACCGGCGTGGTCAAGTTCTTTCTTTTCTGATGACTGCTAGACCAGGATCAGAAAGGTGAACATGATAAACAACAGGTAGCTCTGCGCCGACACTACGGTGATACGCGCATCTTCTGTGATGCTGCTCTTCGAGGTTGTAAGTAACGAGGGCCATGTTATGCTGCCCACTTCCAAGTCAATATTAGCGCCACCATACATCAAGGTGCTGGATATGTTGATCAAGCGGAGGCCGTACATGTCTCTGAAGCTCACTAATGTGGCCTCCTAGTCTCTTGATTTGAATCTCAAGAAGAGACTTGAAGCAACAGAAATGTGGTTCTACAGAAGGATACCGAGTGTATCGTGAAGCAAACATGTAACTACGAAGTTTTTGGAGAAAATGGAAACAAAAATGAAACTAATACTTAACACCAGGAAGAAACAGTTGAAGTTTCTAGGGCATATAATGAGGAAAGAGGGCTTGGAAAATGTGATACTCACGGAGTAGAGGGCAAGAGGGACAGAGGAAGGCAACGCATAACATACTTAATTTAATGAATGACTAATGAGCTTGAGTAAATGGATGACGGACAGGGATTAGGAGAAATAACAAAGAGTTTATTAAGATAAGAGCTACAAGGGACAGGAAGTTGTGAAGAGCCATGATCGCCTATGTTCTAAGGGACACATAAAGGAGGATGACTATGTGTATCGGCGAGAGGAAAAGCCAATATGCGATACCGCAAACAAAAACATGGGCTCATTGAAGGCCGCCATCGTGGACCTGATGACGAACAAGACCGACTTTGATCCGAGCACGTTTCCGAAATTGTGCCGAGACCGTCTTCTTGAAGGAAGACAGTTTATTTTATTTATTTATTTTAATAACTAAATTGAACATATAAAAAAATATATCGATTTTTTTATCTGTTGAATAACGTTATTTTTAGTGGGTACATCTGTTTGAGATGCTACCCCTGTTTTTAGTTTTCTTAAACAGTGAAATTAAATAATAACCTGGTGAGATCGAGAAGTCCAAAGTTCTCCATTACCTGGTAGAATGAATCGTACCTTTTTGTTTGCCTCTTGCTTATTTCCTCACTGTCAAAAGTAATTTCTTGCCCTATTCCACATCCACCATCCAGTAATAGTTCTGTAGTAATTTGTCAATAAGTAAAAAAAAAAAAAAAAATATTACTTAGTAAAGTTTTTTTTTTAAATTACAATTACATGTTTTTTAAAAAAATCTATTTTTTTCTTTACAAACGCAAAATATATTACTGATTTTTTTTTTTTGGTAATACTTTATAATTTTTTGCAAATTTAACAAGTAAAATCAAAAAATTAATTTCTATTCTCGACAGATTTCAAATAACGGAAAATAAATAAAATGTGGATCGTCTAAGTAACATTGCTGTGTTATCTGAAACTTTAGTCAGTCATTCAATACCAGAATGTTTTTAAAATATGCATTGAATTGTTTCAGTAAGGATCATTTCTTAAGTTGTATCTTATGGATTTTTCAAGTCCTTTTTATAATAATGTTAATGGCATAAAAAAAAGTTATAACTCAAAATCGTAAAAGTAGGACAGGTTCATGTGACTGTGCATTCCATTATGTGACCGAGTTTGACGTTTTTATTTTTTGTTTGAATTGACATTATTTTTAGTTTGTCCTCTTTTCTTACCTTGAAATAAAAAATATATTTTTTCAAATTTCAATCAAAAGCTATTTTTATTCAATAACTGATTACAACACATTCAGGTGTATAATTGCTATGTTGCTGTTTTGAAAGAGTGAATAATTCCTCCTCTCTTGTTTTAGTTTTTAAATAAATCTGTTGAAATCTCTCTCTCTCTCTCTCTCCCCCCCCCCAAGGAACACATTCTTTACTTTCTTTTTATCACAATCTCTAACTGATCAACTGCATTTGTCACTGGGTTGGATCAGTTCTAAATAAATGGTAAAGTAAGAGGGGAGAGTGAAAAAAAACTCGATGGTTTTCATAATTAAATTATATTTTAAATTTAAACCATTTAAAAAAGCTGAAAAGCAGTTCAAAAACTTACATTATGACAGTATCACTTAGGAACTGGTTATAAAAACAAGAATCAATTTTAAAATAGTTTCATTTTTCAGCTAGGTGGTATTGCTGATGAGAACATTGAAATCTTAAAGCTGATGATAGATAGTATTTTCTGGGGGAGGGGCTTAGAACAAGACAATTTCTATATTCAATGTTACCACTAGAAATAGCCGTGAAAATTTCACGGTTTCACTATGTGAAGCTCATCTTTGCTAGTCACACACGACCTATGGAAATTCCAAATTCCGGTTAAAATAAATATTTGAACATAACAATTTTGTCATTGCTCTGTTCGGTTCATGGTATCCTCAGCATCCTTCTGTAGAATATTTCTGTTGCTTCAAGTCTTTTCTTCATTTTTGAGAATATTGTTCACCCATAGGATGACTGATAATAAAAAATATATGTTGTTCCAATAACCCCTGTGAGAAGTATTGGTTTTAAATTTTAATTTAAAATTAAAGAGTGCAAGAAAATAAAAATTTTGTTAATGTAATTTTGTAATAATTTTTGTATAATTGATTCTTCACAAATTTCTTATCGACTTATGACGCTCACCTTGTCTTTTTTTTTTTTTATGAAAATATTTGTAAACTTGTTTTCAATATCTTTTCATTTTATGATTTCATATTTTTCGTGTAAATTAAAAAGCAAAAAACACACCCTTATTTTCACCGTTGAGTTTAACGTCTTTTCAATACTACAAAAAATGTAATTTCAATCGAGATGACCGAAATCAGTACAAAATCGCAATGTAATTTGAATCAAGTTTTTACTTTTTTTGTTTTTATTATGTTGGCTGACGTGCAATAATGATTAAATTTTAAAATTAATTTTAATTTATTAACTTAGAATGTGCTGTAGTAAATCTCCCCCTCTAGTTAGAAGTGCAATCTGGCGCACTTCCAATAGCCGCAGTAAATAAAAATTTATTGCTTAGACTTCAAAATCCGACTCGAGAAGCTTCGGTATTCAATTGGAAACTTGTTTGAGAGATCAGGGTTCATGACCAGTGTTTAAAAGTTTAATTTAATTACATACAAGCTATATTCATTGTGACACTTCTTACAGTACAATACACTTTTTCTTCTAATTAAAGAACATAGTCAAGTACAGTAAAAAAAAAAAAAAAAATTGAAATAAATAAACACAAAAAAAAAACAAATATTCCAGATTCCAGAAGGAAAATAAAATCGCTGCTGTTTTGTTGTGCAGTGTACGTTGTTGCAATGAACTGTAGATATTTATTTACTTAATTTTATCTACAATACATCCACTCGCACAATGTAACTCGGTCCTTGTATTTTAACACAAGGCCAAGTTGGTCGACTTATAAAAATTGTTCCAGCCCCCTCGGCACTTGCTTTTTTGGGGACGCCCTTCCGACGAAGAAATAATGCCTGGGAAGACGGCTCCTGAGGCTTGGTCCACCGGTCAATATTGTATTTCACAAGGAAGAAAGCTAGGTCTCAACTGGAAGCAATTTTGGAGATCCTGATTGTGTTATTACCGAGTTGTTAATATTTAAAAAAAAAAAACGAAGATAATATCTCGTTTGATGTTTTGACCTTTTTACATTCATCCGCTCTGTATCTTTATCAAGTCTCGCTTGATAAAATTCATATTTTTCATTCATAAAGCAAGGGAGGTAACTAATATGTATTTTGTCGCAAAAATGATCCATCACTGTTCGTGAAACGTTCTTTTATTTCACAGGTGATTTTGTGTGCTCTATTTTAACTTTTATTATGCGGGACAGTGTTTTCACAATAGAATTGGTATTATTAACCACTAAATGTTGGTAAATCTTTCAGAATTATATTTATATTAGCAATGTATCATGCATTTCAGCTTATCTAGCCTTACTAAAAAAAAAAAAAAATCTGGATTATTTCTTGTTAGAGAGGGTGTCTACTTTTCTTTTATTATTATGCAAACTAAATTCAGTATAAATTTACGCCATAGAAATATAATTGATCAACACTATTATATATACCTGATTAATTTATTTCACATGTTAATACAAGAGACTTGACATTCTAAAACTTTCTCAGTTTTTTTTTAACTATTGAATTTAAATTTGTTATTGTTTCAACTGTAAGATTACTTATAGCAGTTTTTATTCCCAGATATCTTCTTTGCTTCATTATTGTTTCCAATGATCATATACATCTCTTTTATTATGAACTACAAGGTTATCATTAGAGTAATATTTGGAGTAGCAATAAGCCATTCCTTTGGAACCTTCTTTGGCAATGTGGGCAATATCAGCTTTGCAGAATATGAAGGGACATTATCTTGCATGAATATCTTTTTTAGCTTAAAGCTTGTTTGACACCTGTATCACACAAAACATGTCTCATCTAATGACTTCAAAATAATTGTCTTTATTTATCTTGATGCCATCATCAACTTAGAGATGACAGATAATTTTCTTTGGAAAGTGCCTGAAAACCACACCATGGGTTGACCCAAGCCTTGTGAGTGAAATTGGGTAGACAGAACTCTTGTGGACTGTCAATAGCTGTTCTAGCACAAAACTAAGTCATTGTGGCTGAGGGCTTGAGCATGCTGACCTTGTTCAAATTGTTGATGACACTAGATAGAACACTCCCTTCCAGAAACTGTTCAGCATAGTTGCAGTATAAACCACAGTTGGGCTCTGTGGGTGTTGAGCAAACAAAAATGTGCCTGAGTGAGCTGCCCTAGTCAACAGGTATCCTTGAATATGAGTGGCCATCTATTATTATGTGTGTGCATGCATATATATATATATATATATATATATATATACACACACACACACGCACGCGCATATATATATATATATATATATATATATTATAATAAAGAAAAAGAACAGTAAGAAATATAATCCAGTGTTCTTATTAATTATTTTTATTTTTACAAAACAGTGCTCAATGGAAAGCTACAGAGTATAAATTTTGATGTTTGTATGTGAATTACAATTAATGAGATCCAAACAATTTACCTCATACAGATGATCATTTCATTCAAAACTATTTTCCCATGGACGAAATGATCATCTGTATGAGGTAAATTGTTTGGATCTCATTAATTGTAATTCACTTATATGCTCTATGATAAAAATTACATTGAGTTCTCTTTCGTAGATCAGTTCTAATATTTTATAGCAAGAGGATCTATTTGCATTACTTATCCATGGATTTTTTTTTACACACACACACACATATTATTTCTTTTGTTTTTGTCTGTTCAAGCTTTCCAATTTCTTTTTTGCTTGTTCAACATTTTGACCACATTGGTGTTTCTATCATGCAGTAACTTTACAATATTTTTTTTCTCTTTTGAAATGATGTCTTTTTTATTTTGTGATGTTAACAAACACTCATTGCTACTATTTGTAATGTCAAGGAATACTCGTTGTCCCTTTTGTAGTACTAGTTGCAGTAGAGACTTGGTAATCTCGGATACAACTATAGTAACGCCATTGAACAATACTGGTGTCAGACACCTTCAAATAACACTCACACTAATAGTACTTACTCGATAATACTCACTCAAAAAGTAAGCACCGAATAGTGATTCAAATAGCAATCTGTATAGTGATCACTTAGATGCCACACTAATTTTCATATATACATTTCCTTTACCATCACTTATTCAAAATGGGATCGCCTCTGTTTGCGCTCTGGTGATCTGTGTTCAAACTCCAGTGTCGACTGCAACACTTTATTTCTACATAGCACTTATAACCCATGCCAATCTTTATATGTCTGTAATTAAAAAAATAAACATGAATAATGATAGTATTATATAATTTACAATGTAATGGATAAACCTAGAGTTGTTCTAAAAAAATGCATACCACTAAATAAGTGTAAATATTTATCATAAAAAGCAAATATTATAAGCTGAAATTCACTTGATATATGATCTTGGAAGTTTTATCAATGTTGGTTAATAATACAAGTTTTATGGTGAAAATATTGACTTGTACTACAAAATCTGACATCATCATCATCATTTATGTGGCTTGTCACTTCAGGACCTGAGTGATCATGGCTCTCCATCTTTACTATCCCTCTTTATCTTTGCTATTCATTCTCACAAATGTGTTATGTAAATTGACTCCCTTTAATCTTTCTTCCCTTAATATGTCCAGTGTTATAAATTTTCCAAACCATCCTTCTGTGTAATTTGTCCCCGAAATGTCAACAGTCTCTTTCTGAAAGTATGATTGTCTTTCTAGTTCCCCCCCCTTTTCTTTATAACTTCTTTATTCCTCACGAGGTTCTGTCAATGATATTCTCAGCATCTGTTTGTGAAACTCTATCTCTGTCTCTTTGAGTCTCTTCTTTAAGGAAATTGTCCAGCACTCACTGCCATATAGGAGTATAAATAAGACATAAGCAGTCCAACACCCTTTTCTTTGTTTCTAATGAAATCTTTCTATCTCTTAATATTTTATTTAGTTTCCAGAGGCATCTTTCACTATTCCTATATATCTTTGAATTTCTCTGTCACATTTTCTATCATCTCTTATGACACTACCCAGATTGTTAAGCTTCTGTATCTGCTTGATTCTGACATCCCCAATTTGTAGTTCACACTTTGGGCCATACCACTTGCTGGCAAACATACATTCTGTCTTACAATTTATAATTAGTCTTTTTTCTTACTTTTCTTTACTATGTTTTCTTGGAGTTCTTACAGTTTCTTTTTTGAGTCTGTCATCAGTACAGTGTGTGTATCTTATATGTTAAGATTATGGCTGCCACTAATAAATCCTGGTAGCTTGTCTAGTTTTTGCATCCTGGGTAAGACGATAAACTACATCCAACAGCAAGACCTCTGATCGGGAGGCTTTGAGGAGTGTGGAACCACCTCTTAATTGCTGATGTTACCAGGTCCACTCTGACCCAGGGTGGTAGCACCTGTTAGGGGTCCCAGCTAGGGATATTTGTGTAAAAATAGGTTTTAATACCAGAAATACTTTATAAAAAAATTATTACCAGTAATAATTTTTGAAGAAAAAATTATTATCAGCAATACTTTAAAAAAAAAAAAAAAAAATAATACCAGTAATACAAACAGCTATACATTTTTTGAAAAAAAAAAAAATGGAGAATGGAACTCCAAATACAAAATAGTGTGAACAAAATATTACCAAGTGAGTAATTTAAAAAAAACAAACTTTACTAATATAAAACCATTCAAGATTGTAAATTTCCTAGAAGTTTGATTGTACTCAAAAATATGAGTAATTGAAAATGGTTCAAATATATATATATATATATATATATATATATATATATATATATATATATATATATATATATATATTACCAAATTATCGCCATGAATCTATTTCAAAAATTTTGTTGGCATTAAATGACCCACTGAGGTTGATATGAAACAAAACAACCAACAAATCGTCTAGTTTTCTTTGAGTTGCATCCCTGTATAGGTCGAATAAATCCAGTGAGAAGATACAGTACTGAATCTTAAGAGTCAGTGAAACAAATATTACATATTAACAGTTTTCTAAATTTTAAAAATTTTGCAGGTGGATCTTTTCCCAGTTTTATTGAATTTCATCATACCAGAATTACTGCAGGCATTGGTTAAAGTTCCAGTCATGTTGCTGGCAAGCAAAATTAAAAGGAGTCTGTTAACTGGGAATCTTTTCTTTTTAAACAACACCTCCTCACTGTATTCAGAGAGGCTGAATGAAAAGTAAAATGTCTGATTGCCAAAAATTTGAAATTAGGTAGCATTTGGACAACCTAAGTGACTTTGAATTGTGTGTTATATCTATGAGATAGACATATTCTTAATATTCCCTCACTCAAAACTATCACTTTTGGGTGGTATAGAAATACCTGGTTAAAAATGTTCAATAACCAAATGAAATTGTTCATTTTCAATGTCATTGAAATTGATGGTGATTATTACTCCTTTGGTTCAAATTGGTTTCAGATTTTATTATTAAAATGAATTGTGCTGCTAAGTTTTAAAAAGTGTAGTCATCAACATTTAATCCAGTATCTTTTATTAACTGTTCCATCATTTCCTTTTTATTTTAATATTAAAGAAGAAAAAAAACTCATTACAGTTTTTCAGGGCATCAATAAATACTAACAAACTGCGGGGTTTTATTTATTTATATTTTTTCGCAAGTCAATTATGCCACTAAGACACAAAGGTTACTGGGAGTGAAAGAGAATAAGATTTTAGTGATGAGAAAGGACAATAAAAGAACAGGTTTCAGGAAGACAGATGGTGATTGATATTGCATTTAAAGTTTTGAAGATTGTAAAGCAAGAAATCGGAGTTCCACTGTAAAAAGTGTTAGGAAAAAAAACTATTAGAATATACAGTTGCATCTAGCAGGTTCAACAGTATATCCATGAGACCTAATTACCAATCTAGTAGCATGCTTTAATTCATGCGATTGAAACTCCAAGTAGGAAAGATCATCAAAGAAGGCAAAGGGGAGCCATGTCATGTTGGTGAGAAAGTGACTGAAGTTGAGATGCCAGGTCAGGATCGATTACATTAAAGACTCTTTGAATTTTGTCAAGATATATAGGAGAAACACCAGACCAGATATGGCAGCGATATTCTATTTATAAATGTGCAAGATGGATTTTGATGAGAAAGATTTTGTAGCACAGCACAGTGAACCAACTTTCCTAGCAGTAGATCTAGATAATCATTCCCCTTCATGTTAAGGGGGAAAATGTGATCCCAAGAACATGAAAAGCATTGTTCTCTTAGAGTTTAGCATCAAGCCATGCTGATGGCAGACAGAAAAGATTCTCTCTTTGGTGATTAAATGAATGCAGATTTTTTAATAAAAACACAAAAAAGAATAAAATCTCTCAGCCATATCCATTTAGGACATGGGCAACCATGGGTATCTATTGCTTTCAGCAGCAGGGCTTTTTATCCTTTATCACCCTATTTTTACCTTTGTTACTTGTTCTACCATCCATTGCCAAACAGGCTTCTTCATTTGATGTATCATGTGAGTGTTAAGTTCTCCAAATCTTCCTTCTTCATCATGTGTCCCAGATGTTTCAACTCTCTCTCTTTCTGATTCAATACAAAATAATCAACCATTTTGCATGCTTAAATAAGTTTCTTTGTGTGAATAAGAATATCTTGAAATAGCTAATTTTTTTAAAAAAAGTCCACGTAATTAACAAAATGAAAATAACTTGGTAATTTCCAACCTGTTCTGTCTTCAGATGTCTGTCTACTTTTTTTATGATAGCAATGAAAAAAAGTTCTCATGTCTCTATTGTGAAATTGCTTGTCAGTTGACAAAATGACAAATGCACATGTAGGATTTAAATATTGGCATTTCAATTTAGTTTTATCAATGTGTGTTTCCTTATGTTTTGTTTCTTTGTCACATTCACAGGATTTGAAATATGGTATTGTTTCAGGTTTTATGGCACCAGCCCATTGATTTGACAGACTTAATCATGAGGAATGAAAATTTGGATTTAGACTATTTTGGTGTAGGAGAAATATTTGGCTGTCTTACTACACACACACACACACACACACACACACACATATATATATATATATATATATATATATATATATATATGGTCACATGGCTGAGTGGTTAGAACGTTTGCTTTCTGACTATGAAACCCAGGCTTAAATCTCACCATGGTTGATTTGTTAGGAAGATTTTATCGGACTGGATTGAGGTTGATCCCAGTGTGTGGCAACATTTGGAAAGTGCCTGAAAACCATACCACGAGTTGAACCAAGTGAAATTGAGTAGACAGAACTCTTGGGGGCTGTCAATAGCTGTGCTAGCCACAAGTCATCATGGCCAAGGGCTTGAGCATGCTGGCCTTGTTCAAATTGTTGATCACGCTCAACAACATGCTATCTTCTAGAAACTGTAACTAAGGTCTGCTCAGCATAGTTGCAGTATAAACTGCAGGTGGGCTCTGTTGGTGTTGAGCAAACAAATGTGCCTGAGCGAGCATCTGCAATAGGGATTGGTTATCCACCCTAGTAGACGTGCATCCTCGAATACGAGTGGCCAGCTATTATATATATAAAAATGTTTAGTCCTCATTATTAATTTAGTCAGAAATGATCAAATATCTCCAAAAATACCAGAAATTTATAGTCTACCCAAAACCTACAAAGCAGGCATTCCTATAATATATAATGTGTGTGTTGACACAGAGTGGAGTAATGGATAGTGGCTTGGATTGAGGAATTGGAAAATCGAATTTGGATTATAGTTGAGTTCATTACATTCACTAACGTGCAAATACCTTTGGGAAAGGTATGAATTCAGCTCTTCTTCACCCCCCCTTCAAGCTATGAGTAAATAGCAAGACAAACTGGGTCCTATAGCCTTAGGTAGCAACTGGTCTACTCTGAATTCAAAACTTGAGGCAAAAAAAAGCATTTAGGGACCTTGTGGCTCACTGTTCTTTGTATTTGGTTCTTCCAAAAAGTATGGTTGGTTCTGCACAAATGTTCACCACTATAATCAAATCATATGTGCAAGTAATCTGGCTGCTTATTTGTAAGAACTGACCTGCTGTACCCTTATGTTGAAAATGATGGGAGTGGTGTGTGTGTATATATATATATATATATATATATATATATATATATATATATCTGTTGTCTAAAAGTTCAGGGAATTTGAACAGATTAATCAATTTGTTCATTTGTGAAATTTACTCACATTGTGTACACTGTTAGCTTTTATTATGCAGGGCAGTATTTTCACAGTAGAATTGGTATTATTAACCATTAAATGTTGCTAAATCTTTCCGTATATATTTATATTTGCAATGTATCATGCATTTCATCTTATATCTATCCTTACTAAAAAAAAAAAAAAAAATCTGGATTATGTCTTGTTAGAGGGTGTCTACTTTTATTATGCAAACTAAATTCGGCATAAATTTAGAAACATAATTGATCAGTTCAATATTCTATATAACCTGAATAACTTATTTTACATGTCACCATGAAAGGCTTGACATTATGAAACTTTCTCAGTCTTTTAACTCTTGAATTCAATTTTAGAGGGAATGAAATGAATAAAAACGTCATGTAGAATGATATCCATCTTTCATCCTTTAAGATATATGCCAAAAAGATTATGGATGTATTTCATATCTGTGCATATAGCATTATATAAATAGAGAACAGCCAGGCGAGTGTAATTTCCTTGTAATAATTCTGTATCATTTCCAAGCCATGTGTAATATGTATTAGATTACGGTTTTGAGCTTTGGGATACACCACTGTTTGAGAAAGAAATCTTTCAGTATTGTTGCCAGTAAATCCAGAATGAAATTTCAAGGGCAAATCCTTACACAATTTGGGGAAAGCCATTCTGAACAATTAGAGTAATTTGCTGCCGTGTACAGAAACTAAATATTTGATCTTGAGAACCTTTTTCTTCTCTGTTTTTGGGTCATGGCTCTTCTACTTGATATAACAGATAATGCCAGAGAAAATCTTTTTCTTTTAATTTTCTTGCTTTTTTTTTTTTTTTAAACTCCCTTTTCATCTTGGCTTGAACAAGAATGCAAATCAAATAAATCCCTTTTCTCTTGCTTAGTTTTGCTGCTTCATTGCATTCACTTCTGACAGCCTTTCCAATACAACCTGACTCTGAGAAATCTTTTCGAATAGGCCACTGAGGTAAAGAGGTGAGCCTTTTGTGGATGAATGCACGTATCTATTAATGAGAATAATGTGAGCATCAGTGGGTGGGGGTTGTAGTTGTAGTTGCATGGATTTGTATTTGTGGGCAGGCAGGCAGGCAAGTGAGCAAATGAAATAAGCAGGTGTATTGTTTATTTTGAAATAGAAATTTAAGGGAATTGCAGAGTGCATGCATGCATTCAAGGAAATGTGCAACATTGCACTTGCTTGTTTGCAAATAGCTTCATTCCTGGACAGGTGTCAGCCATGTTTTATTTGCATGCTGGGAAAATGTATTGTGGCAGAACATGCTTTTGCCATTGTGCTTTCTTTTCTATTTTTTTTTTTTTTAAAACCTGTAAAAATTCTTTTCTTTTGACAATTAGCTGTGACTTTTCTCCTTTTTTTATTTTTTTATCTTCATTTTCTTTCTTTCCTTTTTTTCTTGACTTCCCCTTATTTTTCTTTCACACTTTCTCCTCTTTTCATTAACTCCTCACCCACTTTTACCTTTCCATTATCTTTTTTTTTTCTCCCCAAGTTATTTAAATTAGATTATTCTGAAACAGTAATGTTTAGAATTTTGAAAAATTTTCTAATTTGTTCTTTTCAATCTTAGTGATTATTTTTTTTTTTTTAATGATGTTGATCTTTTTGATATTTTTCCTTTTTTTCTTCAGAAATTTATACTGCTTAGAAAAAAAAATCTTATTATACAAGATGGCTTATCCAAAAATTATGTTCATGTTAACAATGAAATTGTTGTGGTAGTTCTGATTTTTGGCAAAAATTTTAAGATCAAACTAAGTCTGACTTTACATGTGTATTCTTTTAGCATTAATAATAGAGTATGTGTATTATTTTACCTATTTTGACTAATCCAAGACAGTTTCCAGATTAGTAAGATACAACTGTAGACAAGATAGCATTTGCATTGAATCTCTTTGGGAAAAGAATTTTTTTTAAAAATGTCTTAACTTTGAGATAAAATATCTCTGAGGAAGGAAGAATTAATAAATTTGTTTGCAAGTTTTTGAACTTGGAAAGTTTCTACAGAATTTATTGTTTGCTAATGGATGTTTTGTAAAAAGTTAAAGTTCTCTGTTATATTTCATATAGAATGATAGCACAAAAGTGGATGCTTGAATTTTAAAATCCATCATATTCCTAAACCAGATGCTTACTTATAAACACATTAAAAGATGTATTCTTTGTTTTGCAGTTGCATGATTCTATTAAGTGCTGTTTTTTCTCCAGTATTAGATACAGCTTAGTGATTAGAGCAAAGTAGCAATCATAAGATATCCAGTACTATTAGCCTCTTTACTGACATGAATGAGAAAGCTCAGCTTAGTAAGTTATCAGTTTAGTCCCATGATAAAAAGTCATTTTACAGTAGTATAATTCTTTTGCAAGATTGCATCATCTTCATTTGCAAAGGAGATTGTCCTATTTTGATGATAGGACAGTGAGTGAATGTTTGTGCAACTTTCTGTCTTATGTAGAGATTAAAAAAATTTTTTTTTAAATATGTCCTTTGAAATTCTTCAAATATTTCAATGCTTTAAATTTCTTTGTGTGAAAATAGTACTGTCCTTGAAAGACCCCAACGCAGGTATTAAAATGTGAAAATATTCTTGATAATGAATAGGTTTAATCAGTGGCACTATTCATATAATCCATCAACTCCCTCATGAAGATATTGTTTGTTGCAGTGTAAGAAAGTGGTTTTAATTTTACTTTATTTAATAAGATGGATAATGTGTATAAACTAAATAGAATAGATTTACAAGTGATGTAATGGTTAGAGACTTTGATCAATAAATTGGCAAGCCTGGTTTGAATTCTGGTAGAGATCATTACCCTTGGAAAAGATGTGAATTCATCTCTCTTCCCAGCTATGGGTTAAATAGTTGGGGCAAACTGAACTCTCTAGCTTGGCAACCAATATAGGACATATCTGAATTCAAAACTGCATGTTGCCTTAGTGGGTAACATACTTGAATTGTAAGTAAGGTTTGGTTTGTTTTACGGCATATCAACCAAAATTGGTTATTTAATGCCGACAATTTTTGTTGCTGCTAATTTTTTTTATTTTTCCTTCAAAAATCTATATCTGGTAATATTTTTCTTCCAAAAATATATCGCTGGCAATATTTTTCAAAAAATGTATAGCTAGTAATATTTTCTTTTTCAAAAATGTATTGCTGGTAATAATTTTGACAAAGTATTTCTGGTATTAAAACCTATTTTTACACTTTCATAGTGTTTTGACCCCAGTTTGGGAGGTTAACTATTTACCAATAGCTGGGACCCTAACAGGTGCTACCACCCTTGGTCAGGGTGGACCTGGGAATATCAGCAATTAAGAGGTGGTTCCGCACTCCTCAAAACCTCCTGATCAGAGGCCTTGCTGTTGGCCATAGTTTATCATCATACCCAAGACATTGTAAGTAAGGTCTACTCACCATAGTTGCATTATAAATTACAAGTAGGCTCTGTAGATGTTGAAGAAACACAAATGGGCTGGAGTTGATTGGTATGCTGAAGATGAGAAATTACTGATTTGTAGTGTTCCTTCAAGTTGAAATAGCTCTGATGATATCAATAGAAGGCTCTTTTTAGAAGATACTACAATCTGCACTAAAATGACAATTTTTTTTTTAATCATTTCACAAGGGTTTAGTGAGAGTGAAAGAAACAGGTTAATAAAAGAACAGAATTCAAAGAGACAGATGATCATTGACATTGCATTTAAATATTTTTCATTGACAGGTAAGCAGAAAAGCGAAAGAGTTCCACAAGTGAGAAGTGTGAGAAAAGTAACTATTAGCATAGAATTTATGGCTACAACTCGCAATTTCATCAATGAAATTATCAGAGGTAGCTGCCAGTCTAGTACTACACGTAAAAAGAGGAAAGCTCATATGAACAATTACCATGAAAATATTTATAGAAGATGCAAAGGAAAACTATATTATGGTGTTGGGAAAGTGACTGAAGGTAAGATGACAGGTCAGTACTGATAACCTTACCAATTCTCCTTTGGATTTTGTCAAGAATCTCTAGATACACAGTTGAAATGTTAGACCAGATATGGCAGTGATATTCAGTGCACAGATGAATAGTAAACTTATAAATGTACAAGATGGATTCTGGTGAGAAAAATTGTCTAGCATGACATAGTGAACTTTCCTAGCATCAGATTTAGCAATTGCTTCAATATAAACTTTTGGTGGAAAACATGAGACCAAGAAGGTGCAATGAGTTACTCTCCTGGAGATCATCATCAGCCATGCTGTGGTCCTTTTAAGATGATTAACAGAGAGCAGTTTTGTTTCAAAGGCATTAAAATTAACAAGCCACCTTTTTGCCACAGTTAGCAACATATTGTAAGTTATTTTAAAGATCAGCTGCCAGTTTGATTTTTTTTTTTTTTTTTGACCTTATCAAACTTTCTAAGACAGGAGTAAATAGTTATCTGTATAGATACTAAGTTTGGAAGAAATGAAGTTATGATGTCAATTTTCTTTCACTTGTTATAAGTCAAGTTTTTTATGATAAAAATGTACTTACAAAACATGTTATCTGAGCTTTGCACTTGGTTGAACTTTTTACACTTTGAAGACCTTGTGAGGTCTCTTAAAATACATAAAAAAATATAAAGAGAAGAATTTGACATTTTTTTGATTTTTATTCTTCTGAAATATTAACAAAAAAAATTTTTTATTGAATTTTGCAATTAAAAGTAAGACTTTTCTTTAAAATGTCTGAAATATATAAAATATTAGATAACTTTCTTTTTTTTTTTTCTTTCCAGGGAAGAGAATGTTTAAGAAACATTAAAATTGTTCTGATAGAAATCATAGTTTCTGTAGATTCTTTAATTCCTCTCTTGAGAAGAATTTTATGAATTCTGCAGGGACTGGGGGACCAAATATTTGTACAGTTTTACAAAAATAAAGCCTAAGTAGTTTTTATATAGCAGTTTCTAATGGTAAGTTTTCAAATAGCAAAGGTAGTTGTGAACATGTTAAACAATGGTAATGAATTTATGTAATTTGTACAAAATGTTGGAAGTAATAAAGTACTATTCAAAAAACAGTTAATCACATTTTGATTGCAATTAAGGCTTATTTATAATTACTAATGTGTTGTTCTGTGACTTAAAAATACAAATTACAGAGTTATGATTATTTTAATGGATTTTTACGTGTTGAAAAAAATTAAAAATAAAATTTATACATCACTTAAACTTATTCTAGATGATTTAGATTAATTTTTATTTCTGTTCTTATATAATTTACTTTACTCCAAATCAAGTACAGATAAAATCCTAAGGATTATTTTCAAAATAAAAATGTAGCTATTGTTATTCCTTGTGAAGTTCTTTCAAAAAGTGGAAAGCTTTTAACCCATTTTGTATAATTTTAAGATACACCTTTTGAAGTAAATTTGAAAATCTAATCAAACTTTTTCATAAACATGATAACATAAGCAAGAAATAGTCACTCAAAGCAGCCAATTCTAACTTGGATTATATTGTTGCTGCTATGATGTTTATAAAGGGTGTTTCATTAAGACAGATCAAAGTAAGCAATAAATAAATTAGTGTTATTGGTGAAAATTTATTTATTTCTCTATTGGATCTTGTTATTTAAGTCAAGGCAATTGTGTGAAAAATAATATTGCCCAAATGTCTGTCAAATCTGAAAGAAAAAGAAGAAAAATCATTAGACATTTAAACATAATTCACATTAAAATCTGTCCAAGTTATTGGAACACCCTTTATTTTCAAGTGATAGATCATGTTTATGTCATATCACATAATGCTATATGCTTTGCTATTCATACCAGCATGCTCATCTTGGTTGTTAATGCTTACAACTCTGGCTTCTGTACTTGTATTCTGTAACATCTTTGGAATTTTGAATTGAATCATTTATCCAACCAATGGGGATAGATTGTTCTCATTCTGGAAATATTTCATATGTATTGTTTGTCTGTTTCTTCTATTAAACCATAGTTTCTGATAGTCCTGTGTATGTTTATGAACTACATCTCAAAACAAGGCAACTAATCAGGAGATTGAAGGTTTTGAGTAGCAGAGAACCACCTCTTAATTGCTATTGTTTCCAAGTTCACCCTGATCCTGGATGGTAGCACCCATTATGGTGCCAGCTATGGTCAAATAATGAACCCCAAACAAAAATCAAAAAACTAGGAAAGTATAAAAATACGTTTTCATAGTAAAAATACCAGCAATACGTTTTTATAAAAAGAAATTACCAACAATACATTTTATCATTTACAAACTATGCATCTAAAAAAAAAATACATAATTTCATACTTTCAGAGCAAAAATTATGTATAAAAATATCTGAAGGCATAAAATTGTGTTAAAAATATATGTAACTAAAGCCATAAAATTGCTTACAAAATATTTAGATTTTGGCATTAAATAACCTATAGAGGTTGATATGCCACTAAACAAAATCTACCTACAAACTAACAGAGTATATTACTTTCCAGTACCAAAAATGCCAGGAAAGCCAATATGTTTTAATGGTTTAATCCACTAGGTCATGTGTTTTTTGGATGGCAGACACCTGAGAAGACCAGAGAGTACAGTGCCTGAAACTTGTGAGTTTAACAAACAAGATGAGCATGTTGGTCTCAGTAGCAAAGCATACTAAAGATAATTCCTCATCTCAAAAATTACCGTGGGATGTGTGCATTTAAACTTCTTTGTATTTATGGTTAAAATAATTTCTTTTTTTTTTTCTTTTTTTTTTTTTTTTTTAAATCATTTTACCCAAGCAAGGAGGGAATGCCACTAGTATTCAGGAGGTTACTGATAATGAAAGTGAGAGAAAAGAATGGGTATCAAGGGGATTGAAGAAAGGATAAAAGATGAACAGGGTTCAAGACAACAGAAGATGGCAACTGACTTTGCATTTAAATTTTTGAAAATGATAGCAAGTAAGCAGAAGGGAGTTCCATTGTTTGGAAGTGTGAGAAAAGAAACTGTTGGAGTAGGTCACCAGTACATTTAACTATTTGAACAATAAAAAGGTGGGACCTAGATGCCAATCTAGTAGCATGCTTAAATTCATGTAGTCAGAACACCAGGGGAAAAAAGATTGTCAGATCAGTTGCCATGAAAATATTTGTAGAAAAAACAGAGTAGCCACGTCACGTCTATGAAAAAGTAACCGAAGTCGAGATGCCAAGTCAGAATCAAATTGCATTGCAGATCCTTCTTTGGATTTTGTCAAGAACCTCATGATGAATAGAAGGGGTACCAGACCAAATATGGTAACAGTATTCAATGCATGGATGAATGGAAGATTTGTAAATGTGCAAGATGGACTCTGATGAGAAAAACCTTCTGATATGACACAATGAATCAACTTTCCTTGCAGTAGATGTAGCTAGTGATTCAGTCTAGTTGTTCCACTTCAAGTCAGTTGAAAGCATGAGGCCAAGAAGGTGCTGATAGCAGGCAGAGAAGCTTCTATATGAAATAGTGATTAGGTTAAATAATTATTGTGATTATTATATTGATGATTAGTTTAAATTTTTGTTAAATTAATATATGTATCTGTAATTTTGCTTTTAACTATGGACACACCTGATTTTTTTACAGACTTTTATTTATAGTGTTTGTGTATTATTAAAAAGAAAAATAACAGATCTATGAAAATCACTTTGTGTTTATTTTAGTTTTTCTACATATTTTTACGTTTTAATCATAGTAAATTTGTTATTTTGGTATTATCAAAGAATATACTGTTTAACTATATATTTTGATGTATTTTTGTTTTCTCTTCTCTTGAGAGCTCTTGTATGCTTCTTGATGTTTAGGCAATATTCTATAGATAGCATCTTTCAACTCTTTCTTTCTCCCCCCAACTCCCCAAAAAAGTGCTGGTTATAGGGTTCTCATCTATTTTGCATCATAAATGACAACTGATGGGCACGGATTTTGGGATTCTATTTAAAGGGACAAGTCACCAAGTTTAAAATCCAGTTATAGGAAATATGACCAGATACTATTATCAGCTTCAGCACCTTTGGGGCCAAGTTTAAAACTTATTGATATATAAAATTCTGTGACTTCTGTTAGTCTGGCCATCTGTCAAACCCTCTAAAATAGCCATACATTGACCGGTCAAAACCAAATTTTGGGGAGAAGTGCAAACAGGTAAAGGGGTTCAAAGTACAATTGGTTTTACTAGGGTGTATAGCTTAGTATAATAAATTTTCATTCACTTTTTGGGGAAAAATTAAAAAATTTTATTAACATACAAAATGCTCTCACTATTTTAAAAACAATTTAATGATTAAAATAACAGATATTTAGATTATTTACATTATTCAGACTATTGTCCTCATCTTTGTCGCCATATTTATTACAACCTTTCGGCCATTGTACGCTCCGACCTTCAGGTGGTTGGAATGTCGAACTGAACTCTTTATTTTGTTCACTGGGTAGACTGTTCTAGTTCCACGTGCCATGTTTAATGGATGTCAGTTATCAGTTATCTCCTGTTGATTTCCCTCTGAAAGTTCTCCACTGCCTTAACCAGGTATTGAACTCACACTCTTTGGGTCCTATCACTGGATCTAACTAACGCCTTTATCTACTGTGTATGAATTTCTGAGTATTACAACAGATATTTATTTAATAAAAATGTAATATTGTTTTTTGCATATATTTTCTTTTAGTTTTTATATATATTTCATGCTAGTAAAATATAATGCACATTAAATATAAACATAGTAGGGAGAGTAGAGTTCTTAAATCTCAACAAAAAATGTTGGTGATAATTTCAACAATTCTAAATATTGTGATGATTTCAATATGCATCAGCATGTTGCAAACAAATTCTAGCATCTCAAAATTTACAAAATATCAATTATCTACCATTAGGAAATTGAACATAGAGCAGGCTGCACTAACATTGGTTTTGTCTAACACTGCAAGATGCTATGAAACGAAAACATTAACCTAAGAACTTGAGTGGTATTTCTTAAATAGTCTTATCAGAGTTAGACTCTTATATGGATGTCATACACGGTGACAGACTCATTCAAAAATATCTTTGTCCTGGGTAAGACATTAAACTAGATCCGTGTCCTGGTTAAGACGTTAAACTATGTCCAGCAGCAAGGCCTCTGATCAGGAGGTTTTGATGAGCATGGAACCACCTCTTAATCGGGGTCGTAGCACCTGTTAGGGTCCCAGCTATGGGCATATAGTTAACTATTACCAGCAATACTTTTTTGAAAAATATTATTACCAGAAACAGATTTTTGACAAAACAAAATGTTACCAGCAATAAAAAATTTTGTCAGCATTAAATAACCCATTGAGGTTGATATACCGTAAAACAAAATAAACCAAACCAATCTAAACCAAAGAATACATACTCTATTCATACGAATCTATTCTAAAAATGTTATTGGCATTAAATAACCCATTGAGGTTGATATGCCGTTAAACAAAATAAACCAAACCAATCTAAACCAAAGAATACATACTCTATTCATACGAATCTATCCTAAAAAAAAATAACCCATTGAGGTTGATATACCGTAAAACAAAATAAACCAAACCAAAAATATCTAAACTGTCAGCTGTATACAACTGCTTTCTCAGATCAATGATTAAAAGTTCCTTTGAGCAAATGAAACCCCGGAGGTCTTAGAGAGGACCATACTTCTTTTAAATCTCATAGACTCCCACTACAGAATCACAAAGAACTGTACCAGGTAACAAAACCCTTATTACTTGAGTAATTTCAACAGCATCAACAATTAAAATGTGTAGCACATGTAATTTGAAGAGAAAATAAGGACATAATGAAGATGTTAACTTTCCACATTACTATGAACAAAAGATTACAATGGAAACCCCCCCCATCAATACTGGAAATAGCAATAACAGGGCACTTGAGAAACCTATTTTCCTAAAAAATTGTTTAATAGAAAGATTATACAAATTTCAACCAAAAGTAGCATTGGCTTTTCCGTCATTCAATGCTGGATATTTCCTTATAAGGAAACAGCTAATATTACCATTACCAAAACCCTTCAGGTGACTAGTAGTTATATTATACATATTATATTACTGATATAGTAGAACCATAGTGTACTTGAAATAAGCTTTAGAGTATAAAGGTCTGTAAAATAAACATTTCTGTAATAATTATTGAAAGATTTTATAAATTTTAATTGGATTTTATTTTTGTCATTGTGTAAGGAGTAAAAGACATTGAATGGTTAAAAAGAAGCAAATTACGACACTTTCAGTTAACTGGTGTACTCTTCAACATAAATGTGGTATTATGAAAATTGTTTTGAGAATGTATGCATATGTAGTTACTCTCCTGTACCAAATGTAATTACTAGCAGGGTTAAATTATTTCCTTCATTCCACCCACAACCCCCTAGCCTAGTGATTATTTAGTATTATATGCTCATTATTTTTCAAAACATTTCTAAATATTGTGATGATTTCAACATGCATCAGCATGTTGCAAACAAATTCTAGCATCTCAAATTCAAACCAGCATGTTTATTGAATTTCTTTAAAAATTCCTGGTGGAAAGTTTATTTGAACTGGAATGCTCATTTCATAAGTTGAAAAATGTTGAAAAAATACTACTCCAGACGGTACTTGTATTTGGTACAAAATGAATATGTACTCAAATCAATTGATTATATTGTGATTACTTAATCCACTTGTGTTGTTTTGATATCTTGAAATCATTAGTATGAGTTGTAATAGTAATCCGATCACAAGCTAGATAAACTAGATTCTCGGATTTTATTTTTTGTCATTGTGTTTAAAGGACTAAAAGACATTGAATAGTTAAAAAGAGGGAAATGTTTGACATTCTTTGACCAAGCAGTCTGTGCTGCTTTCAGTTGAAATTTATAAAATCTTTCTCTTAAAACAATTTTTTAGGAAAATTAGTTTCTCAAGTCCAGAAGCTATTATTGGTCTTTCCCAGTATTGATGTGTGCTTTCCTTTCTTGCCTTTTGTTCAAAGTAGTGTGGAAAATCAGCATCTTGATTATGTCATTATTCTCTTTTCAAGTTACATGTGCTACATATTTTAGTTGTTGTTGTTAAAATTCATCATGTGATGTGGTTTCTGTTATTTGGTACAGTTCTTTATGATTCTGTAGCACCAGTCCATGAGGTTTGAGGAAGGATGGTCTTTACTGAGGCCTATATGCTTCACTCACTCCATTTCTTTTTTCACAACCGTTTTCAATCATCAATCTGAGAAAGCAGTTGTATACAGCTAACAGTTTAGATATTTCTGAATGAGTTTGGCACTATACATGGCATTCATATGAAAGTTTTGATATGATGAATCTATTTCATAACATGACTCTTGTTCTTAGGTTAATGTTTTCATTTTGTAGCAGCTTGTGGTGTTGGACGAAACTACCCTTAGCACAGCCTGTTCTATGTTCAGGGAATATTTTTTCATATTCTTTTGGTTTAATTTGATTGTTTTGTTTTACGGCATATCAACCTCAATAGGTTATTTAATGCTAACAAGACTTTTATTGCAGATAATTTTTTTCAAAAATGTTTGCTGTTAATATTGTTTTTCCAAAAATCTATTGCTAGCAATATTTTTCTTCAAAAATATACTGCTAGTAATATTTTTCTTCAAAAATTTATTGCTGTTTACTGTTTTTAAAAATGTATTGCTGGTAATAATTTTTTACAAAAATGTATTGCTGGTATTAAAACCTATTTTTACACTTTCATAGTGTTTTAACCCAAGTATTGGGGTTAACTATTTGCCCATAGCTGGGACCCTAACAAATGCTTTTTTTCCAAAATGTACTGCTGGTTATAATTTGAAGCCACCTGTAAGTGCATGATTCTGCGCTTATGGTTAAATCATGTTGCAAATGCTTGTTCTCGTTCGAACACCAAAGTTAACCAGTGTTGAGCCTGGTCAGTTCTTAGATGGGTGACTGTTTGGGAACACCAGGTGCTGTCAGCAGACTTTTAGAATCCATAATTTTTCCACTTTAAATAACCCAGAAAGAGTTGATAAACCATTAAAAACAAATCAATCCATCACATGATTCTGCATTTTTTTTTTTTCACCTTTGCCAGATAAATTGAAAGGTATATTATCAAAATTTAAATAGAATTTTTTAGAAAGATATTTTTTTTTTTTCATTCTGTTCAATCTTCTCTGTGACAAACAAGGGTGTTTGCCTCATGTAGTTTCAAAGTGCTAAACCCAAATTTCATATTCCACAACCTGATCTGTCCAACTTCCATAATCTCAGAAATGAAGTACTTTTCCATATGAATATTGATACATATTTTTTCTTTGTGTATTTTTTAGCTTTGTAAGGTGTGCAGTGTTAGTTTTTTTTATGCAGAATCTCTCAATAGCAACTCCCATTGCGGTATAAAGAAAATAATGAAAAAAAAAAAAACAATTTGTTCTCGGTATTTCTAGGAGAATTATTGAAAAAGCACTTGATACCTGCATATCATAGTAGCCAGCATAGAGCTTGAACTGATCTCTCATTTTGATAATGTGCTATACTTAATAAATAACGAAGCTTCTTATTGTAACTTTTTTTTAATTTTATTATTTTGAGAGATTTTGCAGTAAAAAGATTGATTGCTCTGAAAGTTGTTTTTTTTTCTTCATGCCAAATATTTTTTGCCTATATTTATTGTAAAATGCCAAAGATAAAAAAATAAAAACACATACAGACCTCTTAGCCAAGTTCACAAAAGTAGAAATGAAACTTTTACAAATAGACTTGATAATAGAAATCAGAAACTACTGTTGATACTGTGATTGAGAAAATTTATCTTTTTTGGTAAAGGCTTTTAAGAAAAAGGGAAAAAAAATTTGAATTACAAACAAGGCTAGAAAAAGTTTGAACTCATAACCTATATAATAAAGTGATAGTAATATTTCTTTCATAACTGTGTTCAACAGATGCCAATATAGATAATAGCTGGCATATAAAACAAAACTTGACTGCCTCATTAAATATATCAATTACTGTTAATTGTAACTCCATTAATTCTAGCAAATAATGAAACCTCATATTAAAAGATTTGTGGTTCATTTGGTAGTGTTTAATAATCTTATTTTGTATTTTTAACATGGAACATTTAGATTATGACAAAATTTATAATTTTCTGTATACAAATATCAACCACTTAGCTAATAAATAAATTTGTTGAATTTTTACTAAGAAATTGTTAGTGTTCAACAACATACTTTGAGTATTGTCTCTTACCATTCAGTCTGTAGTGCAAATTTTCAAATTCATATTGACACACTACTGAATATATAGCTTGCAAAAGTCAGAAGTCAAGAGAAATTTACTTAGAAATTTCTAGGATATTAATAATCATAATCAGTATATTTTGTATAACAGCAATTGGCAGGAAGTATAGCCTTAACTCAACATTGGATACTGATAACCTAACTAGCTTTCTTAAATCTCTTTTGTCTCAGTTTAAAGGTCTACCAGTTTTTTCCCCCTATCCAAAACTCTCACAACATTTTTCTTTGGCAGAGAATTGTGATATTCCAAACGGTAATTGGATTTTCCTGGATTTTTTCTTTGAGATTTTGGTGATTTTCATTCTCTTCTCTAAATACACTCATCCAGTTATGATATTTAAATCAACAGTGCTAAAACATGAAGATGAATGCTCCAAAGTTTATGCAACATGTGTTTGATCCATTTAACATGGATGAATTTTCACATGTGTATCTTAATCTGAAGAATAATGTTTAACATAGAAAGTTCAAATGGCTTGTAAGTTGTGCATTCCATATTTTCAGCATCACTTTCAGGTCTGTATCTCCCATCCTATTGTGTCTATGTGACTACAACAACTTGCACTATAGTCCTGAATGACTACATTGTTGAATGCTTCATTATATATAAAAAAAAAAATCAGTTTTTTTTATTTTTTATTAGCTAGGTTTCTCATTTCTTCTGCTTGCTTTTGTACTTGATATATATCATTATAAAATCTGCATGTTCTTCACAAGTCAAGTTGTACTTTTTAAAAATAGTCATGAATTATGAGGCATGGTGGAGTATTGGATAGCGACTTGGATTGAGGAATTGGAGAGCTGAGTTTGAATTTCATTTGAATCCATTACATTCACTTACATGCTAATACCCTTGGAAAAGGTATGAATCCTCTTCTCCATCCAGTTACGGGCAAATAGCAGGACAGAATGGGTTCTATAGCCTTGGATGGCAATTGGCTTACCGCAGAAAGTAATGGCAACCTACTGTGGGGGTGGAAAAAAAATCTGCCTCGTCAGTCATGTATCAAAAGATACATGATCGGCTAAGCTTGTATCATGCATGGCACATAACTGATTGAGTCCTGAATTATTTCCTGGTGAATATTTGGCAGATCCCAAATATTCATACTTGTCTTTTATGGTGAAATTAACTGTGACTATTTGCAATTTTAGTATTAAACTCTAGTTTTAAAACATGTACTTAATGACTGGCTTAGCAAAAATAAAAAGTAATCTTTAAGAAAGAAAAAGTTTAAATGTTAAAACTGCTTAAAAAAAATAACTTAAAATTTCCCAAAAGTTTTGTTAAATGAATTCAATGGCACTAAATTAAAACTCTTTAAACATTTTTAGTCATTATCTTATTTTATTTTTTTTGTACAAACCTATTTCCTTTCTCATTCAGTCATTTGAAATTTGTTTGTATATACTATTACAGGTGTAACTTTCACTTAGCAATTATTTAAGAGTAGATAAATTGCTATCTCCTCCTCCTCCTCACACAAAATAGTTTCTGCATATTTGTGGTTACTTTGTTTTATGGGTAGGTCAAGTAAACTGTTTAATGTACATTATCACCTTGAATATGTGCTATCCCACAAGTCAGTCAGTAATAATGTAAAACAGTGGTAGGAAGCACGTTTTATAAAATATATCTAATTAAAAATAATTTTAAACCCATTTTGTTGTTTTTTAATTTGAGTAATGCACCTGAGAACATTTTTTGAATGATAATGGTTGACAAATCATAGCATTAATATTAATTTTTTTTTTTACAAACTGCAGTAGTAAGAAATTAGGCACTGTAGTTCACTGGATGTTTCACCTTCCTCTGCTTATAGAAATAGATTCTGTGTGATGTGTAGGGGTTAGCTAACGCCCTACTGTATTTATATTAACCACAAATGTAATAAAATAAACAACAACAAAAGAATAACAAAGTTCAAGGCAAAATATGCATTAACAATGAATAGATTATATTTATGTACAATAACAAGTACAATATTTGTTGAGTAATATTTTAAATTGTTTAAATGTTTTTGTGTTTTATGATTTGAATGTAAATAATATTTTGGATCAAAAGGTTGTATGTTGTTATAATGTTCAAATATAAGAAAGTATAAGGTATGAATCCTCTTCTTCTCCCCCCAGCTATGGGTAAATAGCAGAACAGACTGGGTTCTGTAGCCTTGAATGACAACTGGTCTGCCACAGAAAGAAATGGCAACCTACTGTGGGAAGTAAATCTGCCTAATCATTCATGTATCACAAGATACATGATCGCTCAAGCGTGTATCACACATGGCACATAACTGACTGATATTTCAGTATTTAGGCATTTAATGAATTTAAAACAGTTTATGTTTGCAAATAATTTGTGTAAATTACTGAGAGTTTGAAAGGGTTATCTTTCTTTGATCAGATATTTTATATTGAGTTTGGTTGTGTATTCAAGTTGTAAGTTTGTTTGAAATAATATATATTGCAGATTGAGAATTATGTTAAAAGTAGGTTTTTAATGTGAAGTCTGACTATTGGAATAATGACTGGCGTTGGGTAGAAAATTTCCCTCCTCACTGAAAAAGAATGATATAACTGTCACTTAAATAAGAAAAGTTTGTCACATGAGAGACTCACAATGACTTGGTGGGACTGTCTTTTCATTCAGTTGGAAAAGAAGTCATCTTTTATGTTTCACATTTAATAACCAATCAGAATATGTCATTCTGTATTTCTGCTTTGAGCCTATTTTAACGGGTTTTGAAAAGAATGTAGGATTTTGAATTCTACAGATGTAATAGGTTGAGATGCAGTGCAGCTGTGGTAGCCATGTGACAAAATGTAACACCATTTTACCATGGAACAATTAATGGGGCCAGAAAGATTGAATACTCTATATCTAAGGTGACTACTACTCTAGGGTTTTCTCGGGGGGGGGGGGAGAAGTAGCAATGGTATACTAGGAGGAAATTAATTCCAAACAGATATCAGTGATGTGTGAAAATTGTGGGCCCCAACAGGCGATGCAAGAACATTGACCACCAGTGACTAACAAAGAATAGTAACCTCCCAACAAAAAGAAGCATTGCATCATATCTTAATTTAGCTGATTAATATTTCATTGTGAAATCCTTGACTTGCATAATAAAATCTGGCATATCGTATAGGTAAATTGAGTTCAAATGTATGCAACTAATTTTAAAAGCATCTAAGCTGTGGAAAAAAATATTTACTGTTAAGATCTTATTATTATTCAACTAAAATTTGCAAAAGATGTTCTATGCAGATAAGATTTACAATTTTCTCTTTCTAGTAATGAAGGATTTTAATAAACATTCAATACCATGTTATTTTTTTTTTTTTTTTTTTTTTTTTGAAAATATTTAATCTGATTTTCATTCACTCTTAAAAATAGGTAAAAAGAAACTTATCAGCGATAAAATTATTCATGTTTTCTGAGTTTAATGAGTAAACAATTCACCCCCCCACCCTTTAACTACATGATGATATTTTGTATATATTTAAAGATAAGAAAATAGGCCAATTGAATTGTGATTTCAAATGTGCACAAATATTCTAATGACATGGTGTAAATCTAAAATAATCAAAAAAAAGATTAAAAATGTCAATTTGTGAGCTATCTTCTATGTGCTGTTTCCCTTTAAGACATTGGCGATCATGGCTCTCCACAATTTCCTGTCCTTTGCAGCTCTTAATAAGTCTTGTCTTTTTCTTATATCTCCTAAACCTTATTCTGCCATCCATTTACTCAAGCTTTCTTATTAGTTTATGTCTTGTGTTTCTCTGTCCCTCTTGCCTTTAATCTGTCCTGTGAATATCGAATTTTCCAAGCCCTCTTTCCTCATTAGGTGCCATCGATACACAAATTTTCTGTTAGTTCTCTTCTACAGATATCTGGATTTGGTTAAGCATAACTTGGAAGAAAAAATGATAGATTTTAAAATGTTTAGTTGGATGTTCTACAGGTTTTCTGTTTATATTTTGAAACTGTTATTTCACACGGGAGGAGAAAAAAAGATAAGGATAAGAGGAGCAATCTCCAGAGTCAAAATATGTGGTCTAAAAGAGAGATGCCTTAATGCAAAGGAAATCTGTTAGAAACTGACCTCTTGAAGTGATGTTGTGGTAGCAGTAAATCATTTCATTATGTGGGCAATGGCTAATTTACAAGTACAGCACTTATGGGAAGGGTTCACTTCATTCCTTGGAGAAAGTGTAGTTTTAATTTCATATAAATTTGTGCTCATTGATCATCTGCTAATCTGTTCTTTACCTCCAAAGTGTATATGATGAAAATATTAGAATTTTAGATTGAGCCAAATTAGGCAGAATGATATGTTTTAAGAATTCTATTTATAGATTGTTTTGTGAGCCAGCAATTTTAAATTGCTCCAAAAGGTGTTCCTTAGGTTTTTTTTTTTTTTGTAACAATGCTGGTCTGGGAAAAAGGTATGTTTGATTATAATCCCCAAAATGTGCTAAACTGCTACGTCATATCAATCCTTCTATATGGCAGTAGATATGGGACAATTTCCTTACGAATGAAGAAAAGACTGAAAGCAATGGAGATCTGGCTCTACAGGAGGATGTTGAGAATACCATTTACAAATCATGTGAGCAACAAAGAAATTTTAAAGGAAATGGAAATAAAAGGGACACTTAGAAACAGAGTTAAAATTTCTGGGACACATAATGAGGAAGGAGGGGTTGGTGAATTTAACACTCACAGGACATTGAAAACAAGAGGTACTGATGGAAATAGTGAGTAACCTACCTAATGAACTGATGTAAATGGATGGCAGAACAGGAAGTGGTAGGGATATTAAAAAGGCAGACATTGCTAAGAACTGCATATAATAGGAAATTGTGGAGAGCCATGATAGCTCACATCATAAAGGGTCACTGCACCTAGTTCTTCCCTTCCGTTGTTATGTAGGCATAAATATTAGTAAATATATTTCTTATAGTAATAGACATTTGTATAAATGAAAAGTATTCCTCTCTTTCAAGCATTAATTTTTTTATGTTTAAGTACAGGACTAAGTTATCTCCAAATGCAACACACTTAAGTCATTTCTTATATAGCATTGAAAGTCATACTGGAAATTAATTTATTTTTAAGATGGCAAGAGAAATGCAATATTGCGTGATATCAGTTCCTTCTTTGTCATTGGTCAATTTATTTAATTTTCTCTCCACCGCTATTAGTTTAAGTGACTTGATTTGTGTTAATGGCAATTGATGCTTGATATTTCAGTTCAGTTAATCATTTTCCTATAATTAACTTTTGCTAATATATTTCAAACTCTTATTTGTTAGTAAAAATTCAAACTATGTTTTATAACTAATTTAGCCCTTTTTTTTTTTTTTTTTTTTTTAATTTTTAAAAAAGCATGCTAACTTGCATGTTTCTCAACAACAGAATAAATTTTGAATTTTGTACATGGCTCATGAATTATTAATATAGTTAAATAAGATTAATTGACAAAAACTTAGAACTTTTGTTGAATATTATGCATTCTGCATATTCAAAACCTGAATAAATGAAAAATTTTAAAGTAAAATGTCAGTGCTGAAGTTGAAATCAATTATTTTTCAGAAATGAAATTAAGTCAAGATTTAAATATTTAAAATGACATGCTGTCAGGTGATGCACTATAAATTTGGCACATCAAAGGTTAATAAGGAACAATTTTTTTTTTTTTTTAAAAAACATTAATGCTGTCTTGGGAATTACTAAAATACTCTTGTTGCATTTTCATAAAAGTCAAACCAAAATAAAATTGGTTACTTGTAAGTGATTAGCACTAAGGAATTTTAGTCAGTGGAACTTTTCTTCCGTCTTTCTTTCCTATCAACTTTGATTTTCAAAATTTAATGCAATGTTCATCGTCATCTTATGTCTCCTTGAATCCTGTTTTTATTGTCCTCTCTCAACAATGTTTTTCTGTTTCTTTTGCTCTCAATAACCTCTTGCATCTTAGTTGCTTTATCACCTTGCTTGGGATGAAATGATTAAATAAAAAAAAATCACAAAATGATCTTGTCATGCTAAATAACAGTAACACAGAAGTATTTTATGGCAAAGTTGTGAGATAATTCACTAATGTTGATGTGGGTATTTTTTGCTTTCTCACTCAATTCCATTAATATCCACTATTCCAAACATCAAATTGGAATTATCAATGTCATTAGTTAGTCGTTTTTGACTGATTTATTCATCTATTTAATTGTAATAAGATAGATTTTATTTTAATTTGTATCTTATACATTTTTTTAATTTTATATCTACTGCAGTGTAATTTGTTTATTTTCATTTTATTATTATCCTCGAATGATCACTTGATATTTTCAGACATTCTTCTTGGAAATAATTTCTCTAATTTTACCAGATTAACAATTATTTTAATGAAACAAAACCACTGCAATTTAATCAGACGTTTTTTACTTAAAGACAGAGCACGTTTACAAGAAAATGTGCTCTTAAAAACAAAATACTTGATACTGGATTCAAACAATTTAAGTATGAAAGAAAAAGAATTTAAATCTATTGAAAACTTTTAGTTTAGATTTCTCTCGTGTGTGCGTGTATTCTTCGTATTAAAAACAAAAAATCAGTTATTTTTTTATGTTTTAAATTAGGCAACCCATCCAAATAATTTTACACATTGTCCCTATTTCGCTTCAACCGTCTCAAATTTTTGTAGTTATTTTGCCAGAATAAACATTTCTCAAAAAGACACACTAAAAATACTGCATCAAAAAAAGGTCTATTTGTTTTTTATTGGTGTGGTGATCTGTGTATTTATTTTAATGCTAATCCAGAGGCTAGCTGATTGATTACAATAGTCAGGAGATATTTAATTTATCTATCTTCGGTGCCGCAGTACACGGCTAAAAAAAAAATCCTCTTATTGACCAAAAATAAATCTTTTTTTTTTTTTTTTGTTTTATTACTTGTAAGCGGAGTAGTTTCAATTTTTTCATCATCAGGACGAGATGAGACTCATTATACACACCAACCAGCCTGTTGGTTTTGAGGAATTTTTCTATTTTTACAAACAATCATATTCAGTTGTAACTCCCTTTTCTCCTTCGTTTAAAATTCTGCTTGTATAAGAGAGGAAGAGAAACAAAGCAAGCGAGAAAGCACGACAGACAACGGACAGACCACTTCAAATCTGCATTCATCATGGATACGCTAGCTAGTTACATGTCGGTGCAGAAAGGAAATAATAGCTAAAGGCTCTATAAATAGATATGATGTGGAAAAGTCCACAGACAGCAGGTGTTGGGCTTCTCTTAATTTCTTTTAAACTAGAGAGGGGGGTATATTTTTTTTGTATGTGTACGTGATTAATAAGTTTTCTTTCTATATTTCAAAGCCATCGATAAGCGCAATTTTAGTTCAGCCCGAGTGCTTTTATTCTCCCCCGCCCCACAACTGTGACATTAAGGGAATGGTTTTCAGTCTCCTGAAGCTTTTATTGTGATAGTTTTTTTTCTTTCTTTCAATGAATGAATGAACGAACTTTTTCGTTTTTTTTTTCTTTTTCGATTTGATATACTATAACTCACTTTTGTAATCTGTGTCTTTGCTCGGACGTAACCTCCACGACAGACACTATTTGGGATTCATTCACAGTTTCGTCTCTTAAAAAATGCGGCTACCAAAAAATAAAAACATCAGCCAGGTAAATTTTCGTTTTTGTTTTTAAGAAATTGTGCATTCCTTAAAAAATATTATCCCTTCCTCCAGCCCACTTTCTTTTTTATTAAAAAAAAAAAAAGAAGAAAAAGGCCCTTCCTTTCACTTTATTTTATTTTTGCTGATAGATTTGCTTTGTTGCTTCTATTCAAAATAATTGCACATCACATCATAATTGTATTTTGCGTACGTTTGTGGTGTATTATTTAAAAAAGCAAGAATAATTTTATCTTAGTCCTAACTTCAGTGAATGTATTGTAAAATAAAAAGAATATTGGTACTTAGTTTAGTTTCCTTATTTTATTCGAGTATAGTCAGTTATTTTGAGGGGGAAATTTATTTTATTTATTTATTTTTTTTTAAAGGTTTGGTTATTTATTTTTGTATGTTTTTTAGACCACTTCCTTACGTTTGTTTTTGACATTGGTGACCATTTATTTACTAATTTCTCTTGTTTCGTAGCTCTTGGCCTCTAGGATGAAATATTCCATTCCCTACAAATAATGAATAATTGCACGCATTCACTCTTTCCAAGTACAAGTTTAAACAGGCTGGTATTTCCTGTCCTTAACTCTTTGCGGTCGGGTAAACTTGATTCTGTATTATTCAATTGTGATTGTACTCCCCCCTCTTGTTCATTCATAAGAAAAGGAAAGAAGTTTTTTAAACTTATCAAAGACAAAGACTTTTTTTTTTTTTTTTTTTTTTTTTTTTAAAAGTTTTTTTCCTCTCTAGTTTATGTTCATTTTTAGCAGTCTTCCAATCTAAAAACAAGTCCTTTAAATAATTAAAGGTAAATTAAGCTTTAAAATTAAAGTTTAATTTTAAAGCTTAATTTACCTTTTTTATGCAATATGTCAAGTTAGTGGACAAAATTTGCTTTGAACAAAAATAACATTTTATTTTTATGTATGTATATAAAAATAAACCTTCACTCTTTTTTTGCGGGGTGGGACTTGGCTTTGTTTTGTTTTTTAAAAAATGCAGTATTTTTTTCTTTCACTTTGTTTGCTTAAAAAAAAACACTCTTATTTTGGATTTTTAACCTTTTTCTTTTTACTTTATTAATGTTTTTTTGTCTCTCATTGAGAAACCATAATCTTCCTTTGTTTTCATTACGCTTCTTTTCTTTGTTTACATTCATGTTCCGTTATTTCGAAGGCAGGATTGTGGGCTTTTTACGTAACCATAACTCAGAAGTCTAAGAATGAAAGGAAAATACTTTGTTGGTTAACTTGTGTGTGTCTGTAATTAGTGTGACTGTGAGTTTATTTGTCGTATAATTATAGTTTTTACTTTTCTTTGCTCCAGAGGTTATAAAAATCAACAGCTTTTATGACCACACTCCATTTATTTTATTTTTACTTTTCCACTTATTGTTGTTTAGGTTCCAGTTTTCCTTTGATTGTTGTTGTTTTTTTTTTTTTAGCAATAATTCCAAACGTAAAAAAAGGATAATTAAATGTATTTAATGTTTTTTTTTCTATTTGTTTCTAATTTTAAAATGATAGACGTTTTGTAAACTTCTTTTTTGTACAATTATCAAAATTAGGAGTTGGTAACCGTAAGAATCTTAAATTTTGTTCAAAATTTCATCAAAAATCAAAAAAAATTTATAAAAAAAAATAAAAATCATATATGCTTTTTAATTTTTACATTTTTCCGCTTTTCGTGTTGTCAAACAAAAACACTTTTTTTTTTAGTTTTTACAAAAGATGTTTATTTACACTTTTAAATTAAAAAGAGAAATGTAAAAATTCGATTAAAAAAAATACGACGACAAACTGAAGAAGACCAGTGTGTTTTTTGTTTTTTTCAGTGACAAAAAAAAATTTGGAGGTAAATTTGTTAACAGGTGGTCTGTTTTTTGTTTAAGAATCTTGACTCCTCCTTTTCTCCCCACACTGTGCGTGTGTGCGCTGGTGCGCGTTCGTTCTTGAAAGTTTCGTCACCTGTATGAATTGTGTATGTATGCGTAGTGGCGGCAAGGAGTGTTTTCCCTGCCTTAAATCCAGTAGCAGGCTTCAAAATCGTAACCTTTTTGTCTTTCATGAATGTGATTTGAACTAGAAAATATGTCCTATTTTTTTTTTGTGCGGTACATACCTACCAAACAAAAGATCAAGTTTTTTTTTTTTTCAAGACGGCCATAATAAAAAAAGAAGCTATATTTATTAAAATTAATTATTATTTAACCAGTGACTTAAAGCAACAATTTAGTTAGCCTAAGAAAACTAACTAAAAATGTATCAGTACTATAATTCCTCGAAAGATTGTTTCAAGGTTCACAATACAATGGACTAAGTGACTATAGTATATATCATGTGTCGGCTCTTATTCTCTATTCAATTAAAAAGAAATTTTATATATTTTGAAAGTGTAATGTTTGTAATAAAAATAGCTATGATGATGAGTATGTAAAAATATAATCTTCGTCCATTCATTTTTGTCAATTTCATTTCTTTTTATGTATGTTTTTCTTTCTTCAGTTGAACTAACTAGAGCCTTTATAAATGCATCTTCTTGTTTTTTTTTTTTGTTGTTTTTTTTTTTAAGAAGCAAATATTATGCAATTTTCGTGTCTAAAGTTCTAGTTTTGGGATTAGAAGGGGCCTAAGAAATTTACCAAAGTCCAAAAAAGTCATACATAAACTTATTTTCATCTCTACCTAAATTTCAATTCATTGCATAAAAATTGAGTTTGGTACCATACTTTAATAAATTGGTAGATTTCTTTTTACAAGTTCAACAAAAAAAAATGGAAAGTAAATGAAACCATTTTGCAAAAATTTTACCAATCTGTTCTAATAAGCACAAATTGAGGGTGAGTCAGAGTTGTTTATGAGAATGTGCGTCATTTGCCAGTTTTAAATAATAATTCTCCTTTTTTCATTTAGATGAACTTTTGATCCAACTTGACACCAGTAATACAACCTGAGATATATAAAGTTGTTTTCACTTTTGTTGGGAATGTTCAGTTGTGTTTTTTTTCGTTTTAGAGCTCTAAACAATAGATTTAAATTTGATCCTTTATTTAATCTTAAGGCTGATATTGATGATTTTTAGTTATTCTTTATTTCATATGAATCAAAAACACTCAGAAATTATTAAAATTTGTTAAAAAAATAATAATAAAAAAGCTCTTGTAAGTAAATAAATTTTCTAATTACACTTTTTTTTCCTTTTTTTTTTCTTTTTGCATAATTTAAGATTCTTACATTCAACCAAATTTTTATCTTTTAGAAGCATAATTTGCAAAGTGCTTTATGAAATAGATTTAGACATGTCAGTAAGTTATATTTTTAGATTCCTGTTTAAAAATTTTTTTAAAAAAAAATGCCTTTTTCCCTGCCTTGAAAAATTAACATAATTCTTAATTTAGTACTGTTTGAATAGAAGTGATTATAAAAAAAAAACTTTAATATTTACTTCTATTGCAAGATGTTAGCTTAAAGAATGAAAAATTTTATTAAATAATTCTGTAAAAATTAAAATTTGTAGTCATATAAAGTTATAAACTATGTTAAAAATCTTTTTCACTTTCATAGCATATTTGAAGCTGAAATGATTACTTGCATTTTGATTAAGTCTTTATATAAAATTGATAATTTGGGTTGTGTATCTGTAATTTAAAGCAGTGAATCTCTTGTAGTCTAACAATTAATAATGGGGTTGTCATTTGGAGCATGTATATAATTTCATAATTTGAGAAATAACTTTGAAGGTGCCTCCACTCTTTTTTTTTTTTTTTTTATGGGGAATCAATAAGTTTTGATAAATTAGTAATTCATAGTGAGAATAATAATACATGGAACAAGGCTGCATAGTTTTGTCACCAGTTGACTACTCAGATGAAATATTTTGTATATTTTTAAAGATACATTTAAAAAATTAATAATTTTGTACACACTCTGGTTCAAATTAAACTAATAAATATTTCATACCTTTTTGTAACATTTTATGAACATATTCATTATAAGTTTCAAATTGGATGTTACACTTATTTTCCTCACCCTCAAAAGAAACAAAAAGGAAACAGCAAAGCATCTTCAAATTTAGTAATGTTTTATAACATTTAGGAAGGTTCAATTTACAATACATATTTTTCATCTGTTTTAATACCATTATGGAAGCCCTTTCAAAAAAGCTCCAATGTTATCTTACCCATAGCAAGCAAGATAAAATGGATTTTTGCCATATCTGAAGATTCAAAGAACGATATTTACAGATTCTTTGCTTATTCCTAAAGATTTTGATTTGTGAAAACATTCTGATTATATTTATCATATCTGGTTCAGCAAAAATATCCACTTGAGTCAAGTGGTTCATTTCTAATACTCTATGCAGCCATGTTGTAAATTATATTTATTTTGCTTTGTTTAATTTAGGCTCAATATCATCCCTGTGTGTGTATGTATTTATTTAATCTAGTTATCTACATTCTTCCAAGACTTAATAGATTTCTTTACTGTGATTTAATTTTTTTGCACACACACAATATCTCTCTCTTATATATATATATATGAGTGTGTACATGTATGTGTATGCATGTGTGTTTGTCTGCATATCAAGGTTATTTGGTTAAGAATGTAAAACTGAGCAAGGTAAAAAGTAAATAATAGATAGCAAGAAATCTATTAATACTTGGAATGATATCAAGAACTAGATGATCAATATGCTTGTAAGGTTCAAATATATTTTGAACAAAATTCATTATAAGTCTTTTTTTTTTCCTTTCAACTATTGTTCTTTATTATTATTATTATTATTTTCCCACTTCAGTTCTTCCACTGATTTCTGTTTCTCTCTTATGCCCCAATGCTGTTCACCATCATTACTGAATTTTAATACTTGTTTCAATATTCATTTTTTGATATTCTTCATTACCTACATTTATTGTGTGATATTTTTTCATCTTTTGCCTTCTTTCTCCAAAACTATGTAATCTAACAATCTTTTTTTTCCTTATAAATAAACCTTAGTTTCACTAGGTTTCTTGTTTTTTTTTGGGGGTGGGGTAAAAAAAAAAAAAAAAACTATTTTCTCATTTTGTCCCTTTCTTTTCTTTTTATCATTGATACTTGCAGCAGCAGCAATGCTGCTAGCCAACATTTCTTGAATATTGTCAACCAATATACCCACTTCCTTGGCTCTCTTGTTTAGCATCTCTCCCCCCCTACAACCCAACTCTTGCTGTTGATGACTCAGATTTCCCAGGGTTCCATTGATTCTCCAAATTACTTGATGTTTCCTAAAAATTTGGTCATTCAATTTTATGCCATGTAACTTCCTCTGAATATGATAGACTCAGTAGTTAGAAGGCAGCTCAGGTTTTTTTAGAAGTAGATGTTGTCATTTTATCTTAACTGCTTCCTTATATTCTTTTGAAGAAGATACAAATAGATTCCTGAAATTGCCAATACAGCCAAACTAGAGATGGATTGGGTGGGTCGGGAGATTTGCATTCTTTGGTTTTCAAATTCTTGATTTTCATAGGGTTTTCTAGAAAACAAACTTTTTTTTCTCTCTTTCCTTATTTGGAATTTGCTTCATTTTACAACCAATTATAATTTTGAGGCAATTCCTCATCATCCTTATCTCTTGGTTCTTTTGATCATTGAGAGCACTTTTAAGAATTTTTTTTATAACTGGTTGCAATTCAAACAATTAGTGCTCACATCTAATTAAATTGCTAGCATTAAAAACATAGGCTATTTGGCCATTTTAACTAATTGCTTATCATTAAATTCTCTTGGGTAAAAATTCTTTATCAATATTGCAAGGTCAACCATCATTTTTTTAATAGATACTTTATTAATAAAGATCAATTTAGGTCCTTAGTGGGAATTCAACTGATTTTTTTTTTTTTTTTGTGAGAGGCAATTGCAGTAATTAGGATGACTGAAGGGGATGATGAATTTCAAACAGATTTCAAGAAAGATAAATATTTTTAAAGTCAATTGATGAATTTTTATTAAGCATTTATAATGGCTATTAGATTTAATCTAAGGGGATGCCAAATGAGAAGACTTGCAACCATGTAACCTGTGTCTCCTGTGAGATTCTCATTTACATAGTTTTGTTTATTTCAAAAGAAATTTTAATTCATTCAAAATATTATGATTTTTTTTTCTCTTATACTTATATTGACTTAAAAGTCTGTTATAGAAGACATGGAAGTAAGTACATTCACTTATTTTCATTTTTTCATTGACCTTATCATTTGTATCATTTTATGTTTATTGAAAAAATCTTTTACAGTACAAAATAAATGAAAAATGTCTGGTTGTAAAGGATTTTGCCATTTGAAATTAACCTAATTTTAATTTATTCTTTGTTATTCATAATGACACACATTTTGATGATAAAAATTTGATTTTCCATTCTTTTCATGCTTTTGCTTCTCACAGGTGTCTGAGTTTTTCTGATGTGTAAATGACTTAAACAATAACATTCCTTAAAATTTCTCAGAAGTCTTAAGTATACACAAGACAATTTTTGCAATGCTGTATTTATGAAAAACTTGCAAGAATCTAGTGTTGTCTGGAACAAAAGAACAAATTCAGTGAATAAAATAAATCCATGATTAAACAAATCAAATAACTTAGATTGCTATTTTTATGGACTCTGCTAAAATTTTTCAGAAATGAAATTTTACATTTGATATTTCTAGTTAATTTTTGAAAAGTGTTAAAACAAAGAGAAAAGCAAGGAAAAGAATTAAATCATTTATGCTAGAGATTAGTGTAGGTATTCAGCATAATGATTTATCTTTTTTTTTTTTTTACATGTACAAAATAGTTGGTATAATTTAGTTGGTCTATGATAAATTCCCCAAGCATATTTTAAAAACGAACTTAATAAGATTGGTTTTGATGATGCCTGTTTTATTATGGTACTGAAAAATTTCAGGTTGAAAAAAGTAAATTGAACTACTTCCATTGAAAGAATGTTTGGAGGTTAAGATATTAAAGAGATTTTTCCCATGTGAATTTTACCTTTAGTTTGAAATGTACCACTTCAAAGATACACAGTGATTGTTAGCTGGAATAGCTTCCCCACCCCGTCATATAATTTTTTTTTTTATTCATATGAGGGGTTGGGAGAAGTTAAAGCTATTCATTAAATTATGTATTTGTGATACAAGCTGTTTCTTTTTATTCTAAAGCTTTAATGTTATAAGTAATGTTGTCAAAAATATAAGTTGCAAAAATGCTAATATATATTTATTGTGAACAGTATTCATTGTATTAAATACCCTTCTCATCTTCAAAAATGACTGCATTTATGTTGGATTATGCACCTAATTTGGTAGCCAATGGTGATGTTAAAATATGTTTTGTATTATCTAATCTCTAAAACGTTACTAGTTTTATCAAAATTATTTAAAAAAGAAAAAAGGTAAATTTGAAACAATTACATTCACATATAGCACATGCTATTTGTTATTTTTAAGATTGCAGATTAAATGATCCATTTCAATTTTTCGCTTTTTTTTTTTTTTAATTAAATGTTAAGTGCATATTTTTATTTTTTAATCATTTCACTCCAAGCAAGGCCACTAGGATGCAAGGGGCTACTGAGTGTTAGAGAATATGGGAAAAAACTATTAAGGAGAGAGGACAATAAAAGAACAAGAATTAAGAAGACAGAAGATAATGATTAACTTTTGAAAATCTAAGTTGACTGGGAAGCAAGAAACTGGGAGAGGGTTTCAAAGGTGAGAAATTCAATAGAAGAAACTGTTAGCATAGAACTTTTGGTTACATCTAGCAATTTCAACTGTAAAATGATGAGCCCTTGCTGCTAATCTAGTACTGTGCTTAAATTCATAGTCTAGGTACCATCGTGGAAATTATTTCCATGAAAGTATGTATAGAAAAGGCTTAGGGAAGCTACATTATGACAGTGGGAAAGGGACTGAAGCCAAGATTCCAGTTTAGGACCAATAACATTGCAGATTCTTCTTTGGATTTCATCAAGAATCTCTAAATATATATAGCAGGAACACCAGACCAAATGTTGCAGCAATATTGAAAGTCAGGATGAATAGTAGACTTATAAATTTGTAAGATAGATTCTGATGAGTAAAGTTGTCTAATAATAATTATAATACTTAATAATACTTGAAACATTTCTCTGCTTTCAGGATATATTACTTTGTAGAATTCTTTTTAATAAGAGCTTTTAGATGATTAAGTACCGTGACTGGTATAAGACTTCTTTTCCACCCCTGAGTCATTTCTTCCACTCTCAGCATTTCTCTTTGGCCTTATTGATCTGTTAAGGTTTTTCTTTTTTTTTTTTTTTCTTCCCTACTTGAAAGATGATGGTCCTTGCAAATTTCTTTCCATAGCAATCAAATCAGCTTGGCAACTTGTCCCTGATTGATAGTCAAGCCTCACAATTATCAGTAAATGCTCAAATGAAAAGGCATTAGGTTGAGTTAATGAACTGTTTTCTCATTGGTGACTGTGCATGTGTATGCCGATGTAATCTCGGCTCAACTCGTTGAATGTTTTATTGATTATTACTATGAACCCTGGAAGACTGCTTTGTGTGTGGCTTTTGCTTGGCCTAGTTATTGTCTTTATAATAAGAGAAGCAAGTACTTTAGCAAAATCTCCTTTCATTGTAGTTTGATGCCAAAATTGAACTATATTTTTTAATGAAAATTAATATCTTTTGACTATAAAGTGAAAAAATATCTGACAATTGGTGGAAGAGGCTGAATTTCAAGTTGTAGATTTTCTGTTATGGTAAATGTATAAAAAAATTTAATCATTCAAATTGACATATTTTACATCATTTAGGGTCACTAGGTAAAATATTGTAAAAATTTCAATAACCAAATTTTTATACAGTCACCTGATTCTGCTAGTGAAACAAACAATTTTTAATTTGATACTGATAACATTGTCAAGAATACAATTTTTTTTTTTTGTTTTGTTTTTTTAAAAAGATATTTCCAATTATAGGTAGTGGTTGATAAAAACCATTTCTTAGTAATTACCAATCATAATCACCCATTTTAAAGTTGTTAGTTGTTTATAGTTGTTACTTCAGTTTCCAAAATGATATATATTGGGTCTTTTTTTTTTTTTTTTTTTTCTAACCAAGAAGTACATTCTGATATAATGGCACATGGTAAATCACTACAACAGTTAAAGCCAACTGTAGATTCAAATTTTAAAGAAAAATATCATTCTTTGCAATAATGTCAACTTAGGAAGAAATCAAAAAGCTATTATTTATTTGCAATTTAAATATATTATTTACATTATTCGGACTATCTTTGTCGTCATATTTATTACAACGTTTTGGCTGTTGTATGCTCCGGCCTTCTTCAGGTGGTTGGAATGTCAAACTGAACCCTTTATTTTGCTCACTGGGGTAGACTGTTCTAGTTTCATGTGCCATGTTTAATGGATATCAGTTATCTCCTGTTAATTTCCCTTTGAAAGTTCTCCACTGCCTTAACCGGGTATTGAACTCACACTCTTTGAGTCCTGTCACTGGATCTAACTAACACCTTTATCCATCGTGCCATGTGTCCTTGAGGACATCTGTGTATGAATTTCTGGGTATTATAAACCTGTAATGTCTTCAGCAATCATTTTTTTACCAGGGCTCATATTGCAATTTTTGCTGTTATCATTACAGGTTTTTACCAGAGCTCATATTGCAATTTTGTTGTTATTACAGCTTTTCTCTGGATTCATTTCTAAAGTTCAGTTTGACATTCCAACCACCTGAAGAAGACAGGAGCCTACAACAGCCAAAACATTGTAATAAATATGGCGACATGAATAAATGAATAATGTAAATAATGTACCTGAAATATAGACAGATGCAATTTAAATGTTATTTACATTAATTTATACTTGGACTATTGTTTTTATATTTGTTGTTATCATCAAACATTTTGGGTATTGTGTCCCCCATCAGGTGCTTGTCTTCAGGTAATTTTAAACTCAACCATTTATTTAATCTATGGAGGGAGATTTTCATTTTGCTGTCCATGTCTAGGGATATCTCATCTTATTCTTACTTAGACAATATCTCCAGACATGGATAGTGAAATGAGAATGGTCTACCTCTAGACTAAAGGGTTCATTTTGAAATTCCCTTAAGGTTACCTGGATTAACAAATACCTGTTGAAGGCCGGAGGTTACAATGATCTAAACATTGTGATAATAACAACAAAGATGAGGACAATAGTCCAAATGTAAATAATAACTCCTTATCCCAGAAATTCACAGGACAATTTCAGGGCAAGACGGGCAAAGGAAAACAATGCCTAACATACTTAGTGAGCTTGACTAAATGGATGGCAGAATAGAGTTTAGGAGAAATAACAAAAGGACAAAATTTATTAAGAGCTATGAAAGGACAGGAATTTGTGGAGAGCCATGATCATCTACATCTTGAGGGGACATAGCGCATAAAGAAGAATCTTTCATGTTTTTTTTTTATGGGGGTGGGGGGAATTTAAGATATTTTTACGTGGTATTTATAAATATTAAATCTTTGTATAATATATATCTTGTATAATATAAAGAGAACAATTAAAATAGCAAAGTAACTACTCGGACACCCTGTGTGTATGATCTATTGTCAATCTTTATAGAAAAACAAATCTCTAAATGTTTTAGTTTTTAAAACGCATTTTACTGATTAATACATAAATTAAACTTGTGTTCACAACTGTTTTGCCTTGGTACTCTAGATTTTAACATAACAGCAAGTAATTATTGTTAACTATTAGATGTTTAAATTTCAAGCATACCTTGCATAGACTTAAAAATAACAATAAAAAATGAAATGAAACCCTGAATCTATCATCTATTGTACACCATTATATTTTAAATATTCCGCATTATCTTCCCCAAAGGCAGGTTTTAAACATTTCCCATTAGGTATTAGCTGAGAAATTTAAATTTTCTGTATTTAGTTTCATTTAATACTTCACTAAGGTGAGGGGAAGGGAGAAAAATTTTTTTTTTTAAAAGACCATCTTTTACAGATTTTTAATAAGTAATATTGGTATAATAAGAAAAATATAAGTTGTTGTTGAACCACTTTTTGTAATATTAATATTGGACTAATTTATCATTAGATCATTGTCTTTATTCTTCAATTCAATGTTACCTTTATATTTGAATAAACTAATAAGTGATCCATGAAATCCGCATGGTTCTCACTACACAATAAACCTCTCTCACTGAATAGAAAAAAAACATTATTTGTAATTTTATCATGTCAAGCTATGATAAATTTGAAAATAACTAAAACTTTATCCAAGTTCAGATATTAACTTTTAAGTTGAAATAAATGTAAAGCTGATTTATCTAACTCGGAAAACTATGAGAGCGGAACTGATATCATTTTGTCTTTGCAATGTTTTGGAGAAAAATGATTGCTGTTCAGGTTGAACATTTTTTTTTTTAATAACTTAAACTTTAGCTAGCCAAACTGAAAGCTTATTTACCTTATAAGCTATGAGGCCTATATATAAATGTTTTGGGACTTTTCTGAATCTATCATACATTGTCAATCTACCATAGGAAGTGCAGAGAATCTCAGTAAAAAGTGGATACAGCAGGGACTAGATAAATGTGAAAAGGAAATAAGATTATATGCACTTTAATCTCAGCTAAGCTTGTGGTAGGTAATCTGCTCAAGCACCTCTGAAGATTAACCTTAGGAAAAAAAAAAAAAAACTTTCTCTCTCATTTTGAAGGATTAGTAATTAAAACAATTGTCTCTAGCTATTCCGAACCTTCATTTTACTAATTCCTTTTGGTCTGTGATGGAATGTGAATAGCGTTACACTCAAAAGTTTGGCAAACATGGAACCTTGAGCCCACAAAAAAAATGGAATATCTAAAGAATTATTTTTCCCATGACACAGCTTTTAATTACCTTCACTCCTCAACAATGAAAAAGTGCTGAATAGAATAAAACATAAACATGTGAAAGTGAATTTATACATTTTTTTCTTGAGAATTTACAAGAAAAATATTAAACACTTTATTTATTGTTTATTTCCAAGGATAATTTCATATTTACAACATTCTAAAAACTAATACAACTGTTAAGACTAATGCAATATTTATCATTTACCAATTTATAAAGAAATAAAGATGAAAACAATTTTTATTCATTAATTTATAAGCATTTACTAAATTGTTTAAAATATATGAACCAACTATAGAGAAATCCTTATTTACCATTTTATAAAGTTTGAATCAATTAGCAATTAGCTGATATTTTGATGTTTTGCCAACCGTTCCAACAATCTAAATAGTGTTTATTATTTATGTTGTCAATTCTGAAGAACAAAGAAAATGCATTAATTCATTTTCATATGTTTGTTTTATTACAATTCTAATCATTACTTTTTAAAACAATAAACATTGTCAAAGAGTGAAGATATCTGTCTATATTTCTGAAATGAGGTATTATGTACACTATTTACATTATTTGGACTATTGTCCTCATCTTTGTCACCATGTTTATCACGTTTCAGCTGTTGTACGCTCCAGCCTTCTTCAGGTGGTTGGAATGTTGAACTGAACCCTTTATTTTGCTTACTGGGGTAGACTGTTCTAGTGCCATAGTGGATAAAGGCATTAGTTAGATCCAGTGACAGGACCCAATGAGTGTGAGTTCAATACCTGGTTAAGGCGGTGGAGAACTTTGAGAGGAGAATTAATAGGAGATTAGACATGGCACATGGAACTAGAACAGTCTACCCCAGTGAGTGAAATAAAGGGTTCAGTTTGACATTCCAACCACCTGAAGAAGGCTGGAGCGTACAATGGCCGAAACATTGTGATAAACATGGTGACAAAGATGAGGACAATAGTCTGAATAATGTAAAGAGAGTGAAGATAGTTTTAAAAAAAATTTAAAAATGGAATGTCATGGGGGGGGGACATCTTTTTGACACTGTATTCTTGTGGGCACTAATGTCTGCGAAATGTTTGTACTAACTTTGCTTTTTGCAGTCATCAAATTCAGAATTGAACCTTTTTAATATATATATATATATATATATATATAATGTGTGTGTTCATCCGGTAAAAAGTCTAAGGGCCACTCAAGAGTTACTGAATGGCATGAGATAGATAACAGTTGACCCTGAACTTGAAGAGGTTCAGATGGTAGTCTTTGAATCGAACTTCCTTACAAATGGAATATAAATAGAATGACTCTGGCCTTAAGGATGTAGCATGGCTGATTTTAACTATAAAGGTTTGAAATGGTGGTACTAAAGACTGGGGCTTGTCAGAACATTTGTCATAGAAATAACTATAGAGTAGCAAGAGGCTGGCAAAGTTGTGTCTGTGGGGAAAGTGGTTATAAACTGAGCTCTGCATTGTCTTTATTTTGTAAATAATTGAACACACTTGGTTATTTTTTTCTTGATATTCTACTCTAATTGTGGTAAAAGATAGAATAGGAACCTGACAATTCAAGTTCTTTATCAAAGTATCAGCTTGGTTACATTACTGAGTGTAAACAAGACTTGAAAAAGAAAGAAAAATTATTCAAACCAGAAAAGAAAACCTTTTGCTGTTCAATTAAGGTGCCACAAAATTTACAGTATAAAACTAACCTCTGTAGATGTCAGGTAAAGCATCAAATGAAGCTCAAATAGAATTCAGCATTCATTTCCTCATAAATTATTAGATATATATATAATGGTCATTGTAAGCATAACTAAATATCATCATTATTGGCTTCATATTAAAAAAAACAATTTGAAACATGTTGTACTTGGCTTGGTATTGTTAGATAATTACCAAAAAGAAAAGTCATGAAATCACATGAACAAATGTTAGTGCTTCTTATTACTCTTCAGTTTATAGTGTGAACACTGTCATATTTTATTATGTAAGGCAACATTTTTGTAATTGTTATTAACCAATTGGTGTTGGTAAGTTTTTAGAATATATTTGTATAGTTAATATATTGGGAATTTCAGGTAATAATGTTAGAAATATATTTGCAATAATTTTAGCGGTGTGAAATTTTATTAAGCAATTCAAATTTTTTATTCATTATACTGTGAATATAATTAACTATAGTATAATATATGGTTCCTTCTTAACTGCCTGAGGATTAAAAAATTACAGTGACACCAGTGGAGGAGTACATGTCCAGAAAAGTTTATTATATTAAAATTTAAGGCTGTGTATTTTATTTTTTATAACTTACCAACCTTTTGTTGTTTATTTAAAGCCAGAAAATATTTTTGAATTGTAAGAATCTTTTTGGGAAATAATAATGATTTTCTGATACATGTCCTACTATTTAACTCATAGCTGGAGGGGAAAAGAGGTGGATTCATACCTTTTCCAAGGGTATATGCATGTAAGTGAATATAATGAACATATCTGGAATAGGAAATCTGCTCTCCGATTTCTCATTCTGAGTCATTATCCATTATGCCACCTGCACATCCAAGCTTACAGCACTTGGTATTCCCAAGAGGTCACCCATCTTGGCTCAATGTTTAACTTTGGTGAGCAGAAAATAAATGCAGTGAATTGTAAGCTGTTGGACAGAACATTTGAGCAGCACATGTCACAAAAAAACCCCAAGAAACTTTAAGCTGAAGAATATATTCATTCAAGACGATACTTTTGCAAATTCTGCAAAGCTATCCCCCCTCTCTCAGAGATTTCAAAGACACCAAATTATTGGAATGGCATCAGCTTCTTCAGATGTTAGAAAGCTTGAAGACCATCATTAAAGGAAATATTTATGAGAATGGAAAACTGTAATCAAGTTCTCTGGGAAACAATAAAAATTACTACAAGTAATATTGAGACAATAGAAAATTTAACAGAATTAATATGTGAAAGATTGATGAAGGTTATAGAAAATCAAGTGGCCTATATTAACATGCAAAATGATAAATAATTAATTATTCACATATTGTGTTATTCAAATGATTGTTTGACCTATATCTTTTATATTTTAAAATAGTTTTTGTTGCACTTTGTTTGAAGAAAAAAAACTGACACTTCTAAAACAAATTATAATCAATATATCATAGAAATAGTCTAAGCTAAGCCTCATCTAATATATTGTTCATATAAATATACTCTGAAAATTTTAGCAACATCAAATGCCAATTTTATTGTGAAAATATTGACTAGCATAATAAAATTTGATAGTGCAAGAAAAAAAATGAAGTTCTGCCTTTGCACAGCATTTTCACTTGATTATAAATAATACTAGGCTGAGTATAGTATATATGAGGGGAAAGTAAAAAATTATCCACACTCTTGTCTAAAGATTTGTTGAAAATGCGGATAATTTTTTACTTACCCTTGTAGTTAGTACTTTACAATTATGGGTTTTACTGTTTAATTGATGAAACATTTAATTGCCTAATAAAACATCAAATCAGAAAATGTTGATTTTTTTTTTTTTTTTTTTTTTTTTTATTGTTAAATGTGGGTTTTGATACTCTATTGTTTCTGTGATGCTGTACTCTTTCTAATGTTTAATATTTAGCACCTGAGGATAAGTACTTATAATCTTTCTTTGTATATTTCTTGTCACATTAAGTTAGAAGCTACAAGCAACAAAAACATACTTAAGTAAAAATGACTTATTTTCAATACTGTTGAGGATATTAGTTGTTGGACCACATCCTCCTCTTTCCATAACTATTATTTTATTCACTGTATGTAAGCCATGTACAAGAACTATGTTAAAAGACAAACACCTTGCTTTGTAACTTTCTCTAAGTAATGTTGTAATTTAATATAGGAATTCCATGCATTCTTCAAATTCTGGTTGATATTGAAAGAGTAAAGAAAAATTTGGCTAGCAAGCAATTTCTGCTACAAGTGTCAAGATTTTTTAATTCCTCATTTGTGTCAATGATGTGCTTAGCATAAAAGTTTATTCAAGCCTTCAAAATAACTTTCAGTGGTTTTGTTTGCTCTTATTTTATTGTTCAGTGGACTCCGTGCTTAGTCATTTTCAACAAATAATGTATTTTTTTGGATAATTTCTTTTTTGGAAAGTTTTTCATTAAATTTTATCTGGAGAAATTTATTTTTTACTATTTTTTTTTCTCTTATAAAACAAGAGCTGCTCAAATTCTAAGTTACCTTGATTTACATTTTACTTTTTAAGTTTTAAATTATATACAACTGGCCAATCTGTGTGCATTTGTTTTTAGGGTTTCAATATTGATAGTGCAACTATCTGAAATACCACAAAACATCACTTATAATTGGAAGATCTTCATTGAAGAAACTGACTCAGATATGATGAAGATGAGTCATTTATGGGCGGAATAGAAAGCAGAATGACTGGTTTCTGTGGTGATGGTCCTGTTTGGTCACGTGATCTGGCTGATGATGCATTGCTCACTGACCCCAATTCTTTGGCTAGCCTCACCCTCATAACACACACATGCATGTCTCATTTTTAATACAATTTCATGAACTGTTAAATAGATTAATCTTTTGCAGAAGACTGTATAGAGGAAAATTGGGAATATTTAAATTTTTTACAAGAGATGTTCAAAACCAAGAAGGGATTAAAAAAAATTATAATGTTTGAACATTTGGCCAGTGGGTTAGGCATAAAAACTTTTGGTATCTCTCTCACAGGTACATTTCACATTTAATTGCAATCTACTCTTCATCCTTGGAGGCAAGTGGAAAAATTTTCTGCTGATAGGGACATCATTGTATTGATTGTTAACTACAAATACTTACACTGTGATTTTTGCAATTTAGCACAGCTTCAAGTTTATGAAACTTATTTATATATTTTCTATCTTAATGTTTGCTGCTCATCATATGTATTGAATAAATATATTAATATATTATCAGTAGGTTTGAAATACACCTGTAGTCTTGAAAATAATGCCATAACATTAGTATACTGCAAAAAAAGGGCTCAGTTTTAAAGTATTGAGAAGTAATTACAATTTCCTAGATTCAAATTTGACATATATAACATTTTTTTAATCTATTTTTGACAACATGCTAATTAGAATGCCTCTCTTTCAGTTAAGATGGAAACTCAAACATAAAAACTATGAATAATAATATTTTCTCAATGTTTTTTTCCTATATACACACACATACACAATGTCTCTTATAGTTCTTTTTTAGGATGCTGCAGGAAACTTATATGTTGATTGATGAATCCAAGAGGGATGGGAAAGAAAAAACATAACATGTGGGGGTGGACAGAAATGTGCATGCTCTCCTCAAATAGAAATCATCAATATTTATAGCACAACTGATATTCAAGGAATACTGTGGGCTACGTGGACAAAAACAATAGATATAAAGAGATTTTTTTCCAAAACCCACAATAATGTATTCATTTTTTGGCATTTCAATAAAATATATATAACATTTGAAATTCGGTCACCGAAATGTTAAAAAAAAAGTATTCACTGAAATAAATGTATCAAATTGACATTATATGCCCACTATTATCTGTGTTTGATTTTGTGGTTTGTTTTATACAAAATCTTAACATTTACCTACTGATAGTGAGTTAGCAGATTTCTTCATGGTTCACTTGAAAGAAAGATTGCCACAATGTATGCCTAGTTTAGTGATTTGTTTGAATAAAGCAATGTTTAGGATTCCATCTCAATTATACATTGATAATGTCTGTTCACTTAATTCATGAAAGGGAATATTTTAATCTCATTTTCTTGAACCCAACTTTGGTTTAGGCACAAACCTTGACATCCAGAATAAAATCTTTTACCCTATTAATTAAAAAAAAAAAAATCTCTAAATATAGTCAACTGACCTATCAGCAAAGATAAAACATACATACCCACACACACACACACACAGAGTGGAACATCGGTTCACAAATTTAATTCATTCCTGAAGGCTGTTTCCAATAGGAATCAATGTAAAGAAAAAAAGTCACAGTACAATAAAATTGGAAAATAAAAGCACAGCACAACACACGAATGTATACAAAACGGTGGTCAACACAGAAATTATTCCATTCAGGTTAACTCAGTTCAGCAATGTTGTTCGAGAACCAAAATTTTGTTCAATAACCGAGTCATTTTCATTGTGAAATTTCTGTTTGAAAACTGATTTGTTCAAGATGTGAAATGTTCGAGAACCAAGGTGTGTGTGTATGTATATATATATATATATATAAAATATATTGTGTGTATTTAGGCAGCATTTTTTCATTCATACATGTTTCATTAAATAAAATACATAGACAACACTTGTCTATATTATTTAATGAAACATGTATGAATATATATATAGTTTTATGCTTTGTGTTATTTATAGGGTAAAAGTGCTCAATATCCAGGATAGAGTATATATATATATATATATATATATATATATATATATATATAAAAATATATTTTTATTGTTTGCTATATTTATAGGGTAAAAGTGGTCAATATCCAGGATACAGCATATGTAAACATAAGAAGAGTGGACTCTGATGTCAACACCACTATATATCTCTCATTACTATAAATGCTATTTTAGTAGAAACAAATGTTTGAGTGAACATCTGTGTTTTCTAAACAGTGAAATCAATGTCCATTAGCCTAGTTAACAAAAGATCTTAATAAAGAGAGCATATCTCTTGGCAGGGATTGAAACTGCATTCCCCCCTTTATCTTGTGAAATAATGGGTATATAAAAAATTGTATACATATCAGGTTTTTGCCTTATGGCCAGTGTAGAAATCTTTCAAGATAATTTTTCAAACAGATTTTGTTCACAATGGAATTTCTGCATGCATTGGAAGTTTTAGAAAGCATGGATTTTTTTACTTCCTGCTATGGTCAAGAAATGATCTGCTTCCTTGACTCAAAAGGGCATTTATCTTTGATGTTTACTTGTTTGTACCCCAATTCACTTTAAAAAAATAACTAAAGTAATTGTTGTGGTTTATAAACCCCATTGTAGTTGTCATTTTATATTTCATTAGACTAACAAAAGAAACAAGGTCTTTGTGAATTAATGAAATATGCAGAGAAATGATCACTTTTATAAATTAGTGAAAAGTATGAATTCTCAAGCAGAGTATTACTTGACTAGTTTACCTGTACTGCCCCCCCCCCACCAAAAAAAAAAAAAAAAAAGCAGCAATAAGAAATTTTGTACTTGTAATATCAAAATCCTATTTTATTTTCGAATTGATATTTATTACTTCCTGAATAATAAATAACTTTCTATTTATTATGAACTATATCACCAGAACAATGCAAATCTGTGATGTTAAGTTACACCCACTCTCTTGAACTGTATATGTATTGCATTTTATATATTTTGTATTTTTGTTATATAACTTTTAACTCTGATTGTTGCAAGTTATTTTATATCCTAAGGTTCCATTTAACATAAAGCAGTTCAGTAAGAAATTAAAATTTACTTTTTTGAATTAAACTTCCTGTTAAGAAGAGTTGATCATAAAGAAAGTGTTATGAAGTAGACTACTCTCTGGAATAAATGTTGTCAGATCAACAGATGGTAACTCAGCTGACATTCACTGTGGCATACTGCTTTTATAACAGTACCTCATTTACATACAATACTACACCTCCCTGAACTGAAATGGCTTTATGCCTTTTTGTTGATCTTTGACTTCTTCTCATTATACTGAGGAATCTAAACAGTCTTTTTTGATGTGTATCTTGATTACTACTTAGATCTGAGTTCATTTTCCTTTTCTGACTCTTCATCAGATTTCTGGTCATTAACATCCATAGATTGTTCAGTTTCACTACTGGATTCATTAATCTCCTCTTCATGTTCTTCACCTTCAGATTCTTCATCCATTTCTATAGGTTCTCAGGTTCCATTCTGCTTCTGAATTGATCCGCATGAGCCAGTACATTTTGTCCATTTTTCGTCGGTATTTCTGTGTTATAAAATTTGCCTTCTTTGGTTTAGATTCTTTGTCCTTTTTATACCATACTCTTTCACTTTTTGAAAATTACATTGTTATGGGAGTTCTAATCTGTCTACTCCATTAATGCAGAGGGTCTTTGTAGTCTGCCAGCATGTGGAATTGTCCTATAGCTTAACAGTAATCTTGGTAAGTAACTTTCTATATTATCATTAGATGGTAAAATGCTTTTTAGTCCCATTTTCACAGCCTGAACCATTCTTTCTGCAATTCCATTTGATTGTGGGTGGTAAGGTGTTTTATACAGAATGCATCCAATATGCTTTAGCTATGAGCACAAACTTTCCTGGCAAAGTGCATTATCAGAGACCAAAGTTTTAGACACCCCATTCCTTGAAAATATTGTTCTTAATAATTGTTTTACAGTGGTGGCTTTTCTGTCAGCAACCTTAATTACTTTGGGCTATCCTGAAAATGAGTTCACTAAAATTAAAAATAGCCCCATGCCTTTAATATGGGCATGATTTGTGTGTATCAGAGCCCATGGTTCTTTTTCTTTAGGCCACAAGTGAATTTTATTTTGGTAAAAGTTTGTTTTTTTTTTTGTTTTTTTTCAGCACATTTGGGGCACCTTTTTACATAGTCTGGCCACCATGCTTGTAATTTTAATCTCATTTGTGTACACTTTTTAGTGCTTTTCTTAAACTTTGTGGGGGTATTATAATATCTCTATTGCATATTATGCCTTTCTCCACACTTATGTCTTGATTCTTTGCAGGGTCTTTCTGCCATTGAACAATTGCTCCATGTGTTTCCTTTTTCTCTCTAAAATTTTACTTAACACTGGATCTTGTATGGTTTCCATTCTGAAATGATTTAGGGGTAACACATCTGTTTTAAACCTAGTGCAGTATTTCATCTTCTGAATTTTCAGACATTTCTAATATTTTATTGTTGAAATTTAGTCTGGATAGCACATCTACATGGGGAATAGTTTTCCCCTTTACATATATGATGTTGAAATCAAAGGCCATGAGTTTTATAGCCCGTCTTAAAATTCTAGAAGATGTGACTTTTGGTAATTTCTTCCTGGGGTTAAATATAAACTCTAAAGATTTGTGATCTGACTTTAACAAAACTTTTCATACTAACAAAAAATTCCAAGCTCTTTCTGTGCTTCATACTATTGCTAACGTTTCTTTCTCAATATTTGAGTAGTTAACTTCAGTTGACGTTAATTTTCTTGACAGGTACATTATTGAATGACCTTGAAATAAAGTTGCAGCTACAGCATGTTCACTTGTATCTGTAGTCACTGTCACTTCTTTCTTTTAGCTCAAAAATTTTTGTAATCAGTTTTCTTAGTACCTTTTTTTTAAGCTTTCAAAAGCTATATTTTACTTTGAGTTCATTTAAATTCTGTATTCTTTTTCCATAATTCTGCAAATGGTTCTATTAGGTCGCTGTATATAGGTAGATATTTGCTATAAAAATTGGTCAATCCCCAAAAGGATTTTAATTTGTTTTTATTTTTTGATGTAGATACTTCCAAAATTTATCAGTTTATTATCTGGTGAAATTCCTTCTTGAGATATTTGGTATCCCAAATATGATATTTTGTTGCAATTTAACTCACATTTATAAATATTTATCATCATATCAGCATTTTTATTTGTTTAAAACTTGTTCAGTTTTTTTTAATTCTTCTTTACTGCAAGCACCTATGCCTATATCATCTTAATATATGATTATATTTTTTACCCCCTCCAATAGAACTTTTTCAATTACCTTTTGAAAAATATGGTTTGAAGTCTTAACTCCAAATGGAAGATCTTAGTAAGCCTATTGGGGTATTAATTGTAGTGACTTCTTGAAATTTTTTGTCAATTTCTATTTGGTCATATGCAGGTTTCAAGTCAATCTTGGGAAAGTATTTCATTCCTACTAATTCTTGACTTGCTGTTTCTACCTTAGGTAAGGGGGAATGAATCAGAGTATATTTGATGATTCATACCTTCTTTGTAATTCCTGCATATTTTCAAATCACCATTGAGCTTTTGTATTGTAATATTTGGTGAAGCCTATCTGGTATCACCTTGGGTAACTTTCTCCAATATGCTTTGTTCTATTTTTTATTTTAGTTTTGCAACTACCATGGGTAGAATGTGGATATGTTTTTCAAGATTCAAAATAGATCAGGTGATTATTTTCTTTTAAATGAATACTCACTTTATATCTTTTTCAGTTGTCCTGCATCAGGTGCTTCTGACTTTATACAGTTTATTAATTTTACTGTATCCACTTTTAAAACATCTATTGCCAAGAATCAAAGATTTTTTTTTGTGCATTCTATAACAGTGATGGGAATAATCTCAAAATGTTTTGTTTTGTTTTTTTGTTTTTTTGTATCAAAAGTTCCTTCAAAGGAACCTAGAGTTTTGATGACAGATCCATCAAATTGTTTTAAATTAAGATTACTTTTTCTTAATTTGGGTTTACCCATTTTCCCCAGAAATTCCTTGGGATCAAGGTAACCTCGTTCCCCATGTCAATCTGCATGAGAAAAATTATGCCATTCAATTTTACTGTCGCTCTACTTTTTGCAGTTGTTCTTATCAAAAATACTTCTGTATTTTCAGTATGAAGTTTTATACTTTCTACCCTCTTTTTGTATCTGCACACACATTGGAAATGGTCTTTTCTTTTACAGTTTAAACTGTTTTCCTAGGGCTGGACATTTGTTTTTGTTTGTTTTGTGTTCCTTGTCGCAATATTTGCGCTTAATTAGGATTTTAGTTGGGTTGTATGCTTAACATTGTTTTTAGAATTATTAAATTCATTAATTAACTTTAATTGCTGCAAGAATTTTACACTTGCTTCTAAATTCGTATAATTCTCTTGTAGCTGTTCTAGGATCTTATGTTAGTATGTAACATCATACGTGTTCAATTTGTCTTCTATAGACATTTCTCTTGAACCCAGTTTTTCAAATTTGCAATACCTTGACACTTCTTTCAATTTGTCTAAATATTGGATTATGGTTTCATTCGGGTTCAACAGATGGTAACTCAACTGCCATTTGCTGCGGCATACTGCTTTTGTAGCAGTATCTCATTTAAATACAATACCACAAAAATAAATCTGCTTTGAATCTTTAAACATAAAATGTCTATAGAAAGCTAACACAAAACAAAAGAAATAAAATGCAATATATTAGAAACTTGATCTCATCACTTAGTAATCCTCATTACCATGTTCACTGTTACATTGAATAATACCTTATGTTACCATAACAACGGAATACCTCATTACTAAGAAGTGAAATAAGATTGCATGACTAATAAAATGACATGTTTTATATATAAAACTGTTTTAGCTGTTCCACCTTTTTTTTTTCTCTGGTACTAAAACTATTTTAGTAATGCCTTATAAGTTTCTGGCCATTCCTCCTGACAGCTGTTGAAATCTTGAAAAAAAAAAAACTCAATTATGGCATCGATGTCCATCACCGAGTAGTTTTTGTTTCCAAATATATGTACGTCTGTTTAAAACATGTTTCTACACTATATGTAGAAACATGTTTTAAATGGATAGTGTAGAAACGTGTTTCATTTGTAAAGTTTGTACATTGTTTCATTTGTAAAGTTTGTACATTGTTTCATTTGTAAAGTTTACAGTTACTTTCCATTAAAAAAAACAAAAAAAAAAAACAAGAAACAAACAAAAAAAAAAACAGATTTTGCACTGGTTTCCATCAAAAGACTATCTACATAAATCTCTTTTGTCAAAGTTCCATTTTTATTTTTTTAAACTCTCACCATCATCACCAGAATATATACTGCTCTTATATTTTATTTTGAACTATCGAGAATGTGTAGCTAAACAATACTAAACATATGATAAATAGAAAAAAAAATTTTTTTTGTTTTTCTTGTATCAATCATGGCTGCTATGTTTAATGATATCATCAGAGATATATATATATATATATATATATATATATATACACACACACACATCTTATTGTCCTCTGAAAGTGTATTCAATGCATTTTGTTTTTCTTTTCAGACTGGTGATAACATCACATGGGAGACACACAAAGTGACCCTCACCAAAGTAAGTTCTGATGATTTTTATTTCTATTCTTTGATAAAATTGGCATATTCACATAGACTTTTCTTTGTTTGCTCCTTTCTCCTTCATCACAGTGATTATCATTATTATTTTTTCTTAATATCCTATTTTGTTCACTCATGTAGCTCAATCCACCTCTTGGAAATGATGTCATATATGGGTGTGATAGGTTTACTTGATGGATACAGTCTTCCTTAATGTCATTTGTCTCTCTCTCTCTGTTTTTTGTTGTTGTTGGATTACCAGTTATTCTTCACGGAGTATACAACAATAAATTTAGCAAAAATTAATTTATTTCAATTATTACACATTGGTAATATTTTCACCAAAAGAAAAAAAAAAAGACAGGAACCTCTCTTGAGCATGTTTTCTGTCACTGTTGTACAAAAGTTAAGACAAAGGAAGGCTTATGGTATTTTAGTTTGCTTCATCAGGCTCACATTTAATTAAGTCCTGTACATTAAAGTACTTCAGTGATAGCATTGTGTGTGTGTATATGTGTGTATATATATATATATATATATATATATATATATATATATATATATATATAATGTAAAATAGATAGGTCACTTAATAAAACAAGAACAAACAAAAGGGTACCAATATAATCAGTCCAATAAACATTTATTAAATATTAACTACACGACAGAAAGGAAACACAGAGAAAGGTTTTAAGTTCGGATTTTTCAGACATGCTGATGTCCTTCATCAACCGACTGAGGAATAAACAGAGAAATGGGAACCTTCCCCCTTGCCAACTTATAACTCTCTTTATCTATGTTTACAATCTCACTCCTCTTATGACACACACTAGTAATAATAGACATACCTAACGCTTTTACACCGATCAAAATTTTAAATTTAAGTTTATTTTCATAAAAAGTTTTGCACATCTAGAAATCAGACAGAGATCAGGTTTTTACTAACAATACGATTTCCACTGGAAAATATACCATCTACAAAAACATCTGTTGGTGAATAATTCCCATTTCTCTGTTTATTATCGGTCCGTTGATTAAGGACACAGGCATGTCAAAAAATTGTGGACTTAAAACCTTTCTCTCCACGATTCATTTCTGTTAATTGTTAATAATTAATGTTTAATAAATGTTTATCATACTTATATTGGTACCTTTTCATTTGTCCTTGTTTTATTAACTAACCTATCTATTTTACATATTATAAAAAGCACATGCGAACCTTCTATTATTTATTTATATATATATATATATATATATATATATATATATATATATATAATAATAATAATAATAATAATAATAAGACAGAGACTTTAATTATCCATTTCGTTTATAATTTTTATAAAAACTGAGGAGATTTCGCTCTGATGAGTTGAACATCTCGGTGCTCATGAAATAAAAATTATAAACAAAATGGATAATGAAAATCTCCGTCTTATCATTATAATGCTCTGTAGTCTACATTGAGCTCTCCCTGGATTTATATTCTCCTTGGAATTATCCCTTCCAGTCACAAACTGGTAAAACGTATGTGTATATATATAATATATATATATATTTACACCAGTAAAGTGTAGCAGATTTTGTTATCTGTAAATGAATTAAGTGCAGTAATCATGAAAAAAGATTTCTATTCACAATTCTTATGTCAGAATCATGACATTGTCTTGCAATCTATCTTGCATACATTTGTGCATATACTGTTCAGAGTTCTCTATACTCTGTATTGACAACCACCCAATAATATTGTAGGATTTTTTTTTTATTGTATTGATTGTATCAATAGGAACAAATACTTCATATCAGTATTACAAAAACCAACTTTTTCCTTTCTTTTTTTTATTGAGGGGTTTTCTTTGTGCTTGTGTGTTTTTTGTAATACACACATACATTTTCATATATATATATATATATATATAAAATATACACGCATACATTTTCATATATATATATATATATATATATATATATATATATATATATATATATAGAACACCAGATATATATCTTACTGTTCTTTCTTTTATATATATATATATATATATATATATATATATATATATATGAAACTTTTTTTTTTTTTTTACATTTGGTTATTTCTTAAAAGTATTTTTTAGAAAACTATTAATTAGCTTACCAGTTGAAAAGGCCAAATGCTATAAAATTTATACATGCACACACACATATATATATATATATATATATATATATATATATATATATATAAACTGTATTTTTCTCATCTTACATTTGGTTATTTCTTAAAGTATTTTTTCAGAAAACTATTACTTAGCTTACCAGTTGAAAAAGCCAAATGCTATAAAGTTTATATACACACACACACACACACACACACACATATATATATATATATATATATATATATATATATATATATAAAAAAACACACACACACACACACATATATATATATATATATATATATATATATATATATATATATATATACACACACTTCTTGATGAACAGATAGTGTGCCATTGAAGATGCCATAAAAGCCTACTGGACCAAAAACCAAGGGACCCCATCTGTCATTTTTGTAAAATTTACTTCTGTTGTCTAATTTTTTTTTTTTTTTTTTTTTTTTCCTCAGTTGATAAAATATTATCAGCTTGTGAAAGTTTAGAGATAAGAATTTAATCAAGTCTAATGCCAAAGGTAAAAGAGGATTGGTTGAAATGGGGATGGGTGGGAAAAGTAATGTTCACCCAAGTAAAACATTCTCTCATTTTTAGAATCTGTGCATGCATTGCTGTTGCGATATCAGATATTACATAGCAAATTTTAGCAGGGTTGCCTGGTATTCAAATTAAACTAGTCTGTATATGTGAATATTTTTCAGTAGTTTTGGAAAATATTAATTTAGTCCATTAAATATTAAACGAAAACAATTAAGAAATGGCTGTTTACTGTTTTTGTTACACTTTTTTTTTCTTTTTTTTTTCTTTGGTAAATGAGAAAATGAAAGATTTATCTTAGTGACTTTTAGTCCAGTTTTGAGCAATTATTCAAATTCAGTCTAATTTAGAAACAGGTAAATAATAAAAAAAAAAAAAAAAAAAATTCACTGTGACATTAATTTTATAAGTCCCAAAATTTCATACACTGGTGTCCTCAGTGACACGTGGCCCAATGGATAAAAGCATTGATTGGATCTAGTGACTTGACCCAAAGAATTGTGAGTTCAATACCTGGCAAAATACCGAACAAAATTCAATACCTAACAAAAACTTGGAGAGTTGCGTTAAAGGGAGATATCTGGAAGAGGCATGGCACATGGACAAAATAAAAGGTTCATTTTTAAATTCCAATCACTTGAAGGCCAGAGCGTACAATGGCCGAAACTTCATGAATATGGCAAAATAGATGAGGACAATAGTCTGAATAATGTAAATAGTGTAAATCTTCTGTCTTCTTCAATCCCATTCATCTATGTCCTTTCCTCAATCCCCCACACCCTATACTCAATTTGTTCTCTCACTTTTACTCCCTGCACACCCCTGTGTACTAGTGGCATTCCTGCCTTGCTTGGGGTGAAATGATTTAAAAATAAAAAAAAAATAATAAAAAAAAAAAAAAGTATGATTGTGTAAATTACTTCCAAATGGAATTACCATCCAAAGTATGATGATAAACTACATCTGCATCCTGAGTAAGACAATAGCAAGGCCTCTGATCAGGAGGCTTTGAGGAGTGTGGAACCACCTCAATTGCTGGTGTTACCAGGTCCACTCTGATTTGGGGTGGTAGCATCTGTTAGGGTCCCAACTATGGGCAAATAATTACCCCCCCCCCAAACTGGGGTCAAAAGACTAAGAAAATGTAAAAATAGGTTTTAATACCAGAAATACTTTGTAAAAATTATTACCAGCTATGCATTTTTGAAGGAATAAAAATGTCACCAGCATTGGTAATAAAATTTGTTGGCATTAAATAACCCATTGTGGTTGATATGCCATAAAACAAAACAAACCAAACCAGATGGAATTGACTATGCCATCCCATTCAAGGAGCACCATTGCAAAAGATTACCTAAGGAAATGCATCTATTTTTAACAAAATTACTGCTTTGGAATAGTGAATTCAAAAACATACATTGACTTATTTGAACTATTGTCCTCATTTTAGGTTATTATAGACACATTTCAGTCAAGCACTCTCTGGCCATCTTCAGGTATCCATTTTTTTGGCTGTATATAGGTGCTGATTATTGTCTTAGTTTCTGGGATGCCGGTTCATGTTCATTTATGCTCAACCAGATTATATTGTTCCACTACTTGATCCAGATTGAACTCACAACCACTAAATTACAGTGACACTTGACTAACCAACACTTAGATCCATTGCAACACCATCGTAAAGGATATTAGTTGTTTCAATATTTGGTTATCATAGTGATTTCGTACTGCTTTTGATAATTTGATTTTTGAAATGAGGAATTATCAATATAATTTGACTATTGTTCTCATCTTTGATTGTTGTAAATGTTGTTATAGGCATAACATTTCAGCCAAATACCTTCTGACCATCTTCAAGCAAAAATCAAAGAAAAAATGGTTTGTTAAGATAATTTTTAAATGATATCCTTAGAAACTCTTGCTAAAAAATGTAAATTTAATCTTCATACCACACTGCTTTCAGGTTAAAAATGGATTTGAAGGACATTTTTATTATAATTTTTTTTTGTAAGATTAACTTTGATTTAATAAAATATCTAGTAACATGAACAGATGGTCTGGCTAATTTTTATTTGATTTAAATTTTAATTGGAGAAATATTGAAAATAAAATGGTTTTACAAAATGTATTTTCAAGCAAAAAAAAAAAAAGAATAGAAATGTGTAAGATTTAAATTAGATTCCATTAGCATTGGAATATCATGCATTTCTTGTCATGTCATATATATCAGTATATAAATCCTATAATTTAGCAAAGGATATTTAAGAAAAGGCTAAAATTAATTATCACAATCGTATAATGTTATTTTTATTTGTAATCAGAATTTAATCATTTATAATCATATTTTGTTTTAAGCAATTTCCTGGTAGTACAAAACTTTAGTATAGCAGGAAGAAGCAGAAGCATGTTGAAAAATAAAAAATGCTGTCAATCCTCTTAAGTGGCCAGCTTCTCAATCAACGCTTATCAAAGAGGATTGTTCATAAATCTAAGAGATTAACCAATAAAATTAAAAATAAAAATAATGTAAAATGTTCTAAAATAAATTCTTATCAGTGATGTCATTATCTAAATAAAGGAAAAAGCATAGATGACAGCCAGTAGGCCAACTTGAGTAATACCAGGTAGTTTTAAGCAAATAGAGAAAATCTTTTTGTTTACAAATACACAGTTGGCATTTAGAAATAGATTCAAGGATCTTCAAATGTGCATTGCTTAGAATTTGGAAATAGTTGTTTGAAATGGTGTTAGCACAAATAAGATTATCAATGAGATGTTGGTCAGTCATCAAATCTGAAATCTTCTGGGTATGACACAATTGGCCATTCCTAATCCAATATGAAACATGTTGCTTAATCCACGCTCTCATCTCTATAAGTTGCATCCACTGTAACCAGACTCACACTGGCATATCAAAGAATAAACAACATGTCTCCACTTATTTACACATGGATTATTGTTCCCATTTTTGTTATCACAAAAATATGGAAAGCTTGATGAATTTGCATGTCCTCCTTGCATAGGGGCCATTTTGTGTGTTATCTTTGTATTGTAATGGAATGTCCCACACTCCCTATCACCTATATGGACTGACTGTATCAGTAAATATATATAGTTGAGCACAGGATATACCTGGGGCTTGCTTTGGCAATTAGTTGGGGATTTGTCTCCAGCTAAGCTAGTTGAACTCTCTGCCTTCGGGCAGAGAGGAACCCAGACGAGGCTATGCTGAAAGGCAGAGTCTCGTCTGGGGTGGTAGACAGATACCTGACCCCGTTTTTATGGGATCTACAGGGAATTTTTTGTACGAGCATACGGTCTCAGATACCCCACGTTAAATTCGACCTTGTGCCACATCTGACTGTGTGGGGCGGTTGGCAAATATCCTTGCTTTGGGAATTACTAGCCTGCCACCCGATTCTCTGTCTTTCAGTAGTGTATTCTTTTTTACAATAAACCTCTCTTTCTTTCATTTACACCTGTGTTGATGTTCCTTTAATCAAGTACCACCTTTGTCTGCTTGTAACCTCTTTAAGGATACAACACTTTGTACAGGGAATGACATGCAAATTTATGAAGATTCCATAATTTTGTGATAGCAACAATAAAGATGGGGACAATAATTCGCATGTAAATAATGTAAATTATAACTTCTGATTGGAGAAATTCAGATAGAAAATGTCTCTGCTTATTGCTTTCTTCTGGCATTATGAGCTAGTACTAATACCCACAAGACCTACATAAACTCAATCATTGGAGTATAAGATGCAGGGTGATTTTTGGAGTTATTTCTTAGGGAGTGAGGTTCATTTATATGAACAGAAATACAGTATTCAAACTAGTTTATTCTATTTGCACATTGTGAGCATCACAATACTTACAGTGTTAAAGAGGTGTGCTAAGGATATTTTGTGTTATATTACTGTGAAGTATTCCAAAAGCAGGTGTTTGATAATTGCCCCCTCCCACTTCATCCTTCACTCACTTCAAAGTCTTCACAAGTGGATGATTATTAAGGGATGGTTTTGTATTTATATTTGAATGTTAACCAAACACTACTGTCGTGGCCCATTTTGTAAGGACTTTACTTTATATCAGTTCAAGATGCAGTGTCATTTTTTTCCCTTTTGTTTAAAAGTTATTGCTTCATTCATACCAATAATGTTAGACTGAGCTTTACTTTAAACTTTTCTTTTCTCTTTTTACTGAACATTGTAACAAAATTTATGGATGGGTATATTGTTTTTTGAGGGTTTTTTTTTTATTTGTTTACCTGCTTGATGACTCCTTGATTGTCTGAAAGTTGAAAATTAGTTGCTCACCACTAGAGCAAAATGAATCCTATTCTTCAAACTAAATTAAGATATTTAAGAATAAGAAATTCTAAAACATGAAATCATTTTGTATTTTCACTTCTAAACAGTCTTGTAATGTATTTCTTAGTATGGTTGCTTCAAACATTTATGTGGGGAGGTTTAATTTTTCTGCCAGTTATTCTCTAATATAAAAAACAATGTAACATTTATCACTCCCATCCTGTTTTCTGCTTTTCAGTAATAAAATATTCCATAATTAACATAATGCATTACTTGACACCAATAAACAAACATTTCCCCTCCCATGCTACCATACTAATGGAATATTCCATTCGTAAGTCAGGGTGTATGGTTTACAAATACATTGGTATCGTCATGCCCAGTGTCCTAGATATGACGATAAACTACATTCAGCAGCAAGACCTCTGATCGGGAGATTGTCAGTTTTGAGGAACATGGAATCACCTCTTAATTGCTTTTGTTCCCAGCTCCCAGGTATGGGCAAATTGTGTACTTCAGCAGATAATCTCTTAATAAGGACAATGTTGTGGCACTATGCCCAAGTGCAGGAATGGTGGAGTCCTTAGTTGTTGTTCAAGTTGGGATGACAGCCAAGACAGGTGTTCTTGTCAAAAATTTTCATTCCACTAGAATTATGGCAAGCTCATCAACAGATCCTGTTTCTGGAGGGAAAACTGCCATGTGCGCAGCTAGCCAGTTATCTGGAAGTGGGGGCCCACTGATGTGGACGATGCTCCTGCACCAATAAACAAAAACAACTGATGAACGAGAAGAGATTGATTTTAATTTTTCTTTTTTTTGTATTAGTTTCATTTGGATATTTTAATTTCAATGATATAAGAAAGAGTTCTTCTTTTTTTTTTTTTTTAAATGTGACAATAATTAAGTGTATAGTTAAAAATCTTCAATTATTCATGCAGAAAATACAATAAATACAGTTATGAAATGACTTAAATATTTTTGTCTTTTTGTGATGGTACTAGCAAACTAGTAAATATAAACAAAGCCTCTGATTATTCTCATTTTAGTCAAAATAGTAGTTAAAATTTAATTTCAATTTGATTAAAACTTGAAATTAGACAAAGATTTACTTTTTTGAAGACATAATCATAAATTTTACAAAATATTCATAAAATATTTGGGGCCTTTAAAAAAGATGTATTCTCTTATGACACTAGAAACTCTTAGGTTGTTCATTTTGTATAAATATGTAAAGTAAGAAGTATCAGGTTAATAAATGTTCATTTTCTAAGAAAAAGTAAATGTTTTTTTCTTGTCACAACATAGCATCTAATTAGAATTTTAAATAGAAAATTTTGTTTCATCTTGGTTATTACTTTGGGTTCAGTACTTAAATGTATGATACAAGTTAGTATCATAAAGTTTATTCGTTATGACTTGTACTGTTCAATGGAAATACATGCACAGTGGACACTCATTGGTACCAAGCTTACTGAGTCAGCCTACCAGTAGGTTTTGTGCTATCTACTTGTGTTAGGCAAGGTTTTATAAAGCACAATGTTTGACTGGCACTGATCCTTACAACAGCTGACAAATTTGAGTAATGTGCCTGTATGGAATTTTATAGGAAGCTCAGCAAATCTGTTGCTAAGAGTCATACTTTTGGCAAACATTCTTTAAGCCAATTGAACACGTTTTTGTGTGGAATGTGCATTTTATGGCTGGTTGAGTGTTCAAGATGAGCATTCACAGCAATCAATCACCAGTGAAATACCAGAAAATATGGACACAACTTAAATAAACTGGTCCACTCATAAAAAATAAGGGAAACTTTTTGACGGAATAATTTTTGTAGATTATCATTCATTAGACCTTACTTAAGCTGTGGCGTTTGTCAGAATCAAAAAAATATTGATTTTTTTTTTTTTTAATTTATTTTATTGATTTAGAAGGAGAGTTCTGTTCATAATATAAATGCAGTATGAAATTGATCCCTGATTTTAACAGAGTTATCTGGGCTTTGCTGTTATTTACAAATGTCAAGTTTAAAACTGCTTATATTTGCATGAGGATGTGTGGATGGTGTAATAGATAGTGGCTTGGAATGAGAAATTAAAGAACAGCTGAGTTTGTTGCATTCACTAACATACAAATACTCGTGTGAAAGGTATGAATCACCCCTTCCATTCAGTTATGGGTTAAATAAGTAGGACTTGTATCTGGAAAAATCAGTTATTCTCAAAAAATTGTTAATGCAACATTCACTCACAGAAAAAAATTCTTAAAATTCATGTTGTTTTAACTTTAAATAATTCACAAAGGGTTGTTAAACTGTAAAACAAAAGAAATCAATCAATATTCTATCAGCATATTATTTTATTTTTTTTGTTTAATTTTCTGAAGTTTTTAAAAACTTCTTGGGGAGGAGGGATTTTTTTTTCAGAAGCACATGCACAAACATTGAGGGATAATAATTATTTAAGTGAAGAATAAATATGTATACTTTTATTTATTTATGTAAAATTTTGTTCTATAATTAAATATGTGTATATTGGTTCTTAATTTAAAAGAAATTTTTTTTGTTTTTAAAAAAAAAAAGAAAAGTTTCTTTTCATATGCAGAACAATTAAGTCCAGATAACTTTTTAAAAAGTCAGGGATCAATTTTACACTTTACATCGATATTATAATGAGTACCATCCTTATAAAAAAAAAAAAAAAAAAAAATCAATGTTTTTAAATTCTGACAAATGTTGCACCTTAAGGAATGTTTAATGAATGCTAATCTACAAAAATTATTCTGAAAAAAAAAAAATGTTTCCCTATTTTTTATGAGTGGACCAGTCTGCTTAAGTAGTGTCAATATTTGTGAGCTCTTCCATGAAAATCATCACTGAACAATCATCTTGAATGATTGGAACTTATTATGGAATCTTTTTGAATCACTTCATCCCAAGCATGGCAATAAAGCCACTAAGACATAGGAAGGTTACTGAGAGTGAAAGAATATAAGAAAAAGAAAAACATTAAGGAACGATAACCACAAAAGAACAGGAGCTAGGAAGACATAAGATAACGATTGGCATTGCATTTGAGTTTTTGAACATCAGACTTAACAGGAAAACAAGAAACCAGAAAGGAGTTCTGCAAGCAAGAAATGCAAGAAAAGAAACTGTTAGCATAGAAATTACAGTTACATCTAGCCATTTCAACTGTAAAGGATGAGACCTTACGTCCAATCTAGTACCGTGCTTAAATTCCATAATTCCAGAGTACCATAAAGAAAAGTTCATTAGAACAATTACTATGACAGTATTTATAGGAAAAGCACAGGAAAGCTACATTATGGTGGTGGGAATATGCCTGAAGCAGAGATATCAATGATATTGCACATTCTTTTTTGTATTTTATCAAGGATCTCTAAATATACAGCAGAAGCAGCAGATCATATATGGCAGTAATATTCATACTTTGGACAAATAGTAGACATATCCCAGAAAATTCTATTCCAGGAACTTTAGCATACCACCTCAGATTCCTTTTTATGTGTTTGTCTGTGAAATCCTCTTAAACTGAATGCCTGCACAATACTTACTGAAAAACCTTTAAAAGAAATAAAAGGCAGATATTTATGAAATTTTAAACACTTTATATCTGAACAATCTGCTTATTCAACATTCTGTCCAAGTATATTCTCAGATATAATTATCTTTCTTTGTCTCCAGGATGGCCTACCATCAGCATTACTTCTGCTGTTCCATTTAATACAAATGCACTTAGCATCCTTTTTTCCCCCCCCTTGTTTATTTTGCTTGTTGGGGAAAAAATTAAACATCATCCTCTACTTCTCATTCTCTAGAAAGTCAGACATTCTATCATATATCTTCCTATTTCAATTTTATTTTATTTTATTATTTTGATGATATTTGACATAATAATGGTGACTGGTTATTGACTCTATTAAAGTAACTTCTAAACTTATTAACTTTCTCCTTATTTAATTTTGTTTTTTTAACATTTAATGTAAACAAAAGAATAAAATAAATGGAAATTTATTTATAAAAGAACTTATATACATTACTAAATTGGCAGGTAGGTTTCATCATTTTATTGTTGAAATTATTAGATGTAACTGTAAGTTCTATGCTAACATCTTTTCTCACTCTTCTTGCTTTCTTGTCAACTATGATCTTCAAAAATTCAAATGCAACATCAGTCGCCATCTTGTTTCCTTGAATCCTGTTTTTTTTGGGGGTGGGGTTGTCCTCTTTCCTCAATAATATTTTTTTCTCAGATTCTTTCACTCTCAGTAACCACCCACACCCCTTGTGTTTTAATGGCTTTATAGCCTTACTTGAAATGAAATAATTAATAAAAAAAAATTATAAAAGAAAAAGGCATCTTGTGTTACTTCATTCTGCACTGTATAATTCTTTAGTTATTTGAAATTGAAATAAAATAAAATTACCTTGTTACTCATCAGGTTCTACCAATCCAAAAATTTTATGAAAAATGACCTGTTGCTTTTAGTTTAATTCTAATGAAAAAAAAAAAAGAAGAAAATTACTGTTAAATTTGTGTTTAATTTGCATGTCATGTAACTTCTTGTTCCTCACAAAAATAGAAAATTCTTTCTCAAGTCTCAGTCACACTACAACTGGTTGTGCTTATAAGACATATTTTTCTCTTTATGTCTGGGTAGAGATAAAATTGTCAGTCTGCACTGAGAAATTCATTGCTATTTGAGTAGCAATAGGCTTTAAAACTTTTTCTTATATTTGTGTTATTCATAATCTTTATGAGGATTATTTTTGTTATTTAAAAGCAATATAAGATTTATGTTTTAATAATTTTCTTCCTTTCAATCCTAAATATATATATATATATATATATATATATATATATATATATATATATATATATTCCTTTTTAATTCCTGGCAAAGCTAGCACTTAATTTAATTCTTCAATTTTGGTTTCTGTTTCATTTCCTTTTCGAATATTTTTGCTTTTTACATATTTGCTTAATCTCTAGTCTTATTAATGTTTTGTTATTTTTTTTCTTATTTTATCAGAATTATTTTTCTCTACAAGATTCAATCAAATGTTGTCTTTTGCAGAAACCCTTATCTACACTTGGTTTAGTTTAGCTTTAATTTGTTTAAAAGTTGCATAATTAATCACTGATTGCAATTGACAAAAGTTTTGTGATTTTTATAGATTACCAAATGTAAAATAAATTTTTCCTTTATACGTATTTAAATGAAGAATATTTTGCTCATTTACTATTTATTCCTGCCTGACCAAGTTAATATTTGTTTCTCTTAAGGCTTTCTGTTTATTTTTATTGCTTCATCTTATTTAAATGCATATTGTTTTTATGAAGAAACTTTAAGAAAATATTGATACACACTTGCAAGTATCATACTGTAAAATCCCAATATTACATTTATGCTAACAGCTCTATAATAAAAGTGATAAAAGATGCTAGCATATAAATTTGAATAGCTACTTTTATCACTAACTTGTTGATATTTAATTTATTATGGACAGCTGAATGAGAGCAGTTGACACCCCATAGATTAAATATAGGGTCCAGTTTGAAATTCCTTGAAAGTTACTTGGTTTGACAGACATCTGAAGAACGCTTGAGATAATAACAACAAAGATGATGGCATTAGTTTGACTGTAAATAATGATATAATTTTGGGATTCATATTGTTCATTTGTAATTCTTCCTCAGTATGAACATTTTTTTGTTTTGTTTTTTTGTCATTGTCTGTCTTATTGCTGAAAAGGTTCAGCCAGGAAATGCTTTGCAAAGCCCAAAACATTTAGAAATAATTTTCTCAAATTTATTTAAGATTTCAGCATCAGTATGTTTCTTTATCTAAGAGAGTTTTAATATACTTTGCTTCCTCTAGAGTATTAATGTCTGTTGAAACTATTGCCAGTTTTGTTTCGTTGATACTATCTACAATACATCTTTAATTATGTTTACTAAAGCTATAAATATTCTGATTATGATGTAATAACAAGCTATAAATTGAACTCTGGAGTAAAGAGTATTTTTATTATAACTATTATTGTAAGCTTTATTTTTTGTTTTTTGGGGGTTTTTTTGTACTGACAGAATGATAGGTCTATCCACAATGGAATTATCTATGACCTCAAATATTTTTTTTTTTTTTTGTTTTTTTGTTTTTTTTTCTTATTAATATTGAACAAAAAATTGCCAATATGAAAGGATATAATACTTTTCTGTACATATCTATTAGTTACTGTTATGTGCATTGTCCTTTTACTTTTCTGGTTGTTGGAAACAATGACAGGTAAAAAGAATAAAATCAAGTATAAAATAAACTGTACATCTTTATCTTATGTTCTTATTCTAGATAGAATTAAGGAAGTAGCAAGGGAAATTACCAGGTGTAGTTGGGTAAGATTTTGACCAGAATTTGTAATTGATAATTCTTTTTGGATGTATATTAAGGATTTATTCAGAGGCTGGAAAGAAATTAATAGATGGTGAAGTGTAGTATTAACAATGGCAACAAAAAACACTTTATATAAATAGTTGATAATGTATTTTCTATCGAATGACTTATAAATAAAATCTGTGTTTATTGTTTGTATAGATCAGTTTTTTTTGTTTTTTTTCTAGTTTTATTGGTAAACATTTTTGACCAGTTAAGAATTTAGTTTTCATTGCAGAATATTTTTTTTGGATGATTTGAAAATCAAGTTCATCTTTTGGTTTTATATGAACAAGAGATTTGGAGATGGAGTGGTTCCTTCTGAACTTATTTATGAGATTTCATTTTTTCATGTTTTATGCATTACTTACAAAGTTCCTTCATTGAAATTCCTCCCAGAATCATTTTGTTAAGGCAAAAAGAATGGTATTGGTATTGGTTATTTCAATAGATTTGATATTCACCAACAGAAATATAATGACATCCTCACTTTATTAAATTTATTCCAAGTTAGTAGATAATAGCATATATTCCATCCTACTCAAAATATAGTTCAGTCTTTTATGGTTAGTTTTGTCATTGTAAAATCTCAAAGAACAAATAACTACCTCTTTCCTTACATTATTAAATTCCTTAAAACTTTTTCCTTAAATTATCTAAATAATAATAGTTCTAAAAGATAAAAATCTTTAATATATTTGCCAGACTTGTTGTACTTATTTATCAACATGACTTCCATTGTATCAGTTCGGATGAAGATTTAATTTGTAAGCTCACCCAGTGGCAAATGAATATAATCATAGATTTAGTTGAGGTGGTATAACAAAACTTGAGGTAGATTTTGTAACTTAAACAGAATTTAATCAGTTAGAAATCAAAAAAAAAAAATGCCAAAAAACAGATTTTTAAGAAGTATCAGTATTTTTCTTAAAAACTTGTACTGTTAAAAGAATTTTTGATGTTTTGTATTGATATGCCTCTTAAAGAAATATTGTGGAGTTCATCAATCAAAGGAATGAGATTTTACAATGTGAAATTCTCTATTGTTTGAGATATTTTCAACTATATACATTGAATAAAAATAAACATCTTGATAACAGGATTATTATTCTTACATTGAATCTAATAGGTAAGTTTTTAATACTATTTTTGAATGTTTTCATTTGTCAATATCTGTAAGTATATAAACCATACTTTGATTGCAATGTTACAGTTACTTTGTTAAGCTGTTTTTATTATATTTTGTTTTTTTTAACTATCTAGTTCTGTGTTTGATTTAGAAGAGAATGTAGATTTTTCTGTTAATAAAGAAATTATCTTTGCTCTATGAAGATATTTTATCTCACCACCTCAGGTAAATTCTGTAATTGTATCTCTGTTTATGATATTTCTGTCTGTATTTTAAATATGTGAAGTAAAAAAAATGTCATAAGACGAGAAGTGATTATCTTGTGTACATTTGTATTTCTTGATGTCATTGGACTTTTATTAAATATTTATTTCTTGACAGTTACATTCTAAAGTAATTCTGTATGTATGCATTTAGAAGATAAGTCATCAATAGTAAAAATTTATTCAAACTTCTTTCCTTGTTTTTAGCTTTGTCATTTAGATAATCAGGTACTATTATGTTGACTATTACTGAGCTATATATTTTCACATCTCTAATCTCAGTATTAGCATTTGAAACCTTCTATGCTATAATCTACAGTGTGAAATATGGTAGAAATTTTACATTTTTGTATTTGTATGGCAGGTAGTTTAAAGGTTTATGCCTTTCTTTAGAGCATTTGCACAAAATAGTCCAATCTAATTTCTTTGAAGCTTTAACTACTGTTTTACCTGAAGTACTGATTAGATATTGTGTATAATCATGATCATCTTTTTATGCATTTAAAATTTATTTCAATGTAAATTGTTTAAAAATTATTAGCTTATTAAAAAACAAAAATCAATACAGCATCACATTTGATCTTTTTGTTTTCTACTCTTTATCTATTAAGATGTATCACATGAGCTTTTTGGGATCCTTAGATGCAATACTCTGAGCAAGAGCATCTTTTCTGTTTAGGTATATTTTACTTTGACTGTTTTATTAGCTATTTTGTTTTTGTTTAACATAGTCATTTGGAAAGTTTGTTGACCGGTTAGAAAATAGTAATTATAGCCATTTCCTTATGAGGAAGCATTTGGCATTTTGCTCAGCCTGTACTATTTTCAGTTGAAATTTATAAAATATTTCTCTTAAAACAATTTTTTTCAGGAAAATAGGTTTCCCAAGTCCAGTAACTATTATTATTTCCAGTATTGGTGGGGGAGCTTTCTTTTCTCACCTTTTGTTTGAAGTAGTGTGGAATGTCAACATCTTGATTGTCACTATTTTCTGTTTGAGTTACATGTTCTATCCATTTTAGCTTTGTTGAAAGTCCTCAAGTGGTACGGTTTTTGTTACCTGGTACTGTTCTTTATTTGTATTCTGTATTACCAAGCAACAAGTTTCAAAAAAGGATAGTCCTTACTAAAACCTACAGGCTTCATTTGCTTAAAGCCATTTTTAATCTTTTATCTGAAAAATCAATTGTATACAGCTGACATTTTAGATATTTCTGAATGAGTTTGGCATCATGCATGTCATCAATAGGAATATCTTGATCTGACAATACCATTTAAGAACATTGAACTGCTACTTTATTGAACAAATTCACAAGAGGATACTTCCTTGATTTCAACAATTTTAACCTATTCAAATCTAGGATTAACAGTTATCTACCCCATTAACTGTTCTCCTTACTTCTTGCTCTGTAACCCTCTACCATGAGTGACACTTTGGCATTGTACAGGGTGAACATTATTATGATTTTAGTTTCTTGGATTAAGGTTTTGGTTTTGTAGCAATTTGTGGTGTTGGGTGAAAGTGCTCCTAGCACAGCCTATTCTATATCCAATTTCCCTGTCTGTGAAGTTAAATTCATTGTAACTGATCCATACACTGATATATTTGAAGTATAGTATATTTACTAATTCCAGATCCTCAGTTTTTATGGGCATAAATATCAATCTTTCCCTAATCATCAGTTATCTCTCTGTTGTCTCTGATGTGTCATGAGAGAAGCTGGAGTCATATGCTTGTGTCTTTCTCACTATCATCCAAGTACAGACCATAATTCATTGAGATAATTTTCAGAAACTAATGGCTGTCAATTCAAATACACCAGGTCAGAAAGCGAAATGTTCTAATTATTTTCTCAACTCCCCCCTCTCTCTCTCTCTCTGACATTTGGATTTTTCAAGACAGATATTAAATAATTAATTTGAATTTATATTATTACCATTAATGTGTTATTTATTCATCTGCACATCTGACAATCATTGCTTATCCAAGCAGTATTGATTTTGAAAATGTATAAAAAGTAAATTGCTGCTGGCTTTAATAAATTCTTGATTTCTTATTTTATAACTTTATCATAAGTATATAGTTTAACAATTCTTGCAGATAAGACACTTGACAATAATGGACTGTCAGCAAAATTTATGATTTCATTCTGAATATAGAGGAAGTAGTTATTTTTACATTTGAATATTTAAAGTTGTCATTCTCCAGTCTTTGCTATAATTTTCACTCTTCATTGAAAAAACATTTGGCAGTTATTTTCAATAAAGCTTAACATTTCCTCATATATTAGATGGCCAAACTGCCTTTCTCAGTTTGAATAAAGTTTACATGCATATTCTTGCTGCTACTTACTGCAATCTTAATTGTCATTATTACATAACTCTTTACAAAACATGTAACATGGAAGCAAATTTGAATCAAAACTTTTTATTGAAATAATTTTTATAAAATCTATCACATTTATATTTGAATTTTATAAATCTCTCTTACTTTCTTCTTTTTTTTTCTAAAAATTGTTTTAACTAGATTATTTTTTTATTGGAAAGTCAACACTGTTGTGCATTATACACTGTTATTTATGTAAAAACAAAATAAACCAATGAGATTTTAACTGCACATTAAATATTAAATATTCAAATACTGCTTTCAGTCCTTGCTTTGAACACTTTTGTGCTGAATAGTGTGAATGATTTGTTTTGTACTATTTGTAAACATGGCTGATCACTGCCTACTGTTAATATTTGGTAGGCTCAGCAGAAGAAATTTCTTCATGTTTTGTTTTAAAAGTAAACTTGAATTTTCATCCACTGCATCTGTGTGTGTGTGTTGTTTTTTGATGTAATCCCAATCATCCGAGTTATTTTTTTTTATTCTTTTTCATATAAATTGTTCTGGTAAGAACTTTGATTATATTCAGAATCCATATTATTCTTCCTTACACAACATTTATGAAGTACTTAAGAAGCATGAATAAATAGCTTATTTTCTCACCCAATTCAAAGATATTAATTTGCTTGTCTCTTTTCATAGAATGGAGTCAAGACATTGTCAAGATGATGCACACTAATAACATTTTTCTTATTATTTTCAGGTTGATAATTTTGGATTTGGAATTGCTGTGAGTGGTGGTCGTGATAATCCACATTTCGATAATGGAGATCCTTCAATTGCTATTTGTGATGTCCTTAAGGCAGGTCCAGCTGAAGGAAAATTACAGTAAGACTTTTGCACCATTCTTGTTTATTTACCTTAAACATTTTTTTTTCTTTTTGTTTTCCTTTTAGAAAGTGCAACTTCTTTCAAGTTGAAGTTTATTCTCTCACTGGTTTGTTTTTGTTTTACTTATAGAATTAATGACAGAGTGGTTAGTGTAAATGGTCTCTCTCTTGAGAATGTTGACTACAACACTGCAGTGACTTTGCTCAAGGAGAGTGGGAAAACCGTTCACCTAGTAAGTACAAATTTGATGTATTCTCAACTTTGAACCTGTGTTTAATATTGTATTAGTTTTCTGGAAATTAATATATTTTCTTTTTAATCCTTCTTATAAAATTACAAATTTAAAAAGTTATAAAACAACAAGTAAAGATTACTTTTTTTTTTCTCATTTGTATGAAAAATTCTATTATGGTGGAGAGTATATTAAATACCCTGAAACTTTTGGTATTTCTGGCAAATGTATGATTAGAAAATGGAATATTTTATTGGCATCTGTTTATTTGTTTTATTTGTTTTGCTTTTGTTCTCATTTTCTGTTTTATGTAAATTAATCAGTTTTTTAATTATTTTTTTAATAAGGATTTCAAAACCCTATGCAGTTTTTTTTTTCTTTTTCTTTCTTTCTTTTTTTCCACTAGGTAATAAGGAGGAAAGCAGTCTTATCCTCTGCTGCTGATCTTGAGACCCAGCCTATAAAGCTGACTCTTTCGAAGAAAAACAGAAAAGATGGTAAATATAATTAATTTAAATTACTTAGCAATAAAATTTTGGAGCAAGTTCACTTTTTGCTAAAATATTTTGGGAGTAGCTTTTAAGTTGTAGCCACTCACATTTAAAAAAAAATATATGCTTAGTAATTTCTTTAATAAAAAATAAATGAATTACAAAATTGGAAATTAAGTTTTCAAACAGGAGAAACTGGCATTATCAAAACTGTAAAATCAAAACATATCATTATTATAATATTCATAATATATTTATTAATGTAAACCACAGAATTTTGTGGTGGGTATTGCTAGAAACATCTCAGAGCTCAACACATTTTTAATCATCATCATTAATTATGATGATCAAACATTCCAGCAAGAAAAGTTATCCAGATTATGTATTCATTTAAAAATTAAAAAGAAATTTGATTTATGCTATTTACATTGTTTGGACTGTTGTCCTCATCTTTATTACCATATTCACAATGTTTCGACCATTATACACTCCACCCTTCTTCAGGTGATATTTATTGGAATTTTAAACCAAACCATTTATTTACTCCACGAGAGTAGCTTATTCTAATTCCATGTGTCATACTTTCGGATATCTCATTTTCATTTAATTTCCCTTCATAACTCAACTCTCCAAGGTTTTGTTCCCTCTGCTGCAGCCAGGTATTGAACTCCCAACATGTTGGGTCAAGAAGGCCAGTGGCCGAAACCTCATGAATATGGCAATAAAGATGAGGACAACAGTCTGAGCAATGTAAATAGTTACAATACCTCACCTCAGAAATATAGACAGAAATTTGATTGTTTTAACCAGAAATATTTTTTAACATAACTTTTTTACATTTTAAACTGATACAAATCAAAAAATAATTAAAAAGAAGGAATTATTTTGAACTTAGTTTTTGGTCATATTTAAATGGGAAAAAAAAAATGAAAAATCTGTAAAGATTTTTATCACTAACTGCAGATTGCTTTTATTCAACTTTTCTAACACTATTTAAACCCAAATAAAATCTTATTTGATTAAACTCAGGGATTTTATCTAAAAATAATTTCAAATTAGATGTCAAAGAGATTTCTTGTTTCTGTCACATATCAGGCATTTTCAAATATAACATGAAATTAACAAATTATTTCCATCCTTGTAGCTAATTTTGTCAAATTTTGTGAAGGGCAATGATAAAATGAATAGACAGTCCCGTTTTAAAAAGTTTTTATGGACATGTTAAATATACTTTATGAAGTCCTAAAAGATAAAACACATTGCATGAAAACTTTTTACACTTTATCATCATTTTCTTTTTCTTTCCTAAAATTGTTCTTAATATATAACAATTTATATATCATTTTCCCACACAATCCTGTTTATATATCTGTTATATACTTTCTTTTCTTTTCTAGCAATCACTGTACAGAATATTTTCTATGATTTTTTAGTAATTAAAATAAGTATCTCTTTGGCAAGAAAAACATTAATTTTTACATGTCTCAGCAAGTATTGTTCCTGTATGCTTGTTTCAGATTGGCAAAAATTGTATTTAGATAATCAGCAAAATTAGATTGAAACTTAAAGTTTTATCATTTCAGTTTATTAAGAATTGTTTTATTTTAATATTTCTTATTCTTCAGCCATTGCAGACTGATTTTTCAATAATTTTTACTTTCCTTTCTGTTTTTTTTTTTTTTTTTTATAACATTTGTTTAATAACTAATTCTAAAAAAATATTTATCTTTATTAGTGTTTTATTTGTATGAAGGGATATACTTGTGAAAATTGTAGCCTCATTTATTAAGAACATAAACTATTGCCTTACTCAATTCTTACAAAAGAATTTGAAATGGTAATATTAGCCATTTCCATATAATGGAAAAATTTCGCATTTATTGACTGAGCATCTAGTACTGCTTTCAGTTGACATTTATAAAATCTTTCTTTTAAAATAATTTTTCAAGTAGCTGTTATCACTCTTTGCAATATTGATATGGTTTTCCTTCCTAACCTTTTATCTGAAGTAGTGTGGAATGTCTGTTTTGATTATACAATTATTTTCTCTTAGTGTTACATGTGCTATTCATTTTAGTTGTTGCTGCTGCTGGTAGTCCTCAAGTGATGTGATTTCTGTTATTTAGTCCAGTCCACAATGTTCAAAGAAGGATGGTCTTTGCTAAGATCCTCATGCTTTACTTGCTCAGAGCTGTTTTTAACCATTGATCTTAGAAAGCAGTTGTATACAGCTGACAATTTAGATATTTCTGAATAGTTTTGGTACCATTCATATGAAAATCTCAATTTGTTGAAGCTATTTAGGAATATGACTTGAATCTTCAGGTTGATGTTTTGCTTTCATAGCAATTTGCAGTGTTGGGCAAAACTACCTCTGGTGCAACCTATTCTATGTTCAGTTTCCTTTTCCCCTATATTAAATTTATGATCCATATGCTGAGGTATCTGAAGTGTTTAGTATTTACTAATACCACATCCTAAATTTTTATGATGGATTCAGGATATTTGCCATCACTGGGTTCATTCCAATTCCAGATTATCATTTCTGTTTTGGAAAGGTTTATCCTGAGTCCTATTTCTTGAAACACTTCGCAGATGTTGAGTTTCTATCCCAGATAAGAACATCTGTCATCAGCATAGCCCACCTCATCATCAGTACATTGGCCTTGAGAGGGAAAGCTGGATCGTTGTCTTCTAGTGCTAGATTTTTTTTGGATGTGGTATAGAATGTGTAAATGGTTAGTTCCCATCTCATCAAATCGGTGTTTTTGGTTTGTCTTTGCATAATGAATTTGCAGAGAGTTAAAATTTACTGTGTAGACTGATTATTAGTATTTTATATTGTAAAAAATATTAATAAACAAATGAATCTCATGTTTGAGGGCAAGTGTAAAGTTAAATTCTTTTCTTTTTGCTGTCCATATTTCTCTTAAACCAAACATGGTAGCCTGCTTAATTAAATCTTTTATAATTATGAAGGGCATTCAGTTACTAATGATCAGCATTGCCATTTCTAATAGAGGTGCTAGAGTCTTTGTGCATAGCTTGTAATTATGCTAACGAATGACTGTGGGCAGTGTTAATTAATTTACAGGAATATTAAACCTTCAGAATTCAATTAAGCAATCACTCAACAGTCCTGGATGAATGGTAGGTGCTTCAGGAGCAAAAGCAACTAATTAGAAACTACATGAAGGTGACAGGTAGTTTTTATGGTTTTTGCTTTTTCTGATATGAAGGATTCATACCTGGTTGAATATTTGTTGTTTTTGCAAGTTTTTAAGTGCATTATCTGCTTATTAGGTAAAATAAAGATGACCAGATATACGTGATTTTCCTAAATGAACTTAAACTAGTTTTGAACCTCTGTTTATGTTAAGCTTAGAAATTGTAGTTAGCAAAAATAACTTTGTTTTCTTTTTAATGAAGCTGAAGCCACTTTTTTTTTACCCTATGATGCATCCAAAGGCAATATGCCAAACTGATCACCCACAATTTTGTTGGATGTACTCACTATAACTTCTGCTCTGTTACTCTTCAGGCTGTCATTTAATGCAAATAATTTAAAAATATAACTAATGTGCATTTTTCTGTTTAATTATTTGTAAGTAAATCTTTTATTTTTCTCTCTTACCATCTTCATTCCATTATTATGATGGGACTTTGGTGCATTTTCCAATCATCAGCAGATCTTGGGAATTTACCTGATCTATACCTGATTTATTAATCAGAGATGGCCTTATTTTAAATTATTCTTATAAATTAGATTAAAGGTTGGCAGGCTTTGTTGGAAGCAGGCCAAGTTGGCATTGTTTATTTTTTTTGTTTGTCAGCCAAAAACAAACTGTATATATATATAAAACTAAGATAACATATTTAAAAATAAATGATTAAAAAACATGTTGAATAATATTTTCCATTATGAATAACTACAAACTCTAATACAACATTTTTAGCGGTAATATTAAAGGTAAATAATTAAGTAGAATTAAATTTTTTTTATGAGATAAAACCAAGTTAAACTTTGCTTTAAAATTTGTGCTCCTTTTCAAAATTGACTCTAAATGTCAAGAAAATTAGATCACTGTCATGCTAGATATTTTTTCTCTCCTGAATCTATCTTGCTTATTTATAAGTCTACCATTTGCTCATGCTTAGAATATTACTGCCACATATAGTCCAGTGTTCCTGCTATATATGTAGAGATCCTTGATGAAATCCAAAGAAGAATCAGCAATATTGTTGGTCCTGATCTGGTGTCTCAGCTTCAGTCACTTTCCCACTACCATAAAGTTGCTTTCCTGTGCCTTTTCTATAAATACTTTCATGGCAACTATTTGGATGAGCTCTTTGCTATGGTACCTAAACTTTTTGAATTTAAATGCAATACTAGGCTGGTGACAAGTTTTCACCAATTTACAGTTGAGTTGGCTAGATGTAACCATTGTGGAACTCTCTTCTAGCTCCATGCTTTTCAGCCAACTTTAATCTTCAAAAGTTTAAATGCAATATCAATTACTTTCTTGATTACTCTTCTTTTGTTCTTGCTCCTTAGTAAAGTTTCTATTTTCTTATTCTTTCACACCCAGTAACTCTTTGTGTCTTAGTGGCTTTACTGCCTTACTTGGAGTGAAATCAATTAAAAAAAATAAATAAATATTGATCAGTTAACACTGACCTATATACATAATTAGCAAATTTCACTTTTGAAAATGTCTTCTCATATAAATGCTGAAATTGTAGGACAGAAGATAAAAATCTTGAAAAAAGCTTGAATATCCTTCATCTTGAAGGCATTTCTAAAAAATAAATTCTTTCTCTCTTTGTGTACATCTTTCAGAGTATCATGCAGGTAGATTACTTTTAGTAGTAAATCTGATAGGAATTCCTCAATAATATGTAAGCAAAAGATATTTTATATGTAATGATATTAAAGGAATTTTTTGCTTTTCAGAATATGCTATTTGATCTGGTTTGCAGTTTGTGGTTTGCAAAATCCTGGACCAGATTATTTGATCAGTTTTTGTACTTGTTCATAAAATTTTTATACAGAGGCTGATTTAGGATTTCAGTGTCTGCTGTGGAAACAGGAAAATATTTAAAATTGTGTTTGTTAACTTTGTACTGTTGTTCTCTGTTAAGAGCCTGTATTAAATATCAGCAAACAATATTTTATCTGAGAGTTGTTTATTTTAATTTATTTAATTATTTATCTTTTACTTTTTACACATTTATATTGGATAATCTTTATCTTTTTCTGTACAATTTTAATTTGTATTTAAATTATTATTCTTCTTTCATAGAATTTGGTATCATCCTCGGTTGTCGTGTGTTTGTCAAAGAAATTATCAAACATAGTGTAGCTGCTGAACAAGGAGGTCTAAAAGTTGGGGATACAATTCTCAAAGTAAGCAAAGAAAAATTTCTTAAAAGTCCAGCATTGCTCAACATTCTAAGGCTACCTATGTAGATTTAATCACATACACAAAGAATATTAAATTTTTATATGGTTTTTAGAGGTCATGTCTGACTTATATTTTTGAGTGTTTGTTTCAGAATGTTATTTCAGAATGCAGATAAAATTATTTAAATTTATATTCAGCATTCAGAAGATTAAATTCAGTTTTAATATTTCTGACTTAATATATTTAAGATTGAGGTTTGGAACAAATCTTTCAGGGTTTTTTATTTTTATTTTGTTTTAACTTCATAAACTTTTATTGGCCTTAATCCTGTGATTAAAGAACTTGGCTGTTTTTGCCAGGAAGCTTTTGTAATTTTTAATACAAATATGTAACTTTGAATTTCTATTTCAGATAAATGCTTCCCCTGTGGATAATCTTTCGATTACTGAAGCAAAGAGGTTGATTGAGAAGACAAAAGACAAATTGCACTTGCTCATTACAAAGAAAAAATCTGACCCTGGTCGACATAAACGGCAGAACAGCCAACTCAAAGAGGACCCAGGTAAGCAGTCTGATTTGCTTGTCATAGATGGTAGTTTTTTGATTTCATTGTTTGCATAAATTTAGATCTTCTGACCATGGAAGATTATTGTTCATATAACAATTTGTCATAATAATATCTTTATAAAAAAAAAATTAACCTTTCAATGCTGAGTTGCTATTGTTTTTTAAGATTTTGTTTTCTTTTACTAGTATCTTCATCTACAATAGATGCAGGAGAGTAACTTTTAACAGCTCAATATATGTGATTGTCAAACTGAGTTCAAATTCCAGCTGAAACAGTTTGTATCCACTTTACACTAATACTTGTGAGAAAGGCATGAATGCATTTCTCCATTTTCAGCTATGGATTAAATAGCAGGACAGACTTGATTCTCTATCTTTGTTTGACAACCAATTTAGAAGGGCAACTCTGAGTTCAGAACTGGAGAAAATAACAGGAAACCTATTTTTTTCTAAGAATGATCATCAGTTTATCAATATGGAAGAAAAGGCAGTTGTAGGGAGCCATGAAAATACTTAATTTTAGTAATCTTCATCTTTGTTGTTATATATTTTTAGTCTTCTTTAGACGTATGTTGCATTTAGCAATCTTCCCAAGTTTTTTTTTTTTTTTTTATGCAGTTCTAAATTTTGTTTTTCACTTGGAACAAATAATTTCTTAATGAGGTTCTTTTAGCTTGTGTGGCCAAATTTTTTGTTCAGTCAAAAATGTGGAAGAACAACTTTGTACCAAATACAAATTTTGTCTGGAATAGTCATACCAGTGGGAATTTTTCAACTAATAAATAAGTATGTCAGTTCAAATAAACATTCCATTAGGAATTTTTATACAAGTTTAATAAATTGGAACAAAATAATCATGCCATAGAGTAAATTATTTTAAAAATAAGTATGCTATACCAAATAAGCTCTGTGCCAGGAGGAAAATTCAAGGAAATAATTTAATTGCCCTGATACTTGAAATTGGTACACAGGAGAATTTTGGCTAAGAGTGGTTGTATATTACTGGTGTAAGATTTGCTTTGTCAATATTAATTTGATTATTTATTCAAACCCCGTGTTCTAAATGTAAGGAGAAAGTTCCACTCAAATAGTTTTTTTTTTTTTTTTTTTTTTTTTGCATACTAATTTTGCAGAGTCAAATCACCTTTATTCCCCCCCATGTTCTAAATGTAAGGAGAAAGTTCATTCATTATATATCCTCCTTATCTTCATAGTTTTCACTTCCTACCACCTCTTCTATTCATATCACGCACCTCTTCCATTCATATCACGTACCTCTTCCATCATCACCATTTTGACTGTAACCCTCTCCTTTCTACAGCTCTCAAGACTTGTATGGGCAAAAATTATTTTTAAAAAATGGTAACAAGTATAATCTTTTGCTTTTGTTTATTGTGGCTGCAATATTTGTCTTTTACTAGATTATGGTACACGATATGGGATTTTGAAAAGATCTCATGAAAAGGATAACATTAATCTCTATCAACCTCTACAAAACCGAGGAATTAGTGAGGATGAGGCCAATGCCATGGTACCCGGAATGCATCGGATGCACCAATCACTCGTCGAATTACCTCTTGGTGGGTCTGGGTCAAGTGTGGCTGGCAGGGATCACCCTTCAGTCCCTTCACGCTATGACAGCAGATATATGTACAACCAGGAGCCACCTCCACCAAGGCCACCACTGCCCCCAGAACTGGAATCAGGTACATTGTTTCTTCTTCTAGAGGATTTTCTGTCTTTTTTTTATATTCAATAATGTTTAATGCATTACAATTGATTAACTTGAAAAGTTTCAGGAGTAAAGTATAAATTATTGTTATTTTCTTCCTTTTTTTTGCAAATTTTTTAATGATATCAGCTTTATTACTGAGAAGACGTTCATCTTTTATTTACCTAAAGCATTTCTACCACTCAGCATATAGAAGAGTGATGGTATATTTACTGATTTGGACTTCACCTAGCATAGTCTGATTAGATTGGGTGGCTATTGCAGATAAGATTAAAGATTATTAAAATGTAAAAGTATCTCAAATATGTAGTTCAAAATATATATATATATATATATAATATAATTTTTGAATAGATTTTAACATAAACATGTTATAAAATCACTACAAAAATAGGCATTTTGTTTCAACACTTTTGGTGTCTTACCATCACTTGATAAGACTGCAGAAGTGTTGAAACAAAATGCCTATTTTTGTAGTGATTTTATAACATGTTTATGTTATAATTTTTGAATAAATAATATTTGCTCTACTCCGTATTGAGCACTCTTTTAAGAATAGTATTTTTGGTTATGGGAATTTATTCCGTCTACACCAATCCTATACTTGGGTGTATATATATATATATATATATATATATATATATATATATGATTTAAATTTGGTTGAGAATCTGATGAAATGTTAAATATATAAGACAATTTGGAAAACTCAAATTTTAGCATGTTTTGCTGATCAAATAATAATGTCATCAGAAAAAATTTTATTTTGACCAAATCTATATTGGCAAGACAGAACATGATTTAGGTTAGTCATGAACATGGGAATTTTTTTTTTTTTGCTTTATTTTTGAGATTAGATTTTATTAATATCAATTGAATTTTTATTTAGATATTTATTTCTCTTAAGATTTTTTGTATACCACATTATATCAACACCAGCCTAGGAAGAACATTTGGTATATTAACTACAGGGTGTTCGTAGATCATGACACTTTCAGTGCATATTTGGGCTTCTTCAGCATATCACCTGTTCTTATTAAACTGGTGTTGAAACAATGTAGGATATAAAAAATCTTAATAATAAAAATTAAGTTGTTATTAAAAAAATCTAATCACACATACAATACAGTTAAGGTAATAAAAAAAAATCCAGCATTCATATGACTAACATAATTCACATTCTGTCTTGCCAATGTAGATTGGAAGCAAGGTGGAGTAATGGATACCAGCTCAGATTGAGGAATCAGAGAGCCTAGTTTGAATTCTAGTTGAATCCATTACATTCACTTATGTACTAATACCCTTGGGAAAGGTATGAGTCCCCTTCTTCTCCCCACCAGCTGTGGGTAAATAGCAGGATAGACTGGGTTCTATAGCCTTGAATGGCAGCTGATCTACCACAGAAAGAAATGGTAACATGCTGCAGGAAAAAATCTGCCTTGTATTGAAAGATACATGATCACCTAAGTGTGTATCATGTGTGGCACATAACTGACTGAATGTAGATTTGGTTGAAATAAATTTTTTTTCTGATGATGCTGTTTGACAAGCAAAATATGTCAAAATAAGTTTTCAAATTGTCTTATATATTTACCATATATAATTTTCTATTTCATAGATTTAAGAAACCAAATGGATATGCATACAATGAATTATATATTTGAACTTTTTCTGATCCATCACATTTTCCTATTCCAGACCTACCACCACGTCCCCCGACACCAAGCAAGGAATATTTACGCCCTGATGACTTCTATGGCCCATCAGTGGAACGTGATGGATTCTATAGTGATGTAGAAAGTCGTGGTCGTTTGCAAGAAAACCCATATGAACTGAGAGAAGACAGATATGGTACCTCCCCACGGCACCGCCATGATAACAGGCATGCAGAAGCTCTGGCAGAAGAACATTATGTTCGGCACAGCCCCAAAAATCGAAGGCAGTCATACACCAAGGGCCCTACTGAAAGTGAATCACATATGGATGCTGGTTTCAGTAGACCACATCCTGATGAGTAAGTTGTCGTCACTTACAACTGTTTAATTACTTGTTATTAATTTGAATTACACGAATTGTATTTTTCAAGATTATTACTAGCTTTTATTTTAAGTATTTGTGTTAATTAATTGTTTAGAAGACTATTATTTTTAGGGGAAGTGTATCTTGGCTCTGACTTCCAGAGGTCAGATGTGAGCCATAATAGGGAAGTCGATTTTGATTGGCTCAGCTAGCGTAGGATAGATAGGTAGGAGAAAAGTTTCACAGTTGCTTCTTACCCATCAAGCGATGTAGACATGTTCTCTTTCGTATCCGAAATGGTTCCCCAGTGAGGGGAGGGTGACCTCCAACTGGATAGATAATTACATGTTGACTAATAAAAATAATTAAGTTAAAGTTCTCTGTGTTTGAAGTCTTTCATTGCTGAACCAAAACAATTAGTGATTGCCAGCTGAGAGAAGACAAGATGTGACCATCCCCACCAGGGCTCTATGCAACATTTGCTCTAATTTTAACTGCACTTTTAAAGTGAATATTTCAATAATTTTTTTATTATTGATCATTGTGTATTGACAAAGTAAAGAATCCATGTTCACTTTGAATTCCTTCCTTATAGTTTGATATTGACTAACTTTCATGTCCTTAAAATTTCAATGATAAAAAAGAGACTTAATTTTAAATTGTTTTTCCTTTGAATCTTCAGTTAAAATTTGGCAATGACTCTTTAAGTTTTAACACCTCTTTCATGCATGCACATACAAATATGTATGTTGCCAGTTTCCCCACTAAAAATCTTTTACTGATTCAAACTCTAGACTTTACCGATTAATAGGAAAACAATATCTGCAATCAGGTTTGAATTAATTCATTTCATACTTATTAGATTGTATCCTCTACCATAAACTTGACACAAGATTCCTTGATTGGATGAAAGTCTGAATGGAATTACATCATTGGAAGATTCATATCCCAAAATGCAACAGGTTTTAATTCGATTATTTAATCTAAATTGTTTTAATATGAGACTGATTGTTTTAGCATTTCTTTCTTCATTTTTGAATCAATAAGGAATAGAAATATATTACTAGCCTTTGTTTTAATATACATAGTTAACAGACTATATTTTTTTTTCAATATGTGGTGTTGTGCATAATTCAGATCAGCCATTAAAATTGTGGCTAGGATTTTGTTTTTCTTTCTGCTATATTTTAAGTTAGCTTCTTTTTATTGATTCCTATATTGAATAATTTAGAACTACATTTAGAACCAACAATAAACATATTTTCCTTATGTTTTTTAGCCGTTACATCGAGAAAAGGCACAATGTCAGGTGAGTCTAAGATTTTATGTAAAATTAATTTAGGTTGGTTCTCTTCATCTCAAAGATGGACTGGACAGAAATTTTGTTAATTTGAATATATTCATTCATTATAGAACTGATTCAAGATGTGTGAGCTTTCGAAAGGACCCTGAAGTTGGGCTTGGTCTACGACTTGCTGGGGGAAATGCCACTGGAATATTTATTGCTTCAGTTCATCCTGGGAGTGGGGCTGAAAAAGAAGGTCTTGTAGAAGGTGACCAAATACTAAAGGTTAGTAAATTTTACTTTTCTTTTTAATAAGTGGTCTTAAGATTACTGACATTATACTGTAGCTGCTACTAATGTCTTGTTTTTTAAATATATAAAATAACATTTGATAAACTTAGAGCCTTTCTTGTATCTTAACAAATCTCATCACTATGTATGTGTAACAGTGTATGAAGTTTTTGGTAGAATGTAATCAAACATTGTTTATTGGTGCTGTTTAAAACGTGTAAATGATTTTTTAGATCAATTTTTTTATAACTGATCATGAGTTTCCATTTATCAACTTCAAACTGCTTTGATATTTTTATGGATTTTTTTTCTACAACTTATATTGAAAAATGCCTTGTAATTGGCAGAGCTGAAGAAGAAGAAAAACCCAGCAATATAAACTATTAAATAACAAAATGGACTCACTTTAAAAAATTGAAGAAAAACCTAAAATAGAGTTGAATGACTAATTTTTATCTTGTGTATAGAACTCAATGATAGACCTTTTTCCTAAAATGAGGGAAAATATCTTTGGAGTGCAATAATGTAGATGGTAATTTTTAGAAAAAAGTCATCAGTTTGTGTGTTTTTATTGGGTATGAAAAAATTATCCATGAAAGTTTAAGCACATATTTATATAACTTAAATGAACTATTTTATTTTATTACTATTAGTATATATACTAATAAAAAAAAAACCCAAAACATGCATTTTATTCATGTATATTTATTATTAGTATAAATTTTAACTTTGTTATTATACATCAAGCACTGTTTTATTATCACCAACACTTGCTGTACTTGATATATATATATATATATATATATATATATATATATATATATATATATATATTATAATAATGAGTCTGACTATTGATATATCTGAAATTTCATAAGTTAGCATATATCATGGTGAATAGAATTTCTACTAATAAAGTGCTTGATATTTAACTAGAGCAGTAATTTTTTAATCAAAAATAATAAAGTTCAATAATTATTGATGTAATGACTCATCAGGTCTTAAGTAGTGATGAGAGAGAAATTACAAAAAAATCAAATTGACATCAATAAGTATTGAACACACACACACACACGCACACATTATTTGATTGTGTTGTTTGTTACTACTTTCTATTTTGTTTCTGATTCATTTTGTTCAAGGTAAATGATGTAGAAATTACTGGGATGACTAGAGAAGAGGCAGTTACATATTTGCTTGGTGTTGAGGGACAAGTCACCATTTGTGTACAGCACCGAAAAGATGGTAAGTGTCAAAGTTTTTTGTCAGAATTTTGTGACTTTTGTATAGAAAAAAGAAAAAAAAATCAAATCACAAAAAGAAAAGAAAATCTGTAAAGTGAAAATTGTCACTTATTCTATATTTTATATTTCATATCTCTTCTAATATTTCTGTTGTGGAATATGTTAGATTTGAACCCTCTTGGTCTCTGACCACTTTAATTCTAAGACATGATATTGCTTAAACAAAATTGCTCTCTATCGGTGATCTGAGAGAACCCTTTCTGTCATCAGTCAGCATGGCTGATGCTAACCTCTAGGAGAGTGACTGATTGCACCTTCTCAGGCTAACATTTTCCACTGATATGGAATGAAAAGATTATATTGAATCAGTTGCTAGGTCTGCTGTTAGGAAAGTTGGTTCACTCTGTTGTGTTAGACAATTTTTTTTCTCCAGAATCAATCTTACAAATTTATAAGTCTACCATTTGTCCATGTATTGAATATTGTTGCCACATTTGATCTGGTGCTCCTGCTATACATTTAGGGAGTCTTAATAAAATCCAAAGAATTTACAATGTTATTGATCCTGGCCTGGTATCTCACCTTCTGTCACTTCCCCATCCCTGTAATGTAGCTTCCTTGTGCCTTTTTTTTATAAATACTTTCATGGTAATTGTTCTAACAAACATTCCTCTATGGTACCTAGATTTTATGAATTTAAGCACAGTACTAAATTGGCAGTAAGATCTCATCATTTTACATTTGAAATGGCTGCTAGATCTAACCATAAGTTCTATGCTGACAATTTCTTCTAGCACACTTCTTGCTTGTCGAATTCTCTTCTGGCTTCAAGCTTCCCAGTGAACTTTGATCTCCAAAAATTTAAACTCAATCATTATCTTCTGTCTTTTTAATTTTTGGTTCTTTTATTATTCTCTATCCTTAATAGAATTTTTTCTTTTTCTTTTCATATATTCTCTAACATTCAGTAGCCCCTTGCATCTTAGTGGCTTTATTGCCTTGTTTGGGGTGAAATGATTTTTAAAAAAAATGAAAGAATATGGTTGAGATTTAAAAACTCAGTCTAATTAAAAACTTCTTGCTTAATTAAAATTTGAAATTTTTTTAGAATTTGTTTGGCACTGTATAACTTTGTAAAAGTGAACCATAATTTTTTATTTCCTCAAAGTAAAAATGTGAATAAATACTGATGCTACTTCTTGATATTTCATCAATGGGGAATTTTACAGAATCTATTTTGTCTGTTCAAATAAAAATAGTAAGGGAAGTTATAGCTATTAGACCTTATATAAGTTTATTTTAAATTTCAATGAAGCATTAGAAAGATTAATTTAAGTTTTAATAATCATTATAATTGAATTAAAATTATTTTGTGATTGTGTCTTTAGGTTACAAAACTTTTAGAGGCTATTTTTAAGCTGTTAAAAGTTTTCTGCCAAAAAAAATTGCTTTTAAAATTTATATTTTTATTATTCTCCTTTGGAAAAATTGCTATTTTAGATAAATGTTTTGTACATGTAACATTAGCAATGCATTTTTTTTTTTGTTTGCCAAAAGAAATAATTGCCTTTTAAGAATCATTTATTCTTTCTGCTTTTATAATAATTAGATTTTTGTTTTCATTTTTTAAATCTGACACTATGCAGTTGATTTGTCTTAATTACTTTTATTTTTATTTGGTTTCTAACTTGTTTTGTTGAAAGTAAATGTTTTCTTTTCAGAGTACGATTTAATAATGGCTAGTCATGAAGCTGGAGATTCCTTTTATGTGAAGTAAGTGTCTTATACCTTTCTCAACAGACATCCCGCTCCATAGTATTAACTTTATTTTTTTTTTTTTTTTTTTTTTAAATCAGTTGCATAAATGGTATCACTTTTTTTATTAGCATAGGCTTTGAACAATCCAGAATAACTTTAATTTTCCTAAAATCTAATTTAATTTTTTGACAATAAAGTATGATAAAATATAGTGTCATTAGGCTAAAACTAAAATTGTACTTTTCCTCAAAGCCTTTACTGTACAATTTTGTATAAACAAAATGTGTTTAGTATGTAATTTATATTTTGTATGTATATATATATATATATATATATATATATATATATATACACACACACACATACTGAGTTTTCAGTTTTAGAATTTGGTATTGGCTATAAAAATTAATTTAATTTTCTTGAAAGTTTGCAGAAATTTTAAGAGTTTCATTATTTTTTTTCTACAAACTGTGAAGATTACTAAAAATGAAAGTGCACAAAAAGCTTAAAATGGAATTGGCAAAATAAGTTCAAATTCCAACTGAAACAGTTTGTCACTTTGTATTGTTGCCCTTAGGAAAGGTATGACTCCATTACTTATTCCCTCAGCTCCCGGTTAAGGACACAGTGGCCTCTCTAGTCTTGATTGTCAGTTAGTCTATGAGAGAGACAACTCAGAAGAACTACAAGAAAGCCTACAAGAAATCATTTTGCTATCTTTCTCTAAAGCAAACATGGGAATATATAGTTTACAGACATTCATCAAAAATGATCCCCTATTCCCTGAAGGGACATTTAAAAATATATACTGTATATTTCCGCATATATGGTGATTTTAGGTAAGACAATGTCAAAAAAATATAGCAAATTTTCATGAATTTATCATATACTTGTAGTATATAATGACTGCTTATTGATTATATAAAGATGTTACTGGAAATGTTGTAACTTGCTGTATCCTTAGAAATTCAAAATAAAAGAAATAACAAAATGGATTCTATATCATGTTTTTCCTCCATGCATCTCCTATAAATCCATTAGTGAGTCCTGCTATTGGAAGGTCAGTAGTTCTCATGTAAGTCTGAGTCGTACTCAACAGATCCCAGCTAGACTTTGTAGTCTGTTGACTTACCACTACTTATAGGTAGTTACTACCTATAGTGTAGTTACTCATGGGGATGACAGGTTATTTCATTACATCACTTATAATGAACTGTCCATATTCACTTTGTATTTCCAACTTGCTTGTTGAAGAATTGCATCTTTTAGATTTGAAATGAACTATATATTTGTACTCATTCACTGTTTGCAGTTTTTTAAAAATAAAATGTCCAATTTCTGTATCTTATATTTTTGAGACAAGTATCTTTGTTTTCATTGGAAACCATATTGATTAAAGTTTCAGAAAATATAATGTGATAGGAGACAAGCTAAATAATTTATTCTTTTAATTTGTTTACTTGCAGGACCCACTATGCTTACGAACAGAGTGAATCTTCTGAGTTGTCTTTTGCTCGTGGCGATATTTTGCGCATTAAAGATACTCTTTATGGTGGTCTCAGTGGCTCATGGCTGGCCATCAGAATCGGTAAGAAGAATGAGGAGCTGCAAAAAGGGATCATCCCCAACAGCAGCCGGTAAGTTGGATTTTCTTGAGAATATGATGTTGAGGAGTTTTTAAGACATTTTCCTTACTTTTACACACTTGATTTGTTCTTGTGATATTTAATGAACAAATGTCTTTACTGGAAAAGTGATGCTACCAAATCTAAATTATTAAAAGTTACAGATGCTTTTTACTGTTGACTTGTTTTTATTTTTCCTAAATGCATAAAACTGATTAATCGCAATAGGAACTTAATATGCAAGATTTACTTAATGTTGACATGCTCCTTTACACTCAAGTTGTATTGATTAATCTTTTGATAATCAGTAATTGATCATATCAGCATTTGCCAATTAATCAGTCATTAGCCTTTTTTTTTTTTTTTTTCTGATTAATCGGGTTTTCTTACATGGCCATCTTTATTTATGAAATCACAGAAGTTTCATCTCTTGCTTAAGAATCATCCGGCATTTTTACATTTTAGATATGCAAAGTTGCCAAGCTATTGAAGCATTTCTGAGGATGGGTTATTTTATTTTTTTTTTAAGTTATTTTTTTAATTATGGAAAGATTTCTTGATGTCATTTCTCTTCAATTAAATCCAAAGGAAAGTAAAATGGCTTCAATCTTTTGGCAATATTTTTTCATGCTTTAAATGATTCAACTATCAACCAATAAATGAGTTCAAAGCCTACTTTACAGAAACAAAATGTTTTAAGAGCCAACGTGTGAAAACTAAAAACATCAACAAAGTTCATTTTTCACTGAGTACAAAATTGATGTGCAAAAAAAAAACAAAACAGAAAAAAGTCAATTTTTTTTGGTTTGTGTTTTTTTTTTCTCACAAATTAAAGTTAGATTGAAACAAATTCACAAACTTTAGATGCACAGAATTAATTTTATTTAAAAAGAAACAATATCATAAAAGATTTAGAAACTAATAAAAATTTTTTTTAGTAAGAATTGATGAGAATGATATATTAGTGGTAAACTAATTGTAATGTACATATTTCTAATTTAGTCCCAGTCTTGTTACCTTAATTTTTTTCTTATATAATAGAATGTCAAATATGAATCTCTGCAAGTAATTATTTATTTTTAATCTGTTTTAAATAAAAAAAAAAAAAAAAATTTTCCTACCATTGTAATCTTGCATATTGTAAAATGTTCATTTTCTGGGTAACATATTTGCACTTTATTTAAAATGTTAACAAATATAAATTTTAAGAAACAGTTTCTGTTTGTAGAATTTTCATATTACATTATACCTAATAAATCTTTGCAAAGAAGTTTATTTAAAATTATGTATCTGTATTTTCTCATTTTTCACTCAAAAATTTTATCAAGATATGCAGTAAAAAGTAATGTATTTTTGTTTTGTCAGAATTGGATCTAATTATCAAGGTTCTAAAGATTAATATTGGTTTTTATTTTTCCCTCAACAGAGCTGAACAAATAGCATTAAACCAACAACAATCCTTAAATGACAAAGAAAATGCATTTAACAAACACAAGACTACAAGTCTGTTTCGAAGAAAGTCTGCTCGTCGTGCCAAAACCTTAGGAAGAGACCACTGGGATGATGTCATCTTCTGTAAGTAAATTATCTACATTTTTATGCTCTTATTGAAATCTTTGTATAAACATTAATCTTTGGTTATTTTGTACAGTTTTAAAATAAAGGTACATTGAATAAATAGAAAAGCAATACCAGTTATGTAAAGAGTAATGATAAAAAGAAATAACAAAAAAAAAACTTTCATTTTTTTTTTTTACATAGATTTTAAATATAGTGAAATAATCTACAAACTTAAGATTCTCAAAGGTTTTAATTGTTAAATTGTTATATACCATACCTATGAACACTAATGGGTATCTCCCAATTCTCATAAATACATTGGACACTATTGCAAGTGGGGGTAATATGCTGTCTAAGTAGTCCACCACTAGCAGTGGTTTACCTATTTCATGCTGCTGGCGAGTATTGTATTTTGTTGATGTTATAAAGATTACCATTTCCAACCTCTGTTTTGGTTATTCCTCATTCAGTAACCCTTTCAAGGTTACAACACAAATAATAGTGAATAATTTATTACTATTCTTTGTCAAGCTGGGTTAGCCTTAATTTATATACCTTGTGTGAAGTAACAGAAAAATGAAAACTCTTCCGTGACCATGTAGTCACTTAATGCAGAGTAACATTTATAGGCTTGTTAATATCTTGTAGATTCATTTAATTGATTGGCTTAGAATTAGTTGCATAATATTGATTTATACAAAACATAATCTCATACTGACATTTAATCTCAATATTTTAATTACCTTTAATCTAGCAGTAATGTTTTGTAGCATCCTCACCTCCATAACAAATGACCGATATTAAGATAAACATTTGTTTCTAGTCCATCAAGGTAAATTTGGGACAAAGTTTAACAAACTTGTCAGCAAAAAAACAGTGGGTTAAAAGATGGCTTTTCTCTTGGCAACATTATTATCGTATTCTCCCTCAGCAATTTTTATTGTTTTAAAAGATTTTTAGAATTTTAATATAACTCAAACATATGAAACTGAACTTATGCATTTGCTTTTATTCTCAAGAATTGGCAACAAAAGAATTAAATACCATTTATTTAATAGATTATTTATTTACAAAAATAATTTTATATTGACAAGATTATAAGAATATGTGAACCAAATACACTGCAATATTTATTATTTATCATATTATAAAGAAATAGTTATGAAAATGAGTGTTTTATTCATAAATTTATGAAAATGTCTGAACAAGAGAACAAGCAAATTTAATAAAAAAAATAACAATAAGTGCAATTATAAATTTTGAAAAAATGCATTTTCCAGCCATTTCTTTCATTTGCTCTTGCCACATAAATTCACTATAATAGGTTGAGAGCATCAGAATTTGTACATGTTTTTTGTACAGAAATGTCAAACACAATCAATTGTTTAAAATATTATTTTGGCAAAGTTTAACAAATGTATCCATGAAACAATGGATTATACAGTAATAGCAGTGTCAAAAGAAAAAAAATGACCTTTTGAGACAGTTTTGTTGTCGGTACATTTGTTAAATGTTTGCTAAATTTTAATATTTTTAAAATATCTTTTTTTTTTTTTTTTTTTTTGTTAAGTGGTCAGTTGAAATGAACTTTGCAGGTAAATTTCAGGTATATTTCTCAAAATAATTGGAATATCTTCCCTGATTGAGCTTCCAAACCTTCTGTTGTATTGGATTTCAGCATAAGGTTATTTTTTTTTTTGTCCTTCCTTTTATTTGGAGACATTAACTGTTTGATTCCAGTTGCTGTGTGAAAATGCATATACCATACTCATCAAGAGGTCAGGATTCAAAGGAAAGAAAGGGTTAAGCGATTTTTATGTATTCCATATATTTGGCAATTTCCATTTAATTTGTGGGGGGAAAAGATTGTTATATTTCCATTGTTTCCCCAAGGAAATGGAAAATACACAAGGTAAAAGGTGGTTTTTACTTTGATTTATGTAAATATATTTGTTTTAATAAAGAAAACTCTAATTTTTGTAGGATGTGTTCAGAAAAACCCTTTTGAAAGTTTAAAAATATATATCTTGTAATTAACAATGCTTAGTGTACATCTTAAAACTTGTTACAAGTTTTTATCATCTTTTTAATTAAAAAAAAATTTTTTTCTATTTAGTGTAATAAACAAAAATTGAGACTTCCACTATTTTTTTAAAACTCAATAAAAAGTCATATTAGTTGCATGTAAGAGTTTAAAGTTACAAAAAAATCAAGTATGATTTTAATTTAAGTAATGTTATTTAAAATAAAATATAGTTTCAAACAATTAATGGTTATACATCAAAAGTGTTCAGGCCACTTTTATTAATTTTGAATAAAATGCCTCTTACATAAATATACAGATGCTTATGAATGATCATCCTAGAATTTTCTATGCTAAATTTAGAACTCAGAGCGTGAACAATTTCCAAATCAAATTACTTGATATGTGTATTAATAATTCACAAGGGTTTAATTTTATTTTCCCAAATTTATGGATTTCATTTCCTAGTTTGTATGTTCAATATATTAAAAAACATTTCTTTCATTTAATTTGGTTTGTATATTGAAATTATTGACCAGCTGTCAATTATGATTATACACTACTTTGCTTAAACTAGAGTCCTTATATTGGTCATTATCATCATGTTCTTGCTGTTACACCTGCATGGATTGAATAAAGAGCTTTATTCAAAATTCCTAGAAGGTTAACAACTATGACATACACCTGAAAAAGGTCAGGTTACAATGGCCAAAATGTTTGTGATGATAATAACCAAGATATGGACAATGGTCTGTTTATGATGATTATTATTATTATTATTACTCAAAAATTCAAACAAAAAGCTAGCAATTTTATTTTTTGCTTTTTTTAATCTAATCAAAATATTTCAATTGAATATATTGCACAAAGGCCCTATATTATCATGACAAGCCTTTTATTAGAAAATACCAACTTACCTCCCAAAAAGTAGAAATTTGGACAATTTTTCTTTCAATGATTGAGAAACAGCAGAACTAATTTATAGAAACTTTTAAGATATTTATTTTAACAAGTATCATTTAGATGTACTTGTTGATGTTGATAAGAAAATTTGTATTAAAACAATGTCAAAGAAATTAATATTGTTGTAAGATGGTTACTATCATTGGCTTATTTAATTTTCATTGGTAAAATGTTTTTACTGATCCTTGTCTCAGAAAATAAATATATATATATATATATATATATAATTGATTTTGTGCTTGCGATAAATGTTTTGAATTCCTTTCTTTCCATTTTCTTTTTAGCAAATGAAGGTGGTAAGTGTTTGTCACACACTGTTTGCTTGTTAAGGATAATCACTTTTGAATGGACTTGATTTGTGTAATATTTGCAGTGTTTGTTTCTGCTTCCATATCTCATAATTATTACTCTATTATTTCTTTCTTTGAGGAACAAAATTTGCAATACACAATTATAGCAGCCAATCTTTAAGCATTATTATTCTATGCCTTGTCTTATTAGCTTGTATCAAGATGCTTTAAAGATGACTATTAAGGTTTTATTTGCTTTGCTGATTAGTTTTGTTTGGTTCTTATATAATGCAGAAGTTAAATTTGAATAGAAAAAGATTTCAAATAGATGGTAAATTTATTTCTATCATCTTAAGGCACAAAACCATATTTAGCTTGTTACTTGTGAACACCAATAATTAAAATCTAATATTCTTTGCAATATTGAATATGAAATATGTATATTTTAATCTTTTTAACAGTATTTATATATCTGCTTAATACAGGGAAAATTTCAAACCAAATTTAAACAGTTCAGAGCAAAAGAAAAGAATTAACCATTTTCTAATCATCTTTTATATACAAAATAAAAACAATATCTATTTTATGAATTATTCTTGTAAATTACTGTATAAAAATGGAAATATTATGTCTAAAAACTTTAATAAAGTGATTAAGGTAAATGTTTTTGTGATGATTGAAAAATTTCAAGTTCCTTTCTATCTGCATAAAAGGATTATTCAATTTGCCAAGCTACAATTCAGTTAAATTTCATCCTTGAAAAAATGCTCTTAATATGCTTTAATTTAAAAAAACAAAACAAAAATAAGATTAAAACTAAAGGAATGTGTAGGATAATAATTATGAATAACTCAAAAGATTTCCCCTCTTACACTGAACATAACATAATAAAATTTTACTAGATTGGAATTTCTGTAATATTTCTCTTATGTTAGGCAGAAGACTTAGATTGAAAATGTCCTTGGTTTCAATGTAAGGAATGGGTAGGAGGGGATGTTATTTCTCCAACAAATCCACTTTCCCCATATTCCTTAAATGCATTAAATATCTTCCAATGTTTTCCACTTTAGTGGAAAGAGATCACAGAATATTTTAAAATGTAACTGTTTATCAAATATTTATTTTTAGGAGTTTAAAAATTTTGAACAAATTACCTTTTTTTTTTTTTTTAGTCTCTCAGCACTTTATAATTCAATTTGAAACATGTAAATGAATTATTTTGAAAAATTGGGGCATTTTTTACATTTTAGATATGCAAAGTTGCCAAGCTATTGAAGCATTTCTGAGGATGGGTTATTTTTTTAATTATGGAAAGATTTCTTGATGTCATTTCTCTTCAATTAAATCCAAAGGAAAGTAAAATGGCTTCAATCTTTTGGCAATATTTTTTCATGCTTTAAATGATTCATTTAATTTTCTAGGTAATTGGATTAGGAAGATTTCTTTTTTCATTGTATAACAATATCTTAAATTTACTGAATATATTAAGAATATTTCATCTAAATCTTTTGTCAGAAAAATAAGCACTATTTACATTATTTGGACTGTTGTCCTCATCTTTGTTGGCATATTACAATGTTTCAGCCGTTGTATGCTCCAGCCTTCTTCAGGTGATTGGGATGTCGAACTGAACCCTTTATTTCGCTCACTGGGGTAGACTGTGCTAGTTCCACGTGCCATGTTTAATGGATCTCAGTTATCAGTTATCTCCTGTTAATTCCCCTCTCCAACTTTTCCACTGCCTTAACCGGGTATTGAACTCACTCTTTGGGTCTTGTCACTGGATCTAACCAACGCCTTTTTCCACTGTGCCATGAAAAATAAAAAAATAAGCATAATAAATATATTTACTATATTATTAGAGTTCTCTCCAATGGTTCACTGTACTTTTGCTATTTAAGTTTTTAAAAAAATTAGTTTCATGGAAAAGGAATTTTATATCCAAGTTTTGTTTAGTGATTGCCTTTATAAAGTTTATTTTTCAAAGCACAAGTTACCAAGAGTAACAATGATTTCTGTTTACTTAGTATTGATAACTAGGTTATAGGCTCTTCCAATCTTTGTTCCCTATTACTGGCCCACAGTTAATAGGGAAATCGAAAATACACATTACATTATTACAGTATTTTCATTATATATTCCTATTTATTAATCAATACAAAATAGACCTTTTTCACTATTGATGTCTCTCAAAACTGTTCATATACAAACTTCCTAATTAAAAGATACTTGGAAATGTTTTTGTTGCATTTTCTCAACTTTTGCTCAATAAATAATTTAATGTTACAGGGAAACATACTCTAGCTTTAATTCATTAGTTTAAAGACAATTTATCCCTCTTGAGGTCTAACATTCTCCATCTTATTTCTCTGTACGATAGTGGTTGCTTTGTTGTGGAACTGGAATTTGATTTGTTGCTTGACAAATTTTGCCCTTTCCGTTTTTTTTTGCCTGCACTTAACATATTTTTTTAACCTTCTTTGTTACTTTTCTGTTTTTCTAAATATTTTAAAGATATTCTTTCCAAAAAATTCAACATGGAACTTTGCTTAACATTAATTAAATCTTGTGTTGAACTTCAGAAGTACAGAGTTTGTCATGACAATGGATATACTATAAGTGAGAGCAAATTTAAAAAGCACACAAACATGAGGGAAATGTAAATATGCAATCAACTGAATAATTCCCACTTTATATATAATTATTTTTAATTATGGCTATTTTGAATTTTAGATAGTTATCTTGGAAGAAAGGATTTTTTTAATTTATTTTTTACCTTGGTTTAAATTGATTAAGTTGCCTTCTAGGTAATTAATAATATGCACCAAAGATGGAATCACAGATCCCCTACCTGCCATTCCTATACTTTGCCCTAAGCCATATTCCCAAGTGCATTTTTATTGCAATCTAATTGCATCTTCTGAGAACTAAAACTCATGATTTCTTTTTTAGGATGACATACAAAAGATGGTTGCACGTATTTGCCAATATTTTTTTTTTTTTTTTTTTTTTGCAATCAAGGAGTTATAGATTTACTTTTTTTTTTATTTACTGGTTTATCTGTGCCATTAAAATAATGATAGAAATACTTAAGTAATTTTGCAATTGCATCAGTAATCTAAGTTTTTACAATTCACTCTATTGTCACATACAAGAAATAATTCTGCTTTTTAGATTGTTAAAAAAATATCAAAATAGCATTAACACAAAATATAATTAAATAAAAAAAAAATAATACAAGGCTAACAACCTCCCATACTTACAAATGAGATATTTTGGTTTTATGGAACATGAGGCATGTTCCCATAACAATGGAATCTCTCATTACTAAGAAGGGAAAATCAGGCTGTTACATTGTTCTCTATATTGTTGAACAGATATTCTTGTTTACAATTTATTGTAAAAAATCTTTTTAAATCATTAAAAGTACAAATATCCAAAGAACACTAACACTAAACAAAATAAATTAATAACAATATATCAGTAACCTGTTCTTGTTATTTACAAATAAGATTTTCTCTCATGTTAACATGAGAAATGCTTGCTTACTGAGATTGAATAATACCTCTTGTTATCATAACAATACACTATCTCATTAGTAAATAGAGAAGATTAGGTGGCATGACCAATAAAGTGACATTTTGCTTTATATTACAGATTACATAATTTAATGGATTGATTTATTTATAACTTTGTAATCTTAGAACTGTTCACTTGGTGTACTATTTACTCATAGGCAGGTGAAGCACATATAAAGACATTTAGATTTTAGTATTAAAGTATTTTTAAAAATTGTTTCTTACTATAGGTATTTTTTATAAATACTTGTGAATAATTTTTTTTAAAAATCAGTGATTGTCAACTCTTTTGGAGACTTCAAGATTTAAAAAAAAGAAAGAATTTTCCTTGCTGTTTACATTTTACTAAATATAGTCCAAGAGAAATCAGTTTTATAAGACTTAATTTACCTGTCTCTCTTTTTTGGTGGCCTGTACATGCCACCAAGGACATATTTCATATTTTTACACATTTCTATCGTGCAAATATTTTCTCTTTTCTATGCCAGTGCATTGTTTTGTGTATAAATCTTCCTTATGGTGGATTTTGCAAGTATGCAATTGTATTTGCCTTTTAAGAGGCATGGATTTAGTTATATGCTATATTATGTTAAGAATTGGTGTTTTACTTTTTTTTTAACATGATTGAAATTTCGACTAGATTAGAATTTTTATTTTTGAAAAAAAAAAAAAAGAAATAGTAATTGTTTAAGGATGTACATAAAATCAGTTTAACCCTTAACTCATCAGCGTTGTTTTAAGAGGGCATAAGTTGTCATATGCCCCTTTTTGCATGTTTTTTTTTCCATTTTGAAATGAACAAACTCATCTTCGTAAGAATGACAGACAATATTCTGACACAATATTTACTTTAAACTTTTATGAGGTTAGGCCACAATTTAAAAAAAAATTATCTGTAATTCAGTAAAAGAAAAAAAAAACAAATAGAATTCAGTTTCTCATTCTATATTTGGTATTGTGTGAATTGTGCATGTCATCCTGAATGGATTATTTTTTCTGTTGCATTTGATATATACTTACCCATACTAGAAAATAAATTGTTGTTGACATATTTATATAGAATTATTGAAACTATGCTGATTCCTTATTTTTAAAAGCCTGTAGTAGAAGAAAAGTGTATTATTACACATTTCTGTTTATTGGCATGTTTGAATGTTGGCATGTTTGTTCTTGTTGCAGTTTTTGTCTCTTTTTTTTTTTTTTTTTTTTTTTTTTTAATTTTAAGATTTTTTTTTTTTGTTGGAAATGTTTCAATTTGAATTTTTTAAAATATTTCTATTTAATGTTAAGGGTTTCAATGAAAATACTTTTTATTTGTTATTTAGTCATTTATATTTGATAATGCTTCATAATTAAAACATGTCTGAAGGTTTCAAGAGTTATCTTTACCATCATGCAAAAATATTTTTTAAAATCTGTAGCATAATTTAATATCTGAAAGTATTCTTTAAAATTATATCTTATTTCAAGAACACTTTATTACAGTATAGAAATAAACATATCCTAATATTTTCCAACTCTCTACAGAGATAACAGTTGGTTTTTCCTTTTTAAAATGTCTTTATTTTTAAACTGTTATAAAAGACAAAATCAATAATGCTGTCAAATTTTAAATGAAATTTATATATAAGAGGCATAAGTTAACATTCAATTGAAAGATTTTTATATTGTTTTCTGGAAATTTTCTAATTAAAAAAAAAAATTTAATCTCTTTTGTCTGGGAACAATATTTTTGAAGAAAAAAAATGTGTTTAACTTTTCCTCATTTTTTTTTTAGTCAGGCATAAAGGTCAAATAGGAATAAGAATCTAATATAAGAATATTATATAATTAGAAATTGGTAAAGGAATTATCATGAACTAGACTCTCCTCATCTATCTTTTGTCTGGGGCTTTTACATAAAAATTCTTTAAAAAAAAATATTTCCTCTAATTGAATAAATTAAATGAAACTTTTCAGTTACTAATTTTTGATTAGTTTCTTTTTCTCAAAAATTTTGAAATGTTTTTTTTTTCTTCTTTTTTTGCAGTTAATCATAGCACCAAATTCCCTGCTTATGAGAGAGTTGTTTTAGCTGATGGTATGCAGAAAAAAAATTCAATATTTCTTTTTTTTTTTTTTTTTATCTGACTTGATTTATTTGCTCCTAAAGGAATAACAAATTAGTCTTTTTATAAAATTTTGTTAAATCTAGTGACTTTTACCAATTATTAGGCTCAGTTTCTTAATATATGAATCAGAAATTAATTTCTCAAAATTTCAACTAAAAGAATATTTTAAATTTCTTTCATGCAATAGTTTCCTTAATCAATTTTAAATAAGGAAAAACTTAGTAGTTTAAAATAATTTTGGTATTTTTTTATATTAATTCCAATTTGCATAAACTGGTATTACTTAGTGTCCTCACAGACTTCTGAAATTTTTAAATTTTGGAGTAATTTAAATAAATTCTTTAAATTTTGAATTTGCATGAAGTTTATAAAAAACAGTTTAAGTACATAAAAGTATTTTTATAACACTTTATTTTATTACAATTAACATTTTTAAAAAGATTTTAATGATTTAAGTAAATTTTTAAAAATAAAAAAATATTTATGCTTAACATTGGGACTTTCTTACAAATCAAGTCAGATATCAAACTGAATCAATTTTATGACTTTACCATTTCAGGAGGATATGTTCGGCCTGTTGTTATATTTGGAGCTGTTGCAGATATTGCTAAAGACCGTCTTCTGCAGGACTTACCTGAGAAATTTGATTCACCACGTGAGTTTACTTCAATACATTTTTCAGCAAGGATTAGATGCTGGCTGTTAGTCTTTGCTCACTGAGATGAGGGGAGATTTTCTATCAAATTGGGGGATGAGACATATGACTAAATATTTTTTTTTTTTTAATAACTCTTCTTGGTCAAGCCAGGAACTTTTCAGCACCCACTTGTAAGTGAATACTAAGGGAAGGTTATAACATGTTTGGTTAGGAGTGGGTAGAATTATAAAAAAATTATAAAAAACCCAAAGACAAAATTAAGCCTGTGTGAGTAGTGTAACATTTATCAAGTGGAATTAGCAAGCTGAGTTCAAATTCTGATCTAGTCAATGGCATTCACTTTTACACGAATACCCTTAAGAAAGACATGAATCCATGTCTTCATTCTCTAGTTATGGGTTAAATAGTAGGGCAGACAGGGTTCTTGAGTCTTGGGTGGCAACCAGTCTAAGAAATGGAAAATTCTGAAATTCTGGCGAAATGGCAACAAAGAAACCATTACTCTATTTTCCCCAAGAGTCATGGTAATTCACAGACAATAAAGAAAATATGTCTCTGGAGAGCAATGATCACCTCCATCTTTAAGGAATATGGCATTAAAAAAAAAAGAAAAATTAGCAGTGGAAAATAGCTGAAAAATATGCAAGGGAAAGATTAAATGTTACATAGGCAATGTGAAAATATAGACTGCCAAGTTTGTTTGTTGTTGTTGTTGTTTTTTTGGTTTTTTTTTGTAAAAAAAAAAAAAAAATTGATTATTATTCAGGGAAGAATTTGCAATGAGAAAAAATAGACAAAAATTTGATGTTTTTAATTTTCAGGTGTGTTTTGAATGAGATTTTTATTTCAGTTATTTTATCCCTCCAATCTTATGTTGTTGCTTTTCTTACAGAGAAACATGGCAATGATGAGGATAACAAAAAAAATCGGACAGGTGTTGTGAAGCTGAGTGCCATAAATGGAATCATGACCCAGGTGAGTAAATGGTCAGGCTAGTTGATTACTGTAGGTATTATGTAATTAAGTTTGGTTGTTTTATTCCAGTTCACAGAGTTTCCTTTTGTCTCTGATATCTCCAGTTGAGACAGCTTGAAAAGAGATTGGCACCGTCAGGTCAGAGGTGGTGATGATTGGTTAATTACATTAGAAGATTAATTAATACCTGAGACACAGACTAATTTGCTGGAGGTCGATTTTGTTACTGAATGAATAATTAAACTATTTCATGTTGACTGACCTTTTTGGCTATTTTGGTAATAAAACTACCTGCTCTAAAGTTGATTCTAGCTCTAAACATCAATTATTTTCTTTTTTGCCTATTAAAGGCATTTGTTCATGGGTAGACCCACTTGTATGGAGACTACTTTTATAATAATAGTTTAATGAAAAGAAATGACTGAAAATGTAAAAGAAAATTGTGGTAGTGGACATGTACCATTTTCCTAAATGGTGACATTAGCTGTTTCCTTATAAAGAGGCATTCAATGTTCACTGACTGAGCAGCCAGTGCTTACTTTCAGTTGAAATTTATGCAATTTGGGGGGGGGGTGAGAGGTGGGGAAGGTGTCTCAAGTAACTGTCATTGCTCTTTCCATTATTGATTGGGGCTTCTTTCCTAACCTTTTGTTTGAAGTAGTGGAGAATGCCAACATCTTGAGTATAACATTTTCTCTTCAAGTTACATATACTATTCATTTAAGCTGTTGTTGATGCCGAAAGTACTCAAGTGATGTAGTTTCTATTATTTGGTAAAGTTCTTTGTATGTAATTCATTAGTACAGTCCAAGTTTTAAAGAAAGATGGTTCTCATTAAGACCTACATTGTTCATTTGCCATTTTAAAACATTGATCTAAGAAAGTGATTGTATACAGCTGAGAGTTTAGATATTTCTGAATGAGTTTGGCACCATGCATGGCATCCATTTTCCAATGCTGCCTATTTTAACTTTAATTCTTAGATGACTTCTTACTTTTGTTGTTGGTTGATTTTTTTTATCTAGTCTTTATTTATTAAAACTGATGAAAGAAAGAAACAGCAGAGAAATCTGTTATTTTCTTTGAATCACCCTAAGAGCATTGTAGAGTTTAAATTTTTTTTTTTTTAACAAGATTGTCTTAAAGCTTAACATTACTGTAATCTCTCACAGTCCCCCAAAACAGTTTGTTTTTTTTAAGAACCTTTTTAACTCATCTCTAAAGAATTTAGCTACAAGGTTTCTCACAAATCATAAGTATACTAAATAAAGGTTTCGGCACTAAAATTACCTACAGAAGTTGATGTGCTGTTTAAACAAGAACAAAAGAAACAAACATACGTAACATCTGTTCACCTTATAGAGAACAGATGTTATACTTTAAGACAAAAGGTCTGAAATGATGTGCATTTGTTTGAATCTTAAATTTAATTTATAGTAATTTTCATTTTAAAATTTTCCAATGAATACTACAATTTGTTTCTCAATTTATCTCCATAAAACTCCATGTAAAATACTTGGCAAAAGTGTCCTGACTTTTTAGAAATATTACACTTGTAAAAAAAAAAAAAAAATTAAAGAATAATTTAAGATACCTCTTTAAATAAATTCTTTTGATTTATTCCTTCAACTACACTTGTTTGATGACGATCTGATTTTTCCTCTCTTTCCAGAAAAAACATTGTCTTCTCGACATTACACCTGATTCTGTGGAAAAATTGAACTTTGCTCAGTATTATCCTATAGTGATCTTCATTGGCTCAGAAGGAAAAACTGCCATCAAAGATGTTCGATCTCGATGGGCAAAAAATTCTAGTAAAAACTTGAAGAAGCTCTATGAGGAATCAATGAAGCTGGAGAAATTCTATAATTACCTGTTCACAGGTGAGCAGTTCTACTTTGATTTTATAGGAATTCTTTTGAATTTCATTTACCATTTTATAAATTTGTCAGAATTTTTATTAATTTCCATTACTCTCAAACAATGTATTTACTGTGTTTAGTCTAATACAAGTCCAAATGGAGGAGGAGGAGGAAGTTTGTATTGCATTGCTCTTCCAAGAAAAGAGACCCTTTACTTAAGTTTCAAATCAGCATTTAGAAAGACTTGTACATTTATTATAAATTTATAAAAGACCAAAATGCCTCACATCAAAATTTTTGTGAATCCAGTTCAGTGATATTAGGGCAATAAATTGATCCTATCCAAAGTTTATTAATATTTCAAAAGCTAAATAAAGCATTAAGAGACAGGAAAATTTTGTTAGAAAGAAGAGTGCGCTGAACTCTTATGTAATATCAGTCCTTCTATATGACAGTATTTAAAGCTACACTCACAACACAGATGTAATGTGGCACACGGGTCAAGTTTAATATAGTTTAATCATCAGTACTGCAGAAAAATTCTCAAGCCCTCTCAGCACTTACTCTTTAGGGGATATCTCAGGCACTAGGTAATAACCTCAGCCCCCTCCTGAAGGAGAGGCATTGCCTGGGAGTATTGCCCACTGGATCTTGAGCTAATATTATTAGCAAAGGAGTTTGCTCCTCTGTGGTCCAGCCATATTAGACTTTGCTTGTATGACTGGCAGTGGATGCTGGACAATTTCCTCACAGATAAAGAGGAGACTTGAGGCAACAGAAATGTGGTTCTACAGAAGGATGATGAGAATATCATGGATGGTGTATGTGAACAATAAGGAAGTTTTAAAGAAAATGAAACAAAAAGAACTGAACTTTCTAGAATACATAATGAGGAAAGAGCGATTACTCACAGGATTTATTGAAGGCAATCAAAGATAGGGGGAAGAAATAGTAAGTAAACTATATAATGAGCTTGTGTAAATGGATGGAGAACATGGATAGTATGCAAACAGGCATTATTTAGAGCTACAAAGGAGAAGTCATGGAAAGCCATGATCAGCAATGTCCTGAATGGATATAATACATACAAGAAGTTGTGCAATGATCTTGCAGATCCTTAATAAATGGAGTTTTCCTTGGGTGCTTCAGAAATAAATTATTTGATTTTGTTTTCTTTGAAAATTAATTCAAAACTTAATTGAAACAGTTTTACATTTGAGCAGAAAAATAATTAAATTTATGCACATACAGAAATTTTTTTCATTACTCAGTATTATATTCTAGAAAAATTTCCCTCCTCTAAGTTAATTGGAATTGTAGGTGGATTCTATTGGTTTTAAACCTAAATAAGACACATTTACCATGTTTTCTTATGCATAGGTTTGGTTTGGTTTATTTATATTCAACCTCAATGGGTTATTTAATGCCGACAAAATCTTTTATTGCTGGTAATATTTTGTTTTGTCAAAAATCTGTTTCTGGTAATATATTTGACATTGTATTGCTGGTAATAATTTTTTTCAAAAAAGTATTGCTGGTAATAGTTAACTATTTGCCCATAGCTGGGACCCTAACAGGTGCTACCACCCCAGGCCTGGGTGGACCTGGGAACACCAGCAATTAAGAGGTGGTTCCACGCTCCTCAAAACCTCCTGATCAGAGGCCTTGCTGCTGGACATAGTTTAACGTCTTACCCAGGACGCGGATGTAGTTTGATGTCTTACCCAGGACGACTTGTGTATAATACAACCCTATGTTTCTGAAGTTAAAAATCGGGAATAAATTACATCCTTGAGTATAATACTATCCCATTGTATATCCATCCCTATATCATTTTCTTTGGGGTTTTTTAAAGTTGTACCATATTATTCACAAAAATCTCAATGTTGTCATTTTTCAGTGTTAATAAAAATGAACTGGATATTTAGCCATTGCATGTTTCTTCTAATTGCTGTTTCAAAACTTATTTTTGAGGCAAGCTGGTTTTTTGTAACATTAGTGTTACTAAAACATGACATATCTTGTGTACTCCTTTTATTAGTTTTTAATCAGTTTCAGTAAATTACCTGTTTTCAATTTTGCTGATTACCAAAGAACAAATGTTGCCAATATATTAAATACCTTTTGTAAACAATTGTTATCAATACCTCTCTTCCTTGTGTTTTATTATCTATTGTGCTGAGTGTATTTGCATTCTTGTTTCAAATAAGAGGGTTTTTTTTAAGCTGAGTAAAAATTTCTGAAAACGTGTACTTGTGTATAATATGACACCCCATTTTTGCCTTTAATTTTCTTCAAAATTTTCTTCTATGATACACAAGAAAATATGGTAGTCAAACAAGTTATCTTGAGGAGAGAAAAGTCTTTGTAAAATGCAGAGATTTAGTACAACTGGTAATAAATGTGCTCCACCAAAATTCTGATTATTAAACTCCTTACATAATACTTCTTGTTGCAGGCACTATAATCCACAATAGTAGTGATAGTTGGTATCGTAAACTTAAAGAACTCATTGAGGCACAGCAGAAGCATCAAATATGGATGTCAGAGAAGCCAGTAAGTATTGGCATATTAAAGCTATAAATATATTTCCCTTATGTTTCCATCCCAATGTATAGAAAATATTTGCTGCTTTTATTTTTTATCACTGTAAATTGAATATTTTCATTTTTATGTATGATTGTCTGTTTTTTTCTTCTCTTATAAATACAAAACCCTTTTGATTTATTTTCTTGTAAGACATTTTTTTGGCTTCTAAACATTATTGAATGTTGGATGTTAGATCTTTTGTTTGCCTTAAAGTACTCCCTCCTTTTTCTTTTTCTTTTTACTTGTGGATGTTTTGTGAATTTTTTTTTTTCTGTTCTTAGTTCTAAGTGTTGTTGCCATGAGTAGATAAGCTAAGCTTTAGTGTGGCACAAGGCTTAATAATGGAGCACTCGGTGAGAAATGAACTCACAATCACTCGTGAGACTAACTTGTTAACCATCACCCAGGCAGGCACACTTATTATTATTACAAGTATGAAACCAAGACTTAAGAACACAATTATGTTTTTCATTTACAGCTCAGTGATGATAAACATGATGACTTCCTCTTTCCTATGTCTACCCGCTTGAGTATGGTTGCTTCACCTGAAACTGAACATGCCCTCAACCGACCTGTGGATGACATGGACACATTACCTCTGAAGCAAGTACCATTGATGCGATCCTCTTCAGATCCAAGCGTAGCCACTGCTGATCGCATCCCAGCCATTCCTCCTTATCCTTCCCCACCTAGCTACAAACGAGATCAGCTTCAAAAGGTTTGGCAAAGTTTTGATAAAAACCAATATACTGAATGCTAATACTAAATTCAGGAATTTTTTTTTTTTAAAATTGTATCCACTCTGTTACACATGACTGCACATATTTAAGATTTTGCCGCTTTTTGTTGTATTTGAGCACTAAATGTGTAATCGCATATGTGTTATATTTGAACAAGCACTGGTCTTGTTTTTCTTCAGCATATTATGTCTCTATTTATTCTGATCTTATTTTCTCTAAGGAATATTTAATGTAACTTCTGTATTCAGTTACATCTTAAGTTATTTATTTTTTATCATTGATGTAGTCAATCAGAATTCTGCTATTGAAGTCAAAATTATAATCTATATTTTTATATTGACTTTTTAAAAAAATCCTTTAATATCTTATGAATTGTTATTTTCTTTTAATTTATATATTACAATATTAGATAAGATATATTTCTGATCAGGATTTTGTGATTGTTTTTTATCTTAAGCACTATCAGTATTTTTAAGTAAAAAAAAAAAGAAATAAAAAGAACTTATGTACATGACTACTAAATAATTTCAAAGTTATTTTAGGCATAATGAATTTATAGCAATGTGTAAAGTTTCATTTCAGCTGACTAGTATTCATATTGAATCTTAAATTTTGTTAATGTTATCAACACTTTTTTCTCACTTATTTTCTTTAAAACATTATTCCATAGTCTTCAAGGTACCAGAAAATGTTTTTATTCTACAAAAAGACAAACATCCTCTTAGGATAGATTTCTTGTCTAACCATATCACCATTATTATTTAACATCATAAAACAAATTTTTCAATAGCCTCCATATAAAAGAAGATTGAAACATACTTTTCAATCTCCATTTTGTAAATTGCCTGACCAGAATTTGGTGATGTAATGCTGACATTTAAACATAGCAGCTCCTTAGGTGATCATTGATCATACATTGATAAATATGAATATTGGAAAAGAAAATGTTATCAAAATTTGAAAAATAACAATTCATCTGGAAGCCTATTTCTTTAAATTTTGAAAGTGTTAAATGCTCAATACATAGCATCCAAAGTTAGGTTATATAAAAACATTACTTTCCCCTATTGTCAAATGTTGCCTTTTAGCATTGAACATTCAAGCATGATTTTATATACCAAATAGGTGGTGATGAATTTAATGTATCAATTTGTTGAAATATTAGCCTGTGAATTTGCTGGTGCTTAAAATGTAGTTATATTTCCCAAATGTATTGTTATGCTTCTGGAGAACAAATACTTTTCAAATTTGTATTTTTATTAAGCAAACTGTATTGTGCTTTTAATTTCTCTGGATTTACTGCTAATTCTATTTGTATTTTTTTGTAGTTTGTTTAGCAGTATTTGTTGATCCCTTGCTTTACAGCATGCTGGTTGCTAAAAAGAATCCAATTCTTACAAAATTTACTTTTAGTTACTATTGCATTAGATAAATATTATTTAAAAAGATTTTATATCTGTTAGCATGTCAATGTACCTGATTATTTTTTGTAAATTAAGCACATTTCTAAGAAAATGATAAGTCCCCTTTGTTTTTGTTGTCTTCATTTCGTATGCAATTTATGTTCTTCAGGATACAAGCCCTGCCCAGAGCAGCAGCTCTCCATATCCAAGTGAACAGGAACAGTCTCCGAGCAGATTTAAAGAAGGTAATAATTCATTTCTGAAAAGTAATAAAATATAGTGAAGAGTGTTGTACTTTATAACTTGAACAAATTTACTCTTTAAACTAGCTTCACTTTTCTCTCTAGAAATTAACTTTTAATTGTGCTATCCTATTATTGACAGATTTTTTCTTTCAATTTCTTTTCAAATTTTAGTTTATTTTACTAAAGACACTTCAGAAAACATTAAAAAATGTCCTGAAGATGTCAATTATAATTAATTTATTGTTATTTTTGAAAAGTAAAACATTTTGATTAAGATTTTTTGCTTAAAAATCTAACTTAATCATTTAGGGAAAAAAAAATAAGCTATCAATTTTTATTGGTTCATTGAATTGTTTTCAACTGGCAATCATTGTGTATTGTGCTCACTTTGTAGGTAATATTTGACACCATAAGCTACCAATAAGGAAATGGAATCTGCAAATTGAGTTTGAATTTCAGCTGAGGCTGTTTCACAGTAATGTTTAAGAAAAGCATTATTCCATTTCTCTTTGTACTCTTTATCATTGACATGTCTCTTGATGCCACAATTGTGATTTGGTCAGCACTTGATATAATGGTAATAAATGATCTAAACATCTATAATAAAAAGAAAACAGAAATACTTTCTGTAATGAATACAAGATATATTATTATACACAAGAAAATTATTTCTTACTTTCTTCTCCCAGTAAAATTTCAAAGTGAGTTTGCTTTTTCATCTTGCCAATTAATGTATATAAGCAGATATAAATATTAGTTGGAAGGGACTTTCAGGATATTCAAAATATAAAGTTCAAAGCAATAAGACTTCAATATAGTATTCCAACCATGTGACTTTGATTTGAATCTCATCCTGCTTGATTTGTCGAAGAGGCAACTTTTTAAAAAAAAATATCAGCCTAGGGAGATTATCTCAGTGTACAGCATTATTGGGAAGTGCTTGAAAACCACTCCATGTGTTGACCCAAGCCTTCTGAGTAAAATTGGGTAGATGAAACTGTTCTGAAGCCATTGGTAGTTGTGTGAGCACAAAGTCACAAGTCATCATGGCTTGAGCATACTGGCCTTGTTCAACCATTGATCATGCCAGATTATGCACCATAACTGTAATTAAGGTTTGCTCAGCATAATTGCAGTATAAGTCACAGGTTAACTCTGTTTTAAAAAAAAGAGTATATCTGAGTAGGTTTCTGCAACAAGAATTAAACACCTTACTAGACTGCCGGATACTTACTACGTAAGTTCTTAAGATAGTTTTCCTTTAAACTGTAGATATATTCTTGGGGATATGCTTGCACGCAAACAAGTTACTTTTCATGCAAAATTTAATGTAGGGGAGGTAATCCGTATTAAACCAACCGTGCTCTTATGGTTTTATAAAGAGAAAATTTTTACAGCATAGCAACTCACATTATTCTTTAACGAAATGTGATTCAGTTCTTAATTAAAAATTTGGAGAAAAAGATTTTTGAAAATAAGAATTTAAAAGGACTTTTTGTTTTCTTTTTTGTGTGTGTGTGTGTGTGTGTGTGTGTGTGTGATTTGGATATCAATTTTAAAAGATGAAAAGATGTTAAGTTGAAAGAAAAATGAGCTCCAAAACATTTCTGTTTGCAGATATGTATGGAAGTCGTCCAGAAGACCGATATTATCCATCCTATTATAGCCAGAACCTCCCAAGAGACTGGCCCAGCCACAGCAGAGCAAATATAGATCCATATGCCACATTGACGCCAAGCGAAAGACTACGCTCTCATTATGTGGATGAAGGCATGTTACTGGTTTATTACAATTTGATTAAATCTTTAAATTTTGCATTTATTTTCTGGTAGTAATGCTTTTACTTCAGTATAATTTTTCAGTCATTAAAGTGATTTCAATCGAGTGAAAATAATATTCTTTCTCTTGTTTTACCATTCATATTTAATTTAAACTTTGATAAAAGATGTCTTCATAAACAGATTGGCTATTTTCATTGTTAGTGATCACCAGATAAATCAATAGCTATTATTTTATTTAAAAAAAAAAAAAAATCAGCTATGATGGCATATTGGCCATACTCACCTAACCAATTCTTTTCTCCTTCAAAATGAGGAACCACTAATATGTACAGTATGCTAAGAAAAATCAAGCACATACTTATAGAATATACTGACTTTAAACATTGCCAAGAAAAAATTCTATAAAAAGGTAAGAGACATGAACAAGTTTTTCAGACAAACCAACCCAAATAACATCCTTAACTTTATAAAATAGGTGAGGCTTCAAACAAAGATTTAATCTCCCACAATTTAAAAAAACAAAAATAATAATTCTTAGAACATCTTTAACTAAAACCTAGAAACATTCTTACAAAGCATAAGTATACTAAATAAAATCTCTGCATTAAGATGACCTACATAGATTGATGTGCCATTAAACCAGAAAAAAAACAAACCAACTTGGGTCTTCAGTCATAGCGGACATTATCATTTTACTTTTTATTCATTAATTTATTTATTTGGTTTTTAGATCGCCATCCAAATCGAAGGTACAGAGATCCAACGCATGAAAGTTGGCAGCGGGATGAGTCACATAATCATCCACGTCACAATCCAGCATCATCACCCCCTGTGCATCCAGAGCAAAGCCCGTCACATGATCAAAAGGTAATTGTTCCTCAATCTAAGCTCCAGTATTTTTATTTTTTGTTTTTGGTATTTCTCTGTATTTATCATTTTTCCTCCTTGCATTTGTCTATAACTTGCATCAGTGCAGTTTTCCTATCATAGATATTTTTAATATTTATATTTGCTATTCTTTTCATTATAAATAAACAACATGCTTATGTCAGAGGGTATCCCCCAGACGAGGCTCTGCTAAAGGGCAGAGTCTCATTTTGGGAAACTGATTCCGTTTTTATGTGGACTATAGGCAATTTTTGCCTGAGCCTACAGTCTCAGATACCCTACTTTAAACTCAGTCTTGTGCCACATCTTGCTGCATGGGGCAGCAGGTAAGTAAATATAAATAAAAAAACATTAATCCATTACCATATCAAAGTGAATGTTGTTTTAAAATTTTTTGGCCGAGATTAGGATTAGATTTATTAAAAGTTGATTATAAAACTCTTAAATTCTGCTATTACAGTATTGTTAAAATAAACAAGAGTGTAAACTTTTAGTCACCACATAGTAGTTTCATTCTTATATTAAATCAAAGTTAAGGTTTCAGATTTGTTTTTATTTATCAAATTACATTCAATCTTCATATTTTCTTAATGATATTTTCTTTTCTCTTCTTTTGTAGATCTACAATGATTCTTCTTCATACAGTAGTGATTCTTATTCTCGCTATACCTCCAATCCAGTAAATAAACACGACGACAGCAAGCTCCAAGAGAAATTTGGATCTTTATTTATCTCAAAGCGCACTGAACGAAACATGCCTTCTTCCCACGACCCTTATCGCTTCACACGGAGCACTGCCAACCCTGTTAATGCAGTTAATGTTGACAAAGCTAAATTATCAGACCTGTCTGCAAAATATCGGTAAGTTACAGTTCTGTTAATTCCTTTTAACATATAATCTAGGAATATCTAAATATCTCAGGTACAAATGCAGCTTTTGTTTGTTTTTGTTTTTTTTTTTTTGTTTTTTTTTTTTAACTCTTGAAAATGACTTAATGATCAGATTATATTAGATACTTTTGAATGAAGTATTTTATGTATACAGGGGACTGCAGAAGTAGGTATACAGTAAATATTATTATATGCCAGTATTATGCCAGTATTTCTGCAATTCATTTAATACTAGAACTCATTTTATTCATTTTTAATATTTTTATTTTCATAATTTTTATTATCATACATTTATTATAATTTTTATTTTTTAATAAATAAGAATAATAATTTTTTTTGTTGCGGGTAAGGAAAAGTGTGTGACTGATGGGGGGAAAACAATTTGAACATTTGAGGGATTGATGTCTATTATTGATATGTTTGTATAATCAATATAATACATTTGTTTTGTTTTTCATTAATGTATACTTACTTTTATGTCCCCATGTGTGTGTGACAAAGTAGGAAAAAAAAATTTTCTAACACATTTTGTCCTTTGACTTCATCAGATTAAAGTGATGTTTTTGTTGATGTAACTACACATGAGCATGAAAGGGAGGGGGAATATAATAATGCAAACATTGGTTATAATTATGTGTAGATAGGAAATTTTTCTTTTTTTATAGATGTGTCTATCATCTAGCCAATTTCATTTAGTTTCTCTTTGTTGTTTTTTTTTATGCTTCTATAACTTTTGTTATTTAATGTTTCACATTGTGATAATAGAAGATCTGCCAAGAAAGGGGAAACATTGTAAGAACTTGGACATAAATTTACTATGGATGATCTAGCAATTAAAACACTTTCTATATACTTTTGTCTTAATAAATAACTTTCTCTTTTAATTAAAGTGGCCTTATATATATATATATATATATATATATATATTGGAGAAGATAGTATATAAATTGTTATATACCAGAACAATGTTATGAAAATTAATGACAAAGTTGGGGAAAAAATATTTGTGTGAGATATTTTGTCCTTTAGGACTTAATCAGACTACAGTGATGTTGTAGCTAATGTAACTACACATAAGCACAAAGGGGAGGGAGGAATATTTTAAAAAATGCTACTTTACTTAAAAGAGAAAGCAATTTATTAATATAGAAAGTGTTTTAATTGCTAGATCATCCAATATTTCCCTTTTCTTGGCAGATCTATTATGAGAATGTAAGAAAATTATTAACAAAAGTGATAAAAATATAAAAAAAACACAAACCAAAAGAAACTAAATGAAATTAGCTAGACTAGATACCCAGACACATCTATAAAAAAAAAATCATAATTTAAAAGTTTAAAATTTCAGCATCTCCACATTTTCAGCTTTTCCTATCTGTATAATTATAACCAACTTTAAAAAAAATATTCCCCATCTCCTTCATGTGCATATGTAGTTACATCAACAGAAACATCACTTTAGTCTGAAGTTCTAAATGATGAAACATGTCATTCAAAATCTTTTTCCAATTTGTCATTAATTATCTAATATATATTTCCTGTGCAATGCTGAAGTTCCTTAAGATCTTCATTTTAGAGAAAAAAAGTTTCTTTTATCAGCAGTTAAGTACTTGCAGATTGCAATAATGTGTCCATGTTTTGCTTGGCAAATGTTCTTTTTGTAACCTTGAAAGTTATCAAGCAGCAAAATAATTTTCTATTTTTCAGACTTGGCAATATTGATTTGAATTTTGAATTAACTATTTTAAGCTGGTCTACATAGCTATGTGCATTATTGTTGGCTATTTATAAAGAATCTATGATATATTCAAACAGCCTTGCTTCCCCCAAAATAGACATAATTGTGTGATTAATGTTTTGGCCTTTCATTGTACAGATCTTCTGATTATCAGCAATCCATTTTTATCACAAGTTGATAATCTAATGCAAAGATGATCCATTGAGCATTTGATTTTGTTATTTTTTTTATTGTGTATTTTTTTTTAATTTATGTACCTTTTGTTCCTTGTTCTGTGGAATGGATTCTCTTGAGCTTTTTATTTTTCCAGCCATTCTTAAATAATTTGAAATGATTCCAATTGATAAATTGAAGTTAGCAAATTCTAAGGTTTAGAGATGATTTTCAATCACAACTTTCAATTTTTTTTTTTTTTTTTTTTTTTTTTTTGTGGGGAATTTTGAGCTAAAATCTCCATTTTGTAAAATTTTTAAACCAAAATCAGCTTCATTTATTAAGAACATTGTCTCTAATTGATTACCTTCTAAGCATCCGATGAGGGGGTGTCCACCAAAAAAAATAAAAAAAAAAAAGGAAAGTAAAAATTACCCGTAAACGGCTTAAATAGATCTCTTTGCGTTGTGATTGGTTGTTGGTCAATCTCCAATCAAATGTGAGATTACGGGGTATTCTTATAAAAGTCAGCACAAACAAGCATTATTCTTAGAGGGCGTTTCAGAGTCTGATCAGCTCTGAAAGGGTCGATTTGGTGAGGTCAGTATGATGTTTGAAAGACCCGAAACTGTCCAATGATCCTTTTCTAGAACATCACTGACGACGCCCTCTAGCGCTAAAGGAGCGTATATTCAAAGGAGGGTTAAATTCTTTGTTTCTTCAGATCCATTATAGCAAAGCTTTAATTCATACAAGGATAAAACTTGAAAGACTGGAGATTAAAAACCTTTTTGCTTTGATGTGTGTAAAAAAGAAAAAAAAAATTATAATACTAATAATAATACTGATGAAACAAAAATAATACTCAAAAAATTTAAATTTCAAATCAAAAATTGTAAAATGCTAATCTTAAAAAACAATTTAATTTTGAATAGTTAATTATAAGATATTTATTTATAATGATGGTGGTAATTTATTTTCAAAATTTAGGTACACATTAGCATGTAGCTTTTGATTAGATTTTTTCCAGTTTGTTTTTGCAAAGGAATTAGGATGCTTTTGAAGCTTTGGGGGGGGGGGGGGGTGTTAAAAAAAAGCTCTTCCTTTTTATGGTCTTTATATAATATAGAGTAAAATTTTGAATGAAAACCTATCACTATAGATTTGTTAGACCGTAAATTCAAAGAAACACCAACAATATGCTTCATTCTCATGCTGTGTTCTTTATTTTCAAGGAAATAAAAATACAGTAACAAAGCAGTAGCAATAAAAAAAAAAAATAAAAAAAAAAGGTTCTATGCTATATTTTTTCACTTTGTACAGGAAAGAAGAAGTTAAAATCAAAACTGGTGTGAAGTCTGGCTTACCATTGAATACAATTGCTGATGAGAGTACAGTAGAGAAACAAGGCACAGGAAGTAATTCTCCTGTTGCTTTCAACCAAACATCTACTCAAGAATTTCACAAAAAGCCATTCAAGAAGGAACCACCCCCTGTGCCTATAAAAACATACACATTACGAGAACGGGGGTTGAGTTCCAGTGAACTGAACAAATTGAAAAATTATGAGAATCCTATGCGGTAAGACTTAAGAAGCCATTAGATGTGCAGAGTAATAACAAACATATTTAATATATTTATTGTTTATATGTTGTTTTTATAGATACAAATATTTAAGTAAATGCTCTGTTTATAATAAACTTTTACTGGCCTGGATGTCAGAAATTTCATAGAAAATGTGTCCTCTGACAGGAATCGAACCTGTATCCTACATGGAACCATCATATAGCCTGACATGCTATACCATTTTGCTACAGAGGAAGCATCTGGTTAGCAAGGTCGAATTACTGCTTTTAAACTACAAATTTCCTGGACATTCAGGCCGGTAAATGTTGTTAATACTGTTTATTATAAACAGAGCATTTACTTAAATATTTGTACCTATAAAAATAATGTATAAACAATGAATATATTAAATAATTGTCGGACTTATTTCATAATATAATAACAACCATAGTAATAATAATAATTTTTAGTTATAATTATATAAAATATAACCAAGGCCTTTTGATTGGCTTTAATTTTACTGCTTAAGCTGCTTGCTAATCTTGAGGGAGCCACATAGTTACTAAATGTAAGAAAAATGGTTTAAAGCTTCTTTCACTCACATATTGCAAAACTAGTTCTCACCTACACAGCCTTATTTTGCTAATTTGGTATTTTTTATTTTTTTAAACTCTAATAGATGCCTTTTAGTTTTCTTATTTGAACTTACTTTCAATGAAATTGTTTATTTTTTCACTAATACTCAAACAAATTATCCCAGAAATTAATGTTATGTAATTTTGTTTATATCTAATATATAATTCTTAATCAAGGCCGATCTCAGTTGGAATCACAAAGTCATTGTAAACTCTACGATCCTTTCCTCAGTTGCATAGTATATGCTTCTCCAGGCTTACATGTAGTTTTGTATTCAGAGTTATCCTTCTCCTAGATTGTTAAGGCTGAAGAGCCCAGTCTGTCCTACTATTTAACCCAAATTTAGGGGGTTCATGAATTCATAACTTTTCCAAGAGTATTTGAGTGAAAGTGAATGCAACGAAACTCAACTGGAATGCAAACTCTGCTCTCTGATTTCTCATTCAGAGTTGCTATCCATTATACCACCTGGACATTGATTATACCACTTGGACATCTATAACTTTCAAAGTTCTGCTCAAAACTGAAAATTAATTAACCCATTACTGGCCACTTTAAATCTGGCATTAATCATAGGGTTCTAAGAATAAAAAAAAAAAAAAAATTTAAGTATCTACTATCAACATTAATTACAGGTTTATATAAAAAAAATCTAGTGTTAATGGGTTGGTGGACATTAATAAGTCAAATATTTATGTAGTTGTATATACACACAAATATGTAAAACTATAGCACCAATTAAATGCAGTTTTATCATTTATATCTTCCAGCAGGTGTTTTAGATCTTAGCAGTTGTCATTTAATGAGAAGTAATTTGCATATTTAGCTTTAAAAATTAAATTTTGAAAATAATTGCTTTGTTATTAATTTCCAATCTGGTCTCTTGTAAATTTTATAAATAATTGTTTTGTTGATGGTATATATATATATATATATATATATATATATATATATATATATATATATATATATATATTACTGAGTTATTCAAATAGTCATTTTCTGCCCTGAAAGTAGTAACCACCTTAGCATTTAGATCACAGTTTGAGATAAAGGGAAGTAAGCAGTGTTGATATTTTTAATAGTATATTTTGAAAATCTAATAAATTATGTGTTATAAAATAAAGGACTACCGAAATATTGAATGGCCTTGATGATAATTCCACTAATGCCATTTTATATGGCATACACAAATCTCTTAAATCACTGTACAGCACAAAAGAGCAAAGGAAATGGTCTTGGCTCATCAATGCCAGCTATCTTTGCTAGTTTGAAATAATATTTTTTATAAGATCATTTGCAGATATCATTTCAAGCTTTGATTCAGGATGTCTTGAATTTTTATGCTATTATCAACTTACCTTTATCATTCTGTATGTGACATGGAGGCATGGTGGAGTAATGGATAGCAGCTCAGATTGAGGAATCGTAGAGCTGAGTTCAAATTCCAGTTGAATCCATTACATTCACTTATGTGCTAATACCCTTGGGAAAAGTATGAATCCTCTTCTTCTCCTCTCTGCTATGGGTAAATAGCAGGACAGACTGGGTTCTAGAGCCTTGGATGGCAACTGGTCTACTGCAGAAAGAAATGGCAACCTACTGTGGGAAAAAAATCTGCCTCGTCAGTCATGTATCAAAAGATACATGATCGCCTATGCGTGTATCACACATGGCACATAACTGACTGACTGACATGACTTCATTTGCTGTACAAAAAGTTTATCCTGCCACTGAAGGTGACTCTGATCCCTGAACAATAGTGTGTTTGAATTTCATAGTTATGTTGTCATAACCTGTTATGGAAACAGGAGTGAGTAAGGATAATGCAATTGATAGGCATTAAAAAAGAATGCAATGAAAAGGGAAGTAATATTAATAATGCAGAGTGCTAAAGGTTTAAAATAAATCTGTATATAAATTGGTTATAAAGCCAAATCTATTTTTTGTATTCATAATATTGTCAATTACTTTGTGTTAACTTTAATTACTCAGTGCAAAATTAGCTTCCTAATCTTCAAAGTCGTATCTAAATATTCATTAAGTTTTCGTGAGGTCTTTAAATAATGAATCTAGGTTTAATTGGGCCAAGGAATGTTTAATTGTTCAGGAATTTTTTTTTTTCTATTATTAAATGAGGACTATTGCCATATAATTTTCCAGTTTTGATAGAGTTCAAAAGTGTTTACACAACCTTGTGGGTGATAAATTATTTTCCATCGTATAACTCCTTACCCACAGATGAAACACTGCAAGCCTCTTGCTACTCTATTGCTATTTCCAGACAAATGTTCTGACTAGCTACATCCTTTAGTTCTACCAACTCTGACCTTCACAGCTAAGACCTGTCATGCCACAAACACAGAGTCAAATCATTCTCATTCCCTCTGTATTCCCTTACTAAGAAGGAAGTTGCATTTGGACAGCTTCTTTCTAAGAACTGCTACTCTGTGGAACACACTTCTGAAACGTTGTGTTCATGATCACTACAATCTTAACCTTTCCAAGTCTAGGATAACCATTATCTTTCTTACATATCCCTATAAATTGCACTTCTTACCTCCTCCGGTAACTATCAACATGGGTGGCTCTTGTATTGGGTGAAAAATTAGTAAAACAAATAAAATCTCTATCAAAATCATAGTGGTGTTCCTTTTCAAATGAAAACTTGTTTTTATTATCTAGATTGTTATTTTTACCTCTGTCCCATAATAGTTTTTATATGTTGTATATAAAATATGTATACAAATTTCACAACTCTGATGGAACAGTTAGTAATTTATTTTCATAGTCTGCAAGTTTTTTTAATTTTTATTTTCTTAACATCTTTTATGAGAAAGGTTAATAAAATAAAAAGATCAATTTATCTCTTAAATGGGTTGGATATTATCTATTTGAAATTATCAATGAATATATTAAAAAAAAAAAAAAGTTATCCCCCCCACACACACACACCAACACTCCCGCCCCCACCCATTTCACCATTAAATATCTTTTTCTGTTATGTATGAAAGGTTTTTGCACATTTTCAAAATTTATCTTCACCTTTTATTCATTTCTCTCTCTCTCTCTCTCTGGGATGACTCTTGCCTTCTCATTAACAAAACTAACTTGAATATTTGTTTCCTGCTTGTATATTTCTTTGCAAAAATTAGCTTTTTTTTATAAAACTTCTTTTCATCATTTCCTTCAATATTTTGATTATTCAGTGGAAGATATTTATTCTTTAGAAAACATTCAATAAATTAGTAGGAGAGGAGTAAAAAAAACTTCTTGGGGCAGGGATTTGACTGCACTCTGGATTGTAAAATCCTTTCCTCTTATTTTACCAATATTATATATTCTTTGTACATTTAACAGTAATAAGAAATAAGGCAGTCTGAGATAATTATCTGTAAAATTCTTAATCACTAAATGTGGATAATGTGCTTTTTCTTTTATCTTCAATACAAATAATTTCACTGATTACAAAATTCTTAACTGAGCACATTGATCTTTGAGTATTTCAAATTTTCTTCCTTTTCCACGTTAATATTTTTTCTTTTTACACTTTTCACCTTTTTAAGGCTTAGTTAGAACTGTTTTATGTCCTACGCTTTTTTTTTTATAAATTTTAATATATTTTTTCTATATTACAGACTAATATTTTGTATTTTTTTCTTTTTATAATTTAAGTATATATATTTGGTATTAACCAAAATCAGAGTCGGTATTCAATTGGTTTAAATATTGCTTTTAAATGTTTTTTCTTTTCTTTTTTCTTTTTTTTTTTATACAGAACTTCAGCCACAGTGTGTGACATATGCACCACTCTTTTTTTTTTTTTTCTTTTTTATTGCAAATTTTTTTTTGTTTTATTCTCTTGATGTAAATATCAATTTGATCATAAGACACATTCTTAAATATTTTATTTTTTTTAATAACCTAAAACTAATTTTTTTTCTTTTTTCTACAGCACCTACAGTGGACGGGAATATAACCCAGCTCAAGCTTACAGGGTTGATCACATACGCACATCAATAGCGTCCAGAACTGACCTTCATCCAGTTGGTCCTCGGAGCACACACGAATCCCCACATCCGGCTGCTCTAAACAGCATCACGGATCCTGTTGGTTCGCCGTCTTCCAAGGCACACCTCAATGGAAGTGCCATCAAAGGTCATTACAACAGCATGGACAGTCCTCAGATGATGACCGAGGCAAAACGCAAAGACTCATACCACCAAAGCCCCACCATTGCTGCTGCTGCCGCCACTGCTACAGGCACACCCGCAGTTCCTGCTCCACACCATGAGAACCATTATAGGGACAAGTACCAAACGGACTCTGACTATAATAACCCGAGGTCATTCTCTAACTGCACTTACATGGACCACCCAAATATGGAGCGCTACCCTCCTCCTCCTCCTCCTCCTCCCCCTGAGCAGATCTACTGCAAATCAAATGATGTAGCTAAATTTGGAAGAGAATCAAATTATGGAAGCCCCGCTAACCGACCCAGGTGAGAATAATAATAATAATCTTGCCAGTTCTCTCAGCGTAATAATAATAATAATTGTAGTAAAAGCAAAAGTATTTCTGCTTTGATTGAAACCAGGCATTTTGTGTCAAATAATATGAGCAAAAGATTGAATTTGTATGCGTGGTATTTATAAAATATAAATAAAACCCTAACTTCTGTGCAACTTGTGTGTGTGTCTCTGCTTCTTTACTGATACACTTTATGTGCATGATCTGAAATCAGCTGAGTTAGAAAACATGGACACACACACTTTTTGTTTTTATTAAAGTAAATGGAAGTATAAGCAAAGTGGAAAAGATTATAAGCAAAAGTGGAGGAAAGCGAGTTCTTTTAAAAATGACAATTATGTGAATCCATTAAGGACAATCATACATGGTAATTGCTACATAATCTTTAGAAGATCTTGAAAGATGAAAAATAATAAACTAAATTAT
>CAHIKZ030002711.1:1210000-1235000 GCA_903632075.3 Acanthosepion pharaonis | reverse complement strand
GTAATTCAACTAGTTTTATCAGGTCATCCCATAAGTTCTGTCCGAATTTTGAATAAAGAAAACAAGTGATCAAATGTTACATTTAATTACAGATTCAATCAACAATGTATTTTCCCTGATTATCTATGACTTCCTTCCATCTATTAACAAGCTTACTAATTCCATTACTGTAAAATTCTTTTGGCTTTGATTTGAAGAACTCACAAATGTCAGTTTTAACCTCTTCCTGTGTTACAAAAGCTGTTTCTTCCAAATGATTCTGTAAGCTACAAAACAAATGGTAGTCTAAAGGAGCAAGATCGGGAGAATAAAGTGGATGAGGAATTTTCTCCCAACCAAGTTGTTCGATCTTTTGTGACGTGATTCTTGCTGTGTGGGGTTACGCATTGTCCTGATGAAACATCACCTCTTTTCAATTCACTAGAGCTGGTCTTTTTTTCCTCAAAGCTTGGTTCAAATGCTCTAATTGCTGACAGTATATTTGAGCATTAATTGTTGCATTAAGTGGTAATAATTCAAAGTGAATTATTCCTAGGCGATCCCACCAGATTGAAAGAACATTTTGCCCATGAAGTTCCCTTCCCTTCTCGGCTGTGGCTGGGGTCCTTCCCCTTTACCAAGCCACTGTCTACAATGCTTAACATTTCGATAAAAGATCCATTTTTCATTGCCAGTCACAAGTCTATCCAAAAAAGGTGAAACAAGTTGGCGAGAATGGAGAGAAGAGCAGATGTCAACTTGGGATTTGAGGTTGTTTTCAGACAATTCATGAGGCATCCATTTTCCAAGTTTAGGAACTTTTCCAAGTTGTTGAGGATGATGATGATGAACAGTTGTATTGTTTGAACTGAGAACCACTGCCAATTCCTCAACTGATAAAGCAGGATTTTCTTCAAGAGCTGCTTCAAGAAGCTTTTCATCAAACTCAACTGGACGTCCGGTTCAATCTTCATCTTCAAGGGTGAAATCTCCACCTCAGAATTTTGCAAACCATCTTCTGCAAGTTCTTTCATTCACACATTCCTCTTCATAAACTGAGTGAATGTTTTTAGCCGCTTCGGCTGCTGAGTTTCCTTTCTTGAACTCATAAAGCATTATGTGCCTCAAATGATTCTTGGGTACTTCTGGGTTTTAATCAAACAAAATTTAATTTTATTGTTCTCTGAAATAAAATTTGATCAGCTTAAATGCATCTAAACATAAAAATAATGTTCAGCTCCATTAGACATTATAAAATACTCTTTAAATTTTGTTCATTTTAACAAAAAGTTAAAATTCGGACAGAACTGATGAGATGACCTGATATATATAAGTGAAATTGACAAAACCTTAAGATGGAAACTTAATTTGATAAAGTAAACATTTTTTTCTTTTTTAAAGCTGTATTTTAAAATTACCCACATGTTTGCATAAAGGCAAGAACAAAAATTCAGGTTCAGTTTAGCAGTTGAACATTTGGTGTCATAATGTTGAACTTCATTTTTGGATTATATGTACATTGTAAAAAGAGCCCTAATACAATCTAAAAGGGAAAAATGTAATCTTTGCAAAAACTAAGACAAACTACACTAGAAAAAAAAAGCTTTGTAAAATATCCTTTTAGCTTAAACAGATCTTTCCCATATAAGGACACCATTAAACATATTTTACCTTCCATTGGCATAATGTTCTTTAAGGACCATAATGTTAAACTGAAAATCAATTTAACCTTTTAAACATTTAACTTGACCTTTAATATAAATGTTAGAACATGCAAAAAAGACATGAAAAGAAAATGGCTTTTCTTCACTGAAGCCAGTCTCACGTTTGTAAATGCATTGATCTCAAAGATATGGCTTTTTCCAAGCTTCAATGTATATACTTCTGACACTGAATTAATACCACTTTTATTAAATAGTGGAGTCAGACATGAAGCAAATGAAACATAAAAATATTATGAAAAACAAAATATGTAAGAAATGCTTTGATTACCAGCAAATATCCAAGATAGCCATTCTTGCTTATGTATCACTAAAAGCTATTCTACTGCAAAACAGATTTTTATTAAAATTGGTAAATTGCTGAGAAAAATAAAACATTTTTATTTGATGTAACAATTCCCAAGATGGTTTTATTAATTTTCAGTTTGACTAAATGATCAGGTAATGTGGACACGGTTTTGGTAGAGGAGAGAGAATTTTCTTATTTAATTTTGTTTGTTCCATGATTGATTTTATTTAAGTGTATTCATTTTTGAATGAGTAAATGTATATTTTGACTTCTAATCATCTTTTGCTAGCAGTCTGACTAAAAATTTGGACTTATTTTTATACATATCTTGTCATATTTCTTGTACTTTCTTTTTTTTTACAAAAAAAAAAGTACAAATGTTAATTCCCTACTCAATTCTATTTTGATAGAGGATATTTGAAGTTATACTAAGTTAAATCTTAATAGATAACATCATACTGTCAGTTCCAACAAAATACATATATTTCATGTCAATTCTACATCTGGAACTCCACTGCATTCTTATTATTCTTAATTTCATCTTATTTTTATTTTTCCTTCTATTTTTTTATCCCTATTTTCTTATATGCAACATTTCTGCCTAAAATTTTATTTACTTTATTTTTTTTTTTCCCTCAATAGGAGTAGATAGGTTCACCTATTTTTCAGGTCACACTTCTCGCCAGTGTTTTGAACAGGAGTAAAGGTTTATTCCTTGATTCCTGCTTAGGATTGGATTTTCAGATTCTTTTAAAGTCTACTTTAACTCTATATTTTTGCTTCAGGTGAATTGATAAGAAAAAGAAGCAAAAAAAAAAAAGTATTATCGTCCTTAAAAAACACCATACCAATAGAAGGCACAATCTGTCAAATGATGGTATCTTTGTTCGATAAAGATTTGGTTAAGCTAAAGAATTTTTTTTCTAATAATTTTTTTTCTTGGCAGTCCTGCTGTTCATGAAAATTACATCCTTGTTTTGGTTTGTACTTCATTCATTGAGAAAATTACATATGATTAAAAAAAAAAAAAATAGAGGAAAAAAAAAAACAAAGACAATGAAGTTTAATTATTTTCTATAAAAAAAAATAAAAAATTATGGTTTACAATACTTTAAAACAATGCCACCAAGAATTATTTTCTTAATCTAACAAATGTATTGAATTATAAAATCAATCAACATTTGTAAGATCTTTAGCTATCATCCGAGTCATGAAGCTTGATGACTAAAAAACAGGAAATACAAACAAAAGGGAAAAAAAAAATTATTTTTAAAGAAATCTTTTTCTTTTTATGGTTTTATTAGTAAATCTGATTCTTTAACTCTCTTCCATATCCTTTCGATCTTTACTTTATCCTCCACATCACTGTTAAATGGCAGAAAAGAGATAAGTCCAGACTGAAGTATTACATCATCTTGTTGGTCATTAAGGTGTTTTACCTGTAAAGAGTAAAAAAAAAATAAAATAAATATTAATAAAAGTAGAAAGTTAAAACTTAGAAAAGAGTACAAATTTTTTTTTTTTTTTTAAATTTATGTGAGTTGTATTTTTGTTTGAAAATTTGTGTAAACAAGTTCTTGGAGAAGAGATATTACAAATATTGAAGAAAAATGTCTGCTTACTTGTTTCCTTACATACTGGACCATCAGCTCAAGCAAGTGTGGCTCAGCCACTTTGTCTTCAAAAAAGATTCTCCATAAAGAACTGGCCAAAACACGATCATCACTTAATAAACCCTAAAAAAAGGTGAGGGGGAAAAAAATAACGACTTGAACATTCGGAAAATAAATGATTCAGTAATTGCAATAAAATAATAAAAACAAATATTTCCTCTTTGATAAAATACCTCCAAAAATGTTTGTACATGATATGAAGTGTAGTTGATTTTATTGAAGCGACACCAATATGGTTTTACCAATGAGATTAATATAGATTGAACATGTGAGCAATGAGGAAGTTTTATGAGTAGGAACTGAAAGGAAATTAATATTTATAATCAACTGAAATTTGGGGGATATACAATGAGGTAAGAGAGCTCAGTTTTGATTCGTTTTATGGCTTATCAACCTCAGTGGGTTGCCAACAAGATTTTTATTGCTGATAATATTTTTTTTCAAAAATGTATTGATGGTATTAAAACCTATTTTTATACTTTCATAGTGTTTTGACCCCAATTTGGGGGTTAACTATTTGCTCATAGCTGGGATCCTAACAGGTTTAGTTTGGTTTATGGCATATCAACCTCAATGGGTTATCTAATACCAACAAGATTTTTATCGCTGTAATAATTTTTCTAAAAATGTATTGATGGTAATATTTTTTTTTTTCAAAAATTTATTGCTGGTAATAATTTTCTTACAAAGCATTGCTGGTATAAAAACATTTTTACACTTTCATAGTTTGTGGGTTAACTATTTGCCCATAGCTGGGACCCTGATAGGTGCAACCACCCCAGGTAAGGTTGGGGGTGGGGGTGGGCTCTCATTTCCTCCTGAAATGAGGTCTGAAATGGATCCAAAAGAGATGGTCCTACTTAGTGCAGACATTTTTTGTTGGACTTGTCCATATATTGTGTTAAAAGACAGGTCCTCACAGAACAGACATGGTCCATTTATGCTATAATTAAATTTTGTTTTAGATTGTTCAGACTGTTGTCCTCATCTTTATTGAATATAGGCATGCTCCAGCAGGTGATATATGTATCAGAACCAAAACACTTTTTTAGAAGAATATAATTCTAATATTTCAGTTATTTCCCCTTTAGTAACTCAACTCGCCAAGATTTTTGTTCCCTCTGAAGAAGATATGGTTATGTGCTGCTTTTTATCCACTGGGCCAGTGTCATTGGGGAAACAATTGGACAAATAATAGGTATCATGTATTTCTATTTGCCAAAAGTATGCATTTTCAGGGATTCTAAAAGTCTGAGAATTTTTTTTACATTCAATGTTTGACCAGATGACATATATATGCCATCATATGTTAAAATTGATGACACCAATGTTCTTTAATGGTTTAGAGAAATATTTTTGTTTAGTTTAATATTCAGAAACACTGAACATAAACAAAAATAAACTTGTTTTTATTTTAGGTAAATGAGGAGAACTGCAAGTGTCACTTTCTTGGCAGAAAACAATGCCAGATTAATCTGTTGGAGGTCTTAGTTTAAAGACAATGTTCATTTGAGTACTTTCAACAAGTCATAATGAATTCAATTTGTTTGAAGAGTCACCTCTGTGTCAAGAAATATGTTTAACAATTCCATCAGTGGTGTGGCACAGTATATGATTCTTTGTCAGGATTATCTTTTTGTTATTGCTTCCATTGTCTATTAATGGGGAAAGTCATGATTAAAACCCCATTCTTTGGAATTTGCACGTTTCAGAGGGTCAATTTCATAACTTACAGGTTTCCTTCTTTTAAAGCCATTTTTAATCGATATGAGAAAGTGATTGTTGTTGAATTTTCTGAAATGTTTGGTGCCAACATGACATCCATATGAAAGTTCCAAATAAGGCTATTTAAGAACATGACTAAAGTTCTTAGGTTAATATTTTAGTTTTGTAGCAAATTTAGTACTGTGTGTTCAATTTATCAATAAATTATCCATACACTGAAGTATTTGAAATGTTTGGTATTTACAATTCATTAATTTTTATGTGGATTCAGAGAGGCCATCACTGCTTTAATTGCAGATCATAGTGTTCATGGAATACTTGATAGAGGATGCTGATTTTCTTGTTCAAGACCATGAATACTATATCATCAAATAGGCCTTCTTGTCATTATCATCAGTAAATTGAAGGAACAACAAGCCTGGGGATTCTATGAAATGCTTAATGATCACCATCTTTCACATTTGTGCAGGGGGATGGGGTTAATGAGGTCAACTGTTTCCATATAGGGGTCCTCACCAGACATGTATGGTTTTGTGGACCAACATGGCTCCTCTATTAGATCTAGGCATTCAGTAGTATCAGAGCTTGGAAGAATATAATTCTAATATATGAGAAGAAGATATGGTTATGTGCTGCTACAAGGTTGAATAACATTTGTTCAGAACGAAAAAGTTAGGTAATGAGGAGATTTGAAAACAATGAGAGCTTAAAGACAATGTTCATTAGTACCATTAATGAATTCAATTGAGATTGGGTTTGTTATTATTGCATTGTCAAATGCATGATAAAACCCCATTTTTGAATACAAATGCAAATCGAGAAATTTGTTGTTGAATTTTTACAACTTAATCAGTGGTTTAAATTATGGCATTGTTGAAACACTGGTTCTCCAAAAAAGTTAAGCAACATCAAGCCTGGTCAGTATGATGAGTGAACTTAAGAATACCAGGTGCTGTTTGATAAGTGTGTGAGGTAATGAATAACTTTAAATTTGAGAGCCAAGCCCAATTCTTTGATTGAGACATTAAAAAAATCAAATCAAAAAGTCAATTGCAGTGTTTAAATACTTTGATGATTGTTGAAATCAATTTTTAGGATTTTTGATTTTTTGTTTTTTTTAACACAATGTTGAAAAACAGATTGATAGAGTTCAAACTACAGAGACAAATTGAAGTAAGAATTAAGGTGTTATCAAATTCAGAATCAATGCTTTCCTTCTTTGCATAGAAAATGTATTTCTATAAATGTAATGATATAGGATAATGCTCATTAAATAAGCTGATATTGGAAGAATAACACTTTAATTGATCATGACAGATCAATGCTCATGGTCAGTCAGTTATGTGCCATACGTGATACACGCTTTTGATACATGACTGACTAGGCAGATTTTTCTCCTGCAGTAGGTTGCCATTTCTTTCTGTGGTAGACCAGTTGCCATTCAAAGCTATAGAACCCAGTCTGTTATGCTATTTACCCATAGCTGGAGGGAAAAGAAGAGGATTCATACCTTTCCCAAGGGTATTAGCACGTAAGTGAATGTAATGGATTTAATTGGAATTCGAACTCGGCTCTGATTCCTCAATCCAAGCCGCTATTCATTACTCCACCATGCCTCCCGCTTTTCTAATTAAGCTGGTAGGAAGGAGGAGTTCAAACTCCATAAAAGAATAACATTTTTTGGGTGGGAGGTGATTTTTTTTTTTGCCAGGTAGTCAGTCCACCCTAGTGAGCATTACAAGGGGAGCTCTATTTGACACTTTTCTCTTTTTCTAAAGTCTGGTATCAGAAATCTAATTGTTGAAGCATATGAATAAACCAAAATGATTCCTTTAACTGTTTTTATTTGTAATTTTTTGACAATGGGTTTACTTTTTGATCACATTACATTTTCTTTTCCATCATACCACAGTGATCACATAAGAACCAGCATTTAAAACCTAACCAGGTGCTGGCCCAAGGCCTAAAACTATATAAACTCCCTTTTACTCTGTGACATCATTGAAATTTGGGTGTTACTCTCATTTGTTTAGAGTCAACTAGCAAACAATGGCCCAAAATTTGGGCGAGTAATTAAATTAGCGAGTAGTTATAGAAAGTATACTCTTGGGCATCAAAATCAATGGTGACTCCCATTTATAAAATCCATTCATTAATTGTATCTACACTATTATTGTATTAATAATTTACAGTGGAATAAAAAAAAAATATTTCTTAGAATTCCCATAAATTGTTGGCATATGGACACATCCTTGGATTTTCTTTAGTTTGGTGGTCATCATGGTATTACACATACTTTGGAGGTTATCAGAATTTGTTTAACAACAGTATTTTTTCTTTTCTCTCAAATTGTGACATAATTAACCTTCAAAAGCATTATGAATACAATCTAAATATTAAAAAAAAATGAAAAAAAAAAGTTAAATGCCTCCTCTTTTGGTCAATCAAACTAAATGGCAGCTAACTTAGAAAATTCCAAAGAACTACTAAATGTCAACCTGCTGGGTGTGGTCTGCTAATTTGTTTTTTTTATTCATTTCCTTTTTGTACTTTGCTTTCTCCATACAATTTTACTGCACTTTTTATTTTATTTCTACTTACTTTGCACAAAGAAAAAAATAATGCAATTGAAAATCATTTCTGTTCTGAGAATGATGAAAATAAGTATAAAATATTAGCAAAATAACTATAGTTGGTTAATCAAATATTGATAACTGACACAGAGTCTTCCAAGTTACTTTCAACTCTTGCATTTTAAAATTGTCTGATAGACAAATTGATATTGTTTCCTCTTTCAATTTGTTACTATTAGATTCAACAGACATAGTTTTTCTTCTGAAAAGTCTGCAAACAGAACATTACAATTTTTTTCATAATTCAGAAGTCCATACCTCATCATAGTTGAAGATAGCGGCGTTGAAATGATAATTAAGAAGTTTTAATTCTTCTTGTCGAGATGGTGATCTCTGGAAAAAATGATTGATAAATTTGTTTTTTATTATTTCATTGCAATAAATCTAAGATGCATGGGGTTACTGAATCTGAAAGCATATGAATGAGAAAAACATTAAGAAGAGAGAACAATAAAAGAACAGAAATTAAGACAGAAGATAATGATTGATATTGCATTTAAATTTTGGAAGATCAAAGTTGACAGGGAAGCAAGAAGCCAGAAGAGAGTTCCACATCTGAGAAGTGCACTATAAGAAACTTAGCATAAAACTCATGGTTATATCCAGCAATTTCAGATGTAAAATGACAAGACCTTGCTGCCAATCTAGTACTACACTTAAATTCATAAAGTCTACATACCATAGAGGAAAGTTTAGCAGAACAATTACCATGAAAGTATTTATAGAAAAGGCTCAGGAAAGCTATGTTATGGCAGTGGGAAAGTAACTGAAGCCAAGATGTCAGGACCAATAACACTTCTTTGGATTTTATGAAGAATCTCTAAATATATAGCAGGAACACCAGACCATATTATATAGTACATTGCTTATTTTGCTTTTGTCCCTAATTGCTGCAATTACTGTGTCTTCCAGTGGTTCGCAGCATCTTGATACTAATCAAGACAAACTGTCTGCATGACTTATAATTTTTACTGTCTAAGAAACTATCTTGTAGTTATAATCCAATAGAATTGTTCCCCAGTGCTGCAGTCTATTCACCATATGCATAGGAACACCTTTTTTAGATCCATAAATTAATAACAACGGTTGATGGTCCGTTTGAAGAATAAATTCCTGTCCATGTAAGAACTTGTGAAATTTCTTCATTGCAGATATAATAGCCAATGCTTCTTTTCCTATTTGACTTTAGTATCTTTCAGCCGCAATTAACGACCTTGAAGCATACGCTATTGGCTTCGTTGATCTGTTGCCATACTTATGTAATACCACTGCTCAAATCCCTGTATCACTTGCATCAGATGCAACGACAATTTTCAGGTTAGTGTCGAAATGAGTCAGTGACAACTCTGATGTTACTACCTTCTTAATCTGCTCGAACGCACTTTGACATTTTTTTGTCCAGTTCCACTTGACATCCTTCTTCAGTAGATTATTTAATGATGCTCTTAGCTCATGCATCTTAGGTATGTAGGTATGTATGGTAATAGTTTGCAAAGCCTAGGAATGTTGTAATTTTGTAATATTAGTTGGCACGGATATATCCTTTGTTGCACTTGCTTTTGCAGGATCCAGTCATCTGTCAGTGTCATCAATAATCTGCCCTAGATATTTGAGTTTGGACATGAATAACTCACACTTTTCTTCACTTATTTTGAATCCATAATCTTTGATTCTATTGAAGACTTTCTTTAAATCATCAGCATGTTCTTTTCGGGTTTTGCTTTTTACCAATATGTCGTCCAAATATGCCTGAGCATAACCCAACCCAGACAGCATGACATCCATTATTTGTTGGAATATAGCTGGTGCAACCTTTACACTAAAAGAAGATGGTTGAATTTATAATAACCCTCTACGAGTGTTAATAGTTAATAATTTTAAACAGTCTTCGTCCACATGTATTTGTAAGTGTGCGTCTGAGAGATCCAACTCTGAGAAAAATTTACCTCCTTTCAGTTTTGCAAAAATTTCTTCTGGACTAAATAACAGGTAATTATGTTGTTTCAAACTTTCATTTAGTCCCATCGAAAAATCAGCACACACTGATATTTTGGTATTCTACTTCTTAATGTAGACTGTCAGTGCTGCCCATTTGGAATAGTCTATTCTCAATATTACTTCCAATTTCTCCAGCCTGTCCAATTCATTGTTGATTAGATCTACAGCCACAAATGGTACACTTCTTTTTGGTTTAAATGTAAACATTACCTTGTCTTTCAACTGAAACTTGACCTTTAATTTTGTGCATGTCCTGAGACTTTCAGAAAAAGAACTTCTAAAAAACTCTTTTTCAGTTTGCTTTTTAGTTTTTCATTTGCTGTATTAGAACTGGCAACAGTATTTACGTTATTACAAAACAAGTTATTAGGTACGTCCCATAAATCAAACAATGCCATCCAATCTGTACCAAGCAGATTAGGTGTGTTTTTCAACACAAATACTACCATTTTTCTGGTCTTCCCAATGAACGAAATGTTACAGCTGAATTTGCTTAAAAAGTTTAACCTTTTCCCTGAGACTCCATAAGTGATTTTCTCAGAAGCTAATAACCTGGGTTTACCCATTTTCCTCCAGATCTGTTTGTTAATAATAGTGATATCTGATCCTGTGTCTAATTGCAACTTAATTTTCACACCATTTATTTGCACAAAAATATATTTCCTCTTCTGTGAAGTGTAATTAATTTGCCTTTTGGATTTATTACTATTACTGGATGTATTAATTTTGTTCACATGCATTTTATTTCTTCTCCATTTTTTGGATCTGCAACATGCACTCTTGTGTCCTAATTTCCCACACTCAAAGTATTTCTTATTTCTGAAGAAACAATCCTTTTTAAAATGCTTACCACCACAGCTGTGGAAAATATTAGGTATTGAGCAGGTTTTATTGTCTTCCTTTATAGTTTTATCAAGAGTTGGAAAACGTTTGTAATTTTTCCTCTTAGTTGGTTGGATAATCCTGTGAATTGTTGGTTGGATAATCCTGTAATCCTGTGAATTTTCTTTTTCTTCAATCCTCACAGTATCAAGCTTTAAATTCACAATGCGTTGACACTCATCAGCTATTCTCTGGAGAGTTAATTTTCGATCCATTTCCAGTTTAGAAAGTCTCCTTGATCTAATCTCTTCATCCTTGTTAGATGTTAAGCCCTGAATGAATATCAAGCATTTAAACAGATCAGGAGTTAGGACATTCAATTTAAATTTTTCGCATTCCCGATTTATGAGTCCTGCATACATGATAAAATATTCTTTGTTGGATTTCACTAAATTGAGACATTGCCAACGTATATTAAACAGCGAACTCCTGTCTCCAAATATTTTCAATAGTGTTAGTAGTCTCCTCAAAAGTTATTTCTCTTGGTTTCTTCAGCAAAATATAGTTTACATATTTTTTGTGCTCAGCAGGGGATAATTTCCTCAACAATAATCAAACTTTTTTCTCATCACTCCAATGGGCACAATCCCTCTTGAAGATTCTTTAATAACTTCTATATTACAATGGGAAAATTATTCCTTCACTTGGATTGTACAGAAACTTGGTAACTGAATTAGTGACAACATCAGAAGTAAACGAATCTGAAGTTTTAGTTTCCATCGTTTTAGTGAACGACTCGAAAAACTTTTGTTGCTGTAATTGCAACTGCTGTTCATGGTGCTGTTTCTGTTGTTGTAATTGCAGCTTTTGAAACATAAGGACCTTTAATTCTTCTATTTTTCTGCTGAGCTTTTTGCAGATTCATTTTTTTCTGTCAGTGTAAGTTCAAGGAATCCTCACAAATCCTTGTCGCCACTTTTATGATGTTGGACAGCTTCGCTTCAAAAGCTCGCTATCACTTCCAAAAATGCTCTTCATACATACCGGTACTAGTAGTAACGCCTTCCAATAATATCCACACTAGTAATACTTGTTCAAGTAGTAATTGCCAAATAGTATAATGATCAGAAGAGAATTGTAATCTGTATAGTAGTAGAGCAGAGAGAGGGAATTTATAGCAATAGTGGATAGACAAGAAGAGTGAACAGTGATCCTATAGCCATCACGCTACTTTCTATTTATTCACTTCTTTTATGATCATGTAATCCACTTACTAATAGAATTGCCCATGTTATTCACTGGTGATCTTGTTTCAGATCACAGTGTTGGCAATGACACTTACTCTTATACAACAGATGGACATAATTAAAAAGTCAAGTACAGAAAAATAACAATTATTGGAGTTGGTACAAAAGATAGACACATACAGAGGTGAGGAAAAAAATATGAGAAAAGGGAAAGATGCTATAATGGGAAAAAAATACGTGGAGGCATACTGAGACCACATATTTTGAGCTAATGGCAGTAAAAGAAACAATATACTCACCCCAACTTTACTACTTCTCTTTTTGACGTCTTCCCAGAATGCTTTCATGAAATGACCACGTATAAATTTTCCTTCTTCTTCACAAGTTGACAATCGTACTAAGACCATCCTACATGAGCAAAGATAATGTGATGAGAGACATAGTTCCTATGAGAACAATATGAATGAATATCAAAATCTCAAGTACAATTGTTACTTGTTTGTTAACCAGACACTCATTACCTACAGTTGTAGAATCATACCATCACATTACATACACACAGTACATAGAAATCATGCGACAAGCATTCATTGGTCAATCTACTCAAAACTAGCTCGCTGACTGGTCAGTCCTGACCAATCAAACTTCCTGCACGCAACAACTGTGACACACGATCTTATATAAACAAAACACGTGTAAGCTCTCTCTCTTTGCTTTTTCATTCATCTTTCTCCTTGCTGCCAAGATGTAATCTTCAAGAACTCCCGTCTTGACCATGCAGTCAGACGTTAAAGAACATTACCATTTCATGCAAGTACAAACTCTGAAATCTCTTCTGAACTCTTACCAAGGTTACAGCTCACATTTCCTAACATGCTAAAGGAACTTTATTCTTCTAAACTACAGTTTAATAATTACTTCATCTTTATGACCTCAGGTACAAATATTTCCAAATCTAAGAGACATAACTATCACATCTTCAGCTTATATGCATGTACACCAAACACTAATAAATTCAATTGTTATGTTTTGAAATCATTACATTCTGTTTTGTATTTTATACTATATGCTATTTACATCAAATATAAATTGCATTGTGTCCACGCATTGTCCTTAATCCCACCTTTCCTTGCCAAAGTTAAATATTTAGTACACACCCTTACATAATGGTGACAACCTGCTACAATATTGGTAACCCCATCGCTACACAGTCATTTTTTTCAGAGTTATTAGTTTTTTTTTTTTTAAGCAATAAATTTTCAAGTTTCAATCTGATTCTCAGGTAAAGCACTGTCAATTAATTTTCTTCATTTTAGCTACTTTTCATTGAAGTTATTCAATATCCATCAAGATTCTGAGTAGTTGCAATGAGAAACAACTAAAATACTAGTCAAAAATTAATTGATGCATGCATTCTTGTGAAAAAATAACTCGAAACTGAACTATAACATCAAACAGGTACATTCATTGTATCAACAAAGCATAGCAGGGGCTAACTAATTAACTGAATAAGTAAAAAAGACAATAAAATGCTTTACATACTTAATACACTGAAATTTAACAAAAAATGCTTCACTAATTACATTTGTTTTCTTAATGATATCCCCATGAGTTACCTTTAACAGTGGTCTTATAAGTGCCTTAAAAGAAACATTCCAAATAATAATTTTCTAACCATTCTTTGATTATCAGATGCCCTTATAAATTCTGATGGCAAACAAATGCAGTAATCAAACAGATTTATTAAAATGAGGAAAGAAGTTAGTTTTTCCTTTGTGTTTTAAGTCAAATATTGAAATATGATAAAAACAAATGTTAGTTACAATATAGGAATTATTGGAATGTGGTGTCAGTAACTTATTTTAATAATATACATATCAAAACAGGACATATTAAGCCTTTAAGGTCTGAAGCAAATGTGTCCACAAGTTTCATGCAATTACAGTTCAAGAGTTCCTGAATACACCTTTATTGGATAGCAGTATATTTCTATACACAATGTTAACACACACACCACATGATCAATCAGAGGTGTTGGAAATCTATAACTTTGTAAAAGATGTAGATTTCCAACAGCATATCTCATAACTAGTAAGGAAGTTAAATTTGGTATCATTTGAAAAAGAAATTAATTTACTTTCATATCAAATCAGCTTGTAATACTCAATTTCTTGTGGTTTTTGTGATATATTAATTTTATTGCACTAACATCACATACTCCGATTTTTCAACAATTCAGTCAGGACTCGAGGTTTGAAACTGAAATCTCTTAACAGCTAGTAGGGTTAAGAATAAATAAGTATTTAAGCAAAAAATATTTTTGATTCTATCAGAAATGCAAAACAACTTACCATATATGTAACTCTGATATTAAATGCCATGAATAATAAGTGTCAGGCATTTGTAAATCTGAAATAGATTGAAAAGCCAACAATGTAAATAAAGGAGGAATTTTCTATAAAGCTAATGATGACAATACAGATGAAACTTTACTATTATTTGGATTTTTGCAGAAATGCTGTTAACCTTAGAGTCTATTATAAGATAAAGTATTTAAGATTGAGGTGGGGTTTTTTGTAACATTAGCTGAACAAAGTCTCATAAGCTATGATAGAGCACAAAGAACATTTCCTTTTTAACTTTTTAATATTACTGTTATTTTTGTGCTTCACTTTTTCTAGCAGGAAAAGAAAGAAAAACAAGCATTCTCCTGTTCAATCTGTAGAAATCAAAATGTTGAAAATGAAACAAAGGTTTTCCTTGTGTCTTAAATAGAGAATATTTTATTGCCTATTAAAATGAGTAGTAAATTTTGAAAAGTAATTTCTAAAATAATAAAATTTTTAAATCTGAAAAACAGAACATATAAAAGAATAGAAAGAAATGACCTTTTTACTTATAAGCAAATCACATTTTGAATTTTTAATATGAAGCATCATTAATTATTATTAATTTTTTTCAAAAAGCTAAATTTATGAAGGCTACGTTAATTCAGATAATTCTTATTTTAAAGTTTTTTTTTATGAAAAAAAAAAAGAAAGTAAAATCTATAACATCCCACAAAATTTAATTATTTATTATTATTAACTAATATTAAAATTAAATTCTCCTTGGTATATATTAATTTAATCAAGACAGGCTTACAGCTGCATCACATCGAAACATTGATCTTTGTATGATCACCAACGTTAAGCAATGCCGAGCCTGGTCAGTACCTAGATGGGTGACCATTTTGGAATACCTAAGCAGCATCAGGTATTCCAAAATAGTGTAATGGATAATGGTCTGGAATTGTTAATCAGAGAGCTGAGTTCCATTTGAGTTTATTATGTTCAGTTCCATGCAAATATCATTGGAAAAGGTATGAATCTACCTCATCTCCACCCAGCTATGGGTTAATTAGTAAAATATGTATCACTAAACCATTATTGTCTCAAAAAAATAAATAAATAATTAAAAAAGTCATACAATCTTAGAAAAAAAAAAAAAAAAAAAAAATGGAGGGCAATAAACTGTAAAAAACAAATCAATCAATTTAATTAAAGTAAAATTAATCTCGGGATCTCCTGGTCTTGATAAGGAATGTAACTTTTTTTTTATTAAACTCACACAATACTTGCAATATATGAAGTGTATCATGTCAAGACATGCTTATAAACTTATTTTATGAACACATAAATTTGTCAAAGTAAATCTTGTACATTTTGTTTTACTAGAAGTTTGTGAATAATCATTTACCATGAATCATACTAAAATAGTCTGGGATCTCAACAGCACACATATATAATCGGTAAGCAGATTCAACGAGCCTCTGAAAAAGAAAGAATACAAGCTAATAATGATACATTGCAATATGATTAGCATAAATGAAAGTATGAAATAAAAATTATAGATACTTATTAATAATCAAAGTAAGTTTGAAAAATATGCTTGTAAATAATCAATCTTTGCTTAACAAAAGAAAAGTGGCTTTGTTAACATTTCAATGTCTATTCATGTCATCATTGAAATACTGTTGTATAGCTCCTTTGTGCTGGGGATCTTTTTGTTTTGAGGCGATCATAATAAAGTTGTCTTCCTTTCTTTCTTCTCTCGGTCAGATGATCGTTAGTTGGTTTGTTTGTGGGTAAAATGAGAACTTCAACAAAAGGGATTTTGACTTACTACTTTATTAAACATGTCAATGTGTACATTTTTAACTAGCCAGTGGGGTTGCTCTATCATCCCCACTGCGGAGCAAGTTCCCAGAGACACGAAATAACCACATCTTCTTTTATCAACCTGTAAAACTTGGGTAACTTGATAAGTAACATGTACTCCAGTTTGTGTGCATTTGGTGTGTTGAGTTTCCATCCCATCTGCTTCATTGAATTAGGAAGAGCTAATGGAGAGGGGAAGTTGGAAATTCTAACTGCTCACTATGGACATGAGCAAACCCACAAATGGACTGACTACCCAGCACCTGATCAATGCTGTTCAATCTCAACTGGAGCGGGACCTGCTGGATAAAGTTGTCAAAGCATAGCACTACCCAGCATGTAGAAACTTTGGGCATTGGTGACAAAATATCACTTAAACAAAAGATTTCCTCAACTTCAACATCCTTGTTCAATTGGCCCCCACCTAAGCTATGAACGATGATTCTCTGCTCAGAACCTCATCCTCACCGGAACATCAAGTGCAGCTTCTTAAGGTTAACCTGGGGCCCAAAAAGTGAGAGTTCCCTTTTGAAGAGACAATAACCAAATGGAAAGAGGTCAAGCAGAGAAAGTTGTACACATAATCATTGGCAAATGCTATTGAGATTATTCACATTAATCAGCTTATAATACACCACAAACATATCTGCATCATTTGATATTTCTCAATATACTTTCCACTGTTTCAGTTTAGTTTGAATTCCAGTCAAATCCATTACATTCACTTAAGTGCTAATACCCTTGGGAAAGGTATGAATCCTTTTTCTCCCCCAGCTATGGGTAAATAGCAGGACAGATCGAGTTCTATAGTTTTGGATGGCAACTGGTCTACTGCAGAAAGAAATGGCACCCTACTATGGGGAAAAAATCTACCTCATCAGTCATGTATCGAAAGATACATGATCACCTAAGCATGTATCACAGATGGCACTGAGTGCTAAATGTTTCATAGTGATTGACTGGGTTAATTTCTCAATTAAAATCACATTTGATTTAGTTGTTTAATTTCAAACTAAAAGATCTTGGTGACAGTTTGTCAAGGTCATGAGAAAGTTTTGTTCATGTGTTAAAATCAGCAATCTTATGATTTTGATGCTGCTTTGGCATTTCACCATTTTGTTTTTATTTGAATGTGTGCAATGTTTTGTTCACAGACAGTATACTCAACTATTTTATTTGTTAATTTATTTTGGTGCTATTTATGTTGTCACAGAAAAAATATTTTCTTTGAATTTTGTATCATACAGATGTGAAAGTTGGGGCATCAACAACTGATTAGTCCCATATTTTTAAGCTAATTCAAAGGAAATTTCTTAAATTTTTTAAAGGAAAGTTTAACAAATCAAATTCATTTTTTGTAAGAAACCAAAGTCAACATATTCAATTAAAAAAAAAATATTCTGTCAATTTAAAAAAAAACAAAAAAAAAAACACTTTCTTCTATCAATTTAAAAAATAAAGAAATTTGTGCTGTTTTTTCTACCCACAAAATATAGTTTCTTAATTGAACTGTGAGTAAATGATTTTGTTTTAAATTTATTAAAAAAAAAATGTTCTGTCAATTACCTCCCGCCCCCCAAAATAAAACCTTTGTTCTGTCAGTTTAAGTGATTCAGGACAATTATAAATGTTTTTCAGGATGATGGTTAAAAAAAAAAAAAAAAAAAAAAAAAAAATTATTTTAGAGTCCTGTGGTTTAGCACTACAATTTATTAAGAAACTTTAGTTAGGGTCCAATACATTAAAAACCTATCAGCATCACGGAATATACATCTAACTTGCATGTTTAATTAAATTTAACTTTTTTCCTCATATCTAAGTTACTTCTTGTCAGGTTTAATTCTTGCTTGTTGAAAGGTGAGCTGCTATTAATATCTTTTATACCAAATCAGATTTTGTAAAATCTTATTCCAGAGGTTTCTACTTCATGTTTAAAGAAACATGAAGTAACATGAAATAGCAGACTATTCATTTTAATAAACAATTTTTGGAAGCCTTCAAAATTTAACATGTAGACAACTTTCTAAGTTTCTACAATAATTTCATAAAACTTTCATAAATTGTTTTTTTTAATGGAAAGAAATATTATAAGACTTAAAACAAAAATATTATATCCCAGAGGAGTGAGAAAATTGAAGGATACAGCATATATTAAATTGATAGACAGGAGTATGTAAATGAGCATGTAGGAGAAAGAGAAAAAAAATTGGGTTCAAAAAGTGCAGTGCATCGCTCGATGACAGGCCAGCTATTTTTTTTTCTTTTTCAGTTGCCTCAAGGAAATGGATTGTGTGACTCGTTTTCTCAACCGTTACACTGGGCAGTTGTGAAACAGACACCAACTCAGTCATGCCTACTTCGACTTGATCTTTATCTGCCTGTCAATCCGTACGTCCAACTCTATTACATGCAGTCCGCTGAATGACTCTCCGACGCTTGGTGCTGCTGGCACCCTAATTTTTATGCTATTCCAAGACAGCCAAAATTTGCATGTGTGCAAATATTGTCTCGTTTTGGACAAGATAGGCGCGCATAAATTGTGTCTTCAATAGTGGCTATATTTCTTTTTGTCATCACTTTGCAAGCAAAACACGTTCATGCTCGTTTTGAATTCTGAGGTAAGTCATGTCTTTTGTCACAGAGCACTATGTTGATTTCTTTGCTGAGCAGACATGAAATTGAAGTGCATTCCTGCAGAAAACAAGACACCCCCCACTCCGTAACAAGAGATGTTAAGAATGGAATTGTCTGTTGAGCTTACATTACTGATTATATTATATATATATATATATGTATGAAATAGTGGCTCATGTCTCACTCTTCGTAAGAATTGAGCGCTATGGCATTTATATATCACGTATATGATGCGTTAAAAATTCCCTTTCTCTGCCATGTGCTGATAGCCTAGGGGTAAAAGACTGACTGATGTCAAGCCACACTGATGTGCTGTGATACAGCAAAACTGTCTGTGGATGATATATATATATATATATATATATATATATATATATATATATATAGGAGCCACTATTTCATCTCAAAAGAAAAACTTGTTTCCTTATTGATTCTACACCTGAAGAAGACTGTAGAATGGATTGGCTGAAATGCTGTGGTAATAACAAAAACAACACAAGAGAATGAGTTCAATAGTCTGAAGAATTCTTGGAGAAAAAAAAGATTTTCTGTATGCACAGGAGACTGAAAATATTAAAAGCAAAGTCCTCAAAGGAAGATATCCACAAAAGAATAAAAATTCATTACAATAAATTCCTTACATTTTGCAGAATAAAAAGAAGCACTCATTCTTACCAATCTCTAAATGGGAAATGTAGCCAAAATGGATGAGTAAAAAAGAAAATATCAATATATTAAAAAGAAGAATATTGGATTTAAGATATTTTTGGTTAAGTGAATATTAATAATCATATTATACATACATATTTAGAATATTTCAATTTTTGGGGCCAACCAATTTTTGTCTTCAGATTCTGTACCCATCCTGAGCTGACCATTCTAATTTGTATCCATCTGTTGCAATTCTGGAAAAGAGAGAAGCAAGAAATTAATAACCATATAAAATAAAATAAACATCATAAATATATATTTTAGATAGAATACAAAATTTAATAATAGCAGTAGAAATAGAATTGCTAAACAAGAAGAGAAAAATAAAAAAGAGGGTCACAAAAAAAATTGATGTTACCATAAAGTGATAATAATGAAATAAAAAAATACAATAAAAAAGAATATATATATATATATATATATATATATATATATATATATATATATATATCTGTTGGGATTACTTCTGTTTAAGACAGCAAAAAGATCTTGGTCCATTGTGCCCTGGTAATATACTCAGAAACAAAATTAAATATATATGATGGGGGGGGTAACTTTTGTAGATAGCCCACAAAATTAATTAAAATTTCAGCTACTTAAAAACTGGAAAAATTTATAAATAAATTCACTTGGTTGGTTGTTTAGTGGCATATCAACTTTGATGAGTTATTTAATGCCAATATCTAAATATTTTGAACACAATTTTATACCTTCAATTAAAAATAAAATGTATTGTTGGTCATTTTGCTATAAAAATATATTTTTATACTTTCATAGTATTTTGTTTTTGTTTGGGGGAATCACTAATTGCCCATAGCTGGGACCCTAACAGGTGCTACCACCCTGGGTAGAATGTTAGGGACACTTAACTTTTTCAATTATAATTTACTACACATCATTATTATAATTGGCCAATGTGATTTTATTGCTGTTACTTTAAGCAGGCTTTAAACTGGAATCCTTTTATTTTTCTTCAATTACACATATAAATAACAAAGAAAATATTCTCTTATGTTGTTCTGGTTAATTGCAAGGCTGTTCTTGTCTTAAAGTACCAATTTAAAAAGAAGGGGAAAACAAAAATAATAATCACATATACATCATACTTATTATAAAACCCAGGTTGTGTGTGTGTGTGTGTGTGTCTCTTCGTTTATATATTGGATCAAATTTCCTACATTTTTCAACCGATTTCAACTAAACTTCACAGGACTACATAAAATTACCTTGCGGTAGTTCTGACAGTGCCAAAAATTGGAAAAACACAATTGTTTTTGCATGAAATCAATTTGAAAACACGATTAAGAGGCATCGCTGTTGCGAGAATGAAAGGCGGACAACTCATATCGAGTTATACTTATAAAACCCAGGTTGTGTGTGTGTGTTCGTTCGTTTATATATGGGATCGGATTTCCTACATTTTTTAACAGATTTCAACAAAACTTCACTTTTTTTTTTGGCAGGTAGTGTTTCTTATTGTCTTGCACACTTTTTTCTTTATTTTTACATTCAGAATGCTTTAAAAATTCCATTTACAAGACAATTGTTTATAATAAAATTCTATTCAATCGGTAGATTCATAATGATTGAAAACAATGTTTTTGTTTGAATTTGGGTTTGACCAATCCGTAAAAAAGAAAAGATTAATTAAGACATGCATGTCCGTCAACCTTAAACAATAATCTTTGTCAATTTTATTTTTCAGTCTTTATGATGGTCGATACTTGATCTATCTCTTACTGTTATATCCACGGGCAATGCTGGGCTCTACTGCTAGTACATTATGAAATGTAATAAATACATGTATACATACATTATGAAATATAATAAATACATTACAGTAGACTTCACTTATCAACAGTTGAGATGTTCCAAAATCTCCTTAGGATAGTACACATCTCTATTTGTATTCTTATAAATACAAACATGTGCAGGTGGCAAAATGATTAATGACTTCCTCTATCTAGATAGGCCCCAGAAAATGACAATTCACAATGCCTAATTTCATTATCTCCATATTCCCATAAGTTGACCAGCTGGCCTCCTTATCAGTAAGAGATTCTTCACAAGAAATCCCAAATAATGATAACCATAAAATTGCAAATGATTGTCGATTGTCGCAGAAAAAGTTACATCTTGATCTTAAGCGATCTTGCTACTATATGATATTTCTTTTACATATTCAGTCTTCCTTGATATCTTTCTGTAAAGATAATTGTTTCCAAATTCTACATAAACCAGATGTTTTTTTGTTTTTTTGTTCATTGTTTAGATCATTATTTTCTGTGACTACATACATTTTCTACAGATAGCTTATTGTATATAAGAAATCCAAATTCTAAGTTCCCCAGAACCCAAGCCATTCAGACAAGATTAATTGTCTTTTTCTTATCAGCAGGAAGTGGATACGGTTGGGAATCTTGGTTTTGCTCAATTTTGCTAAATCCTGTTTAATTAAATCTGGGTTTGATTCCCTTTGGAACTGTTCTTAATTTCATTTTATTATTTTAAAACAGAAATTTGAACATGTTTCATTTTCTTCTTGACCATTCAACAACCTCTCCTGAGAATTTCAGCAATTCTCATCCAATTATTATCTCCAAATCACCATTCTGTAATTTTATGTATTTAAACGTGTAAACAGGGCCAGTACCCTGTTACATTAGTGTTTTCTCCCAAAATTCAAGCTATTATCATTTCTTCACCATAGATCAGACCTGAGTTTTCTCCAGTCATGATAAACAGTTCCACTCTCAATGAGGCTCCATGCTTTGAATCTCTTGCACCTTGAGTTCACTTCAAACCTCAAGTAGAACTCTTATACTCAATTTCTTGCCAAAAATGCTGGACAAATGATCAGCTCATTCTATTGCTCCAGAAAGTACCTGACTCCTTCTGCTATTTTTTATCTTTACAAGAATCAGATTAGACCAAAAATAGAGTATTGCAGCCATGTGTGGGCAAGAACACTCAATACTCACTCACCAGGGTTCAAAATTATTTAAAAGGTCTTTTGGGTAAGGACTTATTTTCTACTCTTCAACCTCTTTTCCCACAGACAAATCTGTCACAACTCTATAACTGTTTCCATGGCAAATGTTCAGCTGAGCTCCATTCTTTAATTCCACCTGTTCAGACCTTTACAACTGGGAAACCACATGCTACTTTCATGAAGTCAAATCACCCTAATTTATGTTCTAAATATGACAGCTTTTCCCCCAAGAACTGTCACATTTGGGAACATGCTCTCATCAGAAAATACTGGCCTGCATTACTTGTAGGACAGTTGTTGTTAAAGAGTGCACCCACAATTTCTGGTCCAGTGTAAAAACATAGATACATGCAGAACCAAATAATTGAGTGAGTGTTGAAAAGACTGGACATCACTTTAATGGTTGCAACCAGAATCTCCAAATCACCACTTGTGCAGTGGTGATATTTTGATTTGCAGTAGCTAATTGAGACATTTCATTCAACCAGTTTTTCTTTGTATTCAATACTGGCCTAGAAGCTGCCCTTTGGGCAAACTTTAAGCTAGCTCCTGTAGAGGGCTTTTGGAGCTTTGGTCTTTTACCATCAATGTCCTATATATATATATATATATATATATATATATATATATATATATATAAGTTATAAGAATTTAGAAATAATAAAATTATTTTATCTTAATTTGGCATGATCTTTCTTCATATACGCAACTGATCTGCGTAAAGTTGTTTACATTTATTATGTGCCCAATTTTTAGTTTCTTTTAAAAATCACCATTCTTTATGATCGTTCATATAAAGTCATTCTTAAAAAATATCAGGGAACCTGAACTATGTAATATTTTAAATAGGTCACAGTATGCATGCTAGAAAAAAAAACAAAAAAACATATGAGCAAAGTACCATGCCCTGCTTATGTCTTATTTATGGTTTAATTAGACAAAATCAATTACAACGAAAAGCGAAATTAAAGTTAAACCTTTAATAAAGAATTATTTTTTAAAGCTTTTACTGTGTTTGATATTTAAATTTAACTTTAAATGAGTTATTTAATTTTTAATTGCATGTAACTGCAGTAGTTACTTCAAGTTGTTTATAATTCACTGAGATTGAAAAATGGACTGATGGATGGACACATGTACACTGCACTTTATATAGAAGAAGCCTGTTATCAACGGTGTTGTGCATTTCATTGAAGGAATTCTTTTTTCAGCCTGACTTCAGAAGCTGCATCCGGACATAAAAGACCAAATTTTTCCACAACTATAGACAGGAATTATGCAATCTTGTCTATGGTACACTATGTCTATAAGGAGGTTCACACTAGACTTCACTGTCAATCCCAATATTGTAAGATTTTTGGAAACCTGAATCAACCCTATTGAGACAACATACTGGGCCCCAATTGAGGAGGAAAAGAAAGCTGTATGATCCATAAGGTCAGTATTACTAAAAAAACTGGTGGAGTTAGCAACTTCTTTGACTAAGGGAAAAAAGAGGAGAAGAGGGAGAGGGGAGTGTGGTGTGTGAGTTGAGAAGTAATAGGCATGTTGATAGACATGTCAACAGTAAAGGGTTGTTAATGCTGGTACGTTAAACTGATAACAATATATTGTAGTAAATGTTGCATAACTGAGAGAAGATTTGTTCTTACTGTAGATCTTAGCAACCTCAGCATATGATTTTTCTTAATTAAATAGAGAACTTTTCCCCATTTTTTATTTTGGGAAACATTGTTAATTAAAATTTCTGAATTGTTTGTTTTTTTTTTTTTAAAGTTTTGAACACGGGTAATTGAAAATAAAGAAAGCAATGCCATAGATAAAAGAGAAGAAATATTTTATCACTTAAAAAAAAAAAAAAAAAAAGAAAAGTGACACGGAACTTTCAATATATTTTCTTGAAAAATCTCTAAATAAATTATCTTATTTGAATGAACAAAAGTTTTCACACATTCAGCTTACCTGTATTTTTGGTACTGTCCAAATGTTGTTCTTGTCTCTCAGATTTTGTAAATTCATTGATGCTGCACTTGCAGTCCTCAGCATCATGTGACTCTGCAACTTACATGGTGGACAAATCAGAAGTTGGATAAATTATAAGTAACTAACATAGTACATGTCAAATTATTATTTCACAATATATATATATATATATATATATATATATATATGATAAATAAATATATATATATATATATATATATATATATATATATATATATATAATAAATAAATATATATATATATATATATCGATGATATATTCTTTGTATACACGGGTAGTGACGACAAACTTATCCAATTCCTTATGACCTAAACACAGTGCATGACTCAATTAAGTTTGACTATGAAAAATCCACAACATCAGTAACATTTT